>JAVLUZ010000142.1:594498-829498 GCA_036768485.1 Mermis nigrescens
GCTGTTTTAATGATCAAAATGGTCAAAATAGCCTATAAAACGTTTTTTCGTGTTAATAACACATTTTAAAAGCATTTTTAGTCCTTTTTGACTGCATTATATCACTTTTAACACTAAAAAATGCAAAAATTTATCAATTTTGGGCGCTTTTTGAGTAAAAGTACTTAAAAGTACTAATCTGGCGCGAAGCGCGGAAAAATTCTGACATTTTTAATGATTTTGATGTCAAAAATGATGCAGAACAAGACCTGTTTGCTCAAAATCGCCGGACAGTACCGGTCTAGCTGACCCCTCAGGGGGGGGGTAATACCCTCCCCTCACCCCCTCTATGTGCATGTGTGCCTACTATGTGCATGCATTATGTAACGGCTCAGAATTTCAAGAAGGGGTTCCCCGGCTATCTATAACGGGGAGGGGAAATGGCCTCCAATTTTTGGCCAAAACAGCACGAAAACATTCGAAAATGGCCAAAAAACGCAAATTTTTGCCGAAAATCGAGGTTTAAATTTTCTGACTTCGAGTTTAGGGGCCGACCAACTACGGCTGGGGGTCCGGGTCCCTCCTGTTACGTGTGTGATGCCTTTTGTGGATATCTTTAATTGGCTTATAGAAAATGCGTCCGCAAAAGCATCTATCGCCTGTTGTACGGTCGAAATAAAACCGTCCGGTCTAAGTCAAAAATAAATCGAATTTGCTTGAATTTCGTCAATTACGGAAAGTGTCGCCGTGGTTCGGATTGTAAATTGCGCCATGATCCGGATAAAGTTTCAATATGTCCATTGTAAGCGTGTTTTAAATTATGCGTTGACAAATAAATGTATAATTTTGGAAAAAAATTTCAATCATTTTTGGATTTTTGAAAAAAAACTTTATTTTTTACCAAAAATTGATAGAATGCCCGAAACAAATTACTTTTTGCATTTAAAATTAAGTTAAGAAGTCAAAAATCGCAACATATACATACAGAATGGGCAAGACATTCGATTTCGGTGGGAGATTTCCCACCTTATATTGGCAACGTCTTATCTATAGGGTGACCGAAAATTCTTTTGAAGATCAATAATTGCCGAAAACAAATTTTAATGTTAAAATGTTCGCCAACTAAACTCAAAAATATTCATCTCCACGCGGCGTGTGATTCCATTCTTTGATAAGGACATTAAAAAGCGCAGAATTTCTAGAGGCATCAGTCGGTAATATTTGGAGCGAGGGTAAGTGACCTTGAATTTTCGGCCAAAATTGGAAAAAAATACCCAAATATGTGATAAAACGCAAGTTTTTTGCCCAAAATTTGGGGGGTTGAAAAATTCGCAGTTTTGTGGGGACGGCGGCAACCACCTATGTATGTTGGAGGGGGACAGACATTCACAACATCTCAGTATTGTAATTATGGGTGGTGAGTATGCATGCACCGCATGAGAATTCTAGGGGAATTATAAAGTGGCTTTTTTGGGCCCGAAAATGGTAGGTAAGCATCAAAGACATCGCTTTTCAGCGTTTCTGACGATGCTCTATCTTTCCAGAGCATTTAAATATACAAAAAATTTAACTAAAAAAAAATCGAAAAGTCGGATGAACAAAATATAGTCAAATCATGAGTATAATGGCGCGAAGCGCCGGAACTTTGGCACTTTTGAGCAAATAGATACTTAAGAACGCTTTAAAAGCTTCTTTTGTACAAATTTTCAGAAATTTTCTGGAAACCTTGTAAAAAATCGCTAATTCTGGGGGGGTGAAAAATTTTTTGCTGGAGTTAAAATTTTTCTGGGGGCTGAAAACTCCCGCCCCCAAAGCCCCCCTCAGGTCATGTATGGTCCGCACGCTCCCCTTTCTTGGCCGAATCCTGGATACGGGCCTGCAAATAAGTGATCCCCCCAACAAGGGTATATGTTTGCATGCACATCTATATATATATATATATATATATATATATATATATATATATATATATATATATATATATATATATATATATTAGGGATGCAGCGGATACCCGCACCCGCACCCGCACCCGCTATTACCCGCTTCTTTTTTTGGTACCCGCACCCGCACCCGCACCCGCTATTCCGAAATTTTTCTACCCGCACCCGCACCCGCACCCGCTAAAAATATTAAGTGATAAAAACAGCGGGTGGCGGATAATAATAATGAGAATTTACGAAAAGACAAAACGATTCTGTGGCAGTGGCACGTTAATGAAAAAACCAAAATGTATAACAGTGTGTTCTAACGTACCAGTACAAATTGGAAAAGCGAACATCTACTTGTAATACGAGTCAGTATTTTTAGGTACCCTCTGGACTGCAGATACATGCGTTCAAGCTCTCTTATGGTTAATTCCAATTATGCGAATTATGCTTTTTAAAAGAGAAGGGTCTAGGTGCCAGTCTTTACATGCATCAGTTCAACCACTCTAGCGCGTGCGTAGAGATATTATGCAGCAATGTATTGTACATTGCTTTTTTAAGACGAAGTAGGACGTTTTGGCGCCATACTCGTTGTAATATTATTAATTATTTACGTTTAATTTATGAATAAAGTATAATACAGATTCTGAGAGCTCATTCAATTCTCTACGTGATGGTACAAAATGTCTTTAAAATATCTTTGACTTTAATGAGATAATTAAACGCATCTAAAAATGCACTGGATTTTCTACAGTTTTTCAGTCGTACACAAATGAATACTCGTCGATTCTGAATATATAATTTACTTAAAAAATCGCTTCAAAATTAACGTACTTAGAATATTTTTCTTTTGCTGCTGGCGCGAAAACGTCGTAGACCCTTTTTAAGAAGAGAATGACAACAACAAGTGTTTAAACATTGTATTCTGCAAAAGTGCAAATATATTACTCATATTGGTCAATGGTTCAATCATTGACAATTTACTTATCTTTAGTTTGCAAATTTAACTCATTGAGAGAGTAGTCTGCAAAGAAAAAGACAATCAGCTTGAAGATTAATAATATGAATTTTGCACACAGTAAATAACTGCATTAATGGAAAAAATGGAGCATTTTTAGCCCTATTTATATTATGCTATATCTCACTGCTAAACCCGCCACCCGCCACCCGTACCCGCTACTTTTAAGGTGCGACACCCGCACCCGCTAAAGCAAAATTTGGCACCCGCACCCGCACCCGCTATTCCAAAAAGATGTGCACCCGCTGCATCCCTAATATATATATATATATATATATATATATATATATATATATATATATATATATATATATATATATATATATATATATATATATATATATATATATATATATATATATATATATATATATATATATATATATATATATATATATATTATATATATATATATATATATATATATATATATATATATATATATATATATATATATATTGTCGGTTCCAGATGTCCAAAAATCACAATATCTAATTCAAAGTTCATGCCAACGGAATCCAGGATTTTGTTTTCAGAACTAAAGTAGATAGTTTTTATTATGTCAAGTAGCCGAACTTCTGATTTGCTTTAGGAATATTTACCACTTACTCAGATGATGAATCAAACGTCCACGAAAAATACATTTTATTGAATACATAACGAGTATTAATATCGTATTCATTTATGCTAGAATTTGATAGTGGAGCAAAAAAATTAATAGTTGGATTATTATTACTGTAGATTATTGTAGATTACTATAGTTTATTATTTAATTATTATTGAATTATTACTCTAATTATTACAGATTACTGTAGACCCCAGAATTCTATTTGTAGTAACATTTTTGGCAATTTTGCCCATCCTGACCCCCCAGAATTTTCTTGCTGCCCACGTATGTGGTCCCATCCAGACGTGTGCGTGGGGGAGTATGCACTCTGTATTGAAATACCCCAGAAATCAAAATACCCCCCCCAGAATTCGAATTTTGAAATTTTTTTTGCTTTGTTAGCGATTTTTTGATGCCATTGGATAATGCTCGATGAGAAATGTCGAAAAATGGTCTTTTTTTCCGCCATGCGATCACTTTTGAGACCATTTTTTCGACCTTGAAATTTTTTAAACCTTCCCCCCCCAGAAATTCTTTCACCCCCCCCGGTGAATTTCGGTGCTGCCCACCTATGGTCCCATCCCTACGCCACACACCCCCGGTTAAAATATCTCACGATGCTTGTATATAAGCTCGATTTTGAGATTTTTGAAATTGGGCAAATGCGACCGGGCCAGTTGTTTATTGTGCCACGAGTATTGTCCGGATAAAATGCCAATTTGCCAATTTTTTTTGAACGGCGTTTGCAGCCGCGTCGGATGTACTTATTTGCATATCAAGTTTAAACCGGACGCGACGGTTTGTCGGCAGTTTAAACAGGGATATTGTCCGAGTGGAGTCGGGGTAACGGGATTGCTCGTTTTATAATGTCGGCCAAAAATGAAAAAAAACGCGCTAGATATATATGGTCCTGTGTTGGTGAAATTGAAAAGAAAAAACTGGTGTAAAGCAAACTATGGGGAAATCTGACAGTGTAAAGTAAATATTACGGCGTAAAAGCAGTCTTTCCATCTTTTTCTGTAAATGTTTTACAGTCGAGTAAACTAACTCGCAGTCGTAATAGTGCAAAGTGTAAAGTAAAACGGTGAAAAATGAAGTAAAGTGAGGCAAACGTGTAAAGCGAACTAATTGAGACGTAAAGTAAAATTGTGTAAAGCAGAAGAAAGTCTGATTTAAAAGTTTTATAGTTCTATGCAGACATGCACAGCATGGGAATTCTGTGGGGGTTGAAGACCTCAAAATGCCTCTTTGGGCCCAAAAATGGCCGGTACGCGTTAAAAAACATAGTTTTTTGGCGTTTCTGACGATACTCTATCCTTCTAGAGCATAAAATCATGAAAAATTCCGAAAAAGTCGAATAAATTGACCAATATATCGCTTAAAACATGAATATATGGCGAAGCGCCGAAAATTTGGCGATTTTGAGCAACAGATAGCCAAAAACCCTTAAAAGGCACTTTTTCTACCAATTTTCAGGTAAGTTTAGGAAACTTTTGAAAAATCGCCAATTCTGGGGTGAAAAATTTTTGCGGGGGGGGGTGAAAAATTATCTAGGAAGGAAACCCCCCCAAACCCCCCCCCCCCCAAGATCATGTATGGTTCTATGTCATAAAACTTTAAGCCTTTTTTTTATTTTAATCTCTATTTTCGAATAGTCCGAAACTATTATGTTTTATTTATTACTATTTTTAAAATTTATTTTGCATACTTTTTTATTTCTATTTTACTTTTATGTCATAATTCTCATTTTAAATGCGATAAAATGCATTTGGTCCGAACGAAAGACGACGGCGAACATAATAAAAGTCGATGGCGATCAAAACGAACAGGACGTTTTTTGAGATTACTTGACCGAATCTATTTTTTCTTTGCCAAAATTTAATCAAAAAATTTAGAAGATGAAATTTAAAAAAAAATTTCCACGAAATTTAATTTTTTTGCCAAAATTTGATAACCAAAAAATTTAGAAGAATGAAATTTGAAAAAGAAAATTTTCACGAAAAATTTATTTTTTCTGAAATTTTTCAAAATTTGTTTTTTGATCGGAAAAGAATATTCATTTTGCTAGAATTTTGGTTAAATATTTTAATTGTAAAGTTATAATTAATTTTCATCTTTCGAACGAAAATTTTTGAATTCCTCGTTTTAGATTGTAAAGACGCCGACTTTTAAATTCAAACGGTCAATGAGGAGCAATGCGTACGTTTAAGACCGATTTAATAAATTTGGCACTGACCGAGAATAAATTTTGGCAATTGTCCAAAAAAGACAGATCTGAATGAATATCTCAAAATTTCATAATTTTAGGTTTAAATGGACGATTTATCGATTTATCTTACATACAGTTCTTGTCACGGAAATTGCAAACACAGCACCGCTGTGATTTACTACAATTGACCAACTGTTACAGTAGAACGTAAGCGCTTTTACTGTAGCCACGCGTGTTCGGCCATAGGAAGATTGCGTTCGGCGTTAGTAGATCGCAGCTAGCGTATTGCGTTATTTGTCACACAAACCGTAAAAAGAATTTCTCAGTCTGCTTTGATTTTTTGCATGTGTGCGTCTTAAAAGTGTGTGCATGCTGCAGGTCCAGTCCGAGAAAAAAGATAAAAATAGATTGGAATTTTTGTGCATATCATTATAATTCTCATTTCCTCCATAGGAATCTCATCTAAGAGATAATGGGCATAAAAATGGAAGAAAATAGTATTTCCTGTTCGCGATCAATTGCATATTGCTGTGCCGCAGAAGAGCATTTTAAAATTAATTTCAGGCTGAGAACGTTCGGCGTTTTAAAACAAATTCATTGCCAATGAAGAGCAAAAGATTTAAAAATCATATAGACTCAGGGAATGCGAGCGAAATCTTTGTGAGCTTGTGTATTAAAATATCAGGAGGTAAAAATTTGTTGTTGTTTTCAAGCCTTGCCTTTATTACAATTTTTAGGCGTATGTCCGCTGAATATAATAAATACAAAATGGTAGATACGCATATATAAGAACTTTAATTGAACAAGAAAAATTGCGAAGAAAGCTGGCTGGTCGGAATAAAATTTGCGCGAAATAATAGAACGGGCAATATTTTTATAACTATATGCTTGCCTGAGGAGACAGACACTATGTGATGTATTACACTTCTGAACTGAATATATTATTGATGTACATATCATAAATAAATGAAAAAAACGAAGATACAAAATATTTTTGAAAGCGGATAATGAGGTTATCAATTTTGTAGTTTAAAGGCATAATGATATTTATTATTTAGTTTATTTTATGTAACAAAAATTTTAAATATGTAGCACCTAAATTCTAGGAGGTCAGAATGAGGTAAATCGCCAAAAATATAAGTAAAAATAGAATTCTGGGGTCTACAGTAATTTGGAGGGGTATGTATTTCAACTTCTTGGGTCACAGCCCCCCATGGCCATTTGTGGCCAGAAGGAAGGAGCATCAACAGTGTTTTTAATACAGTATTATTTAGGTTTCATCCCTCCAGAATCCCTATACTGTTCTGGTATGACATACGATTAATTTTATTATTCTTTTCAGAACTATAAAGGAATCAAATAAAGATTTATCATTAATTAATTGATTCATTCATTTTATAATTAATTTTAAATATCAATTTTCAAATTCCTGTCTAGTCGTATTCCATGTCAGTTCCCCTCTAATATTACTAATTGTATCATTATGTAAATATTAATATAGAATTATGTAATAAAATTATAATTATTTTAACCAATCACTTCAGACGCTGTCAACAAAATAGATTTTCGTTCTTCCATGCCTGTGTCAAAAGAACGGCCAGCTTGGCTATTTTTATCTTTCCGATTTACGCTGGCGTGCTCGTATTACTCTCCGATTGGTTAAAGAAAAAGACACGCATACCGTATGTTTGTATTAATACGCATTAAGAAGTTCATCTCATTCTACTATCCGCGATCCACTAAGGATGATGTACAATTAATTTGCAAGACTATTTTTCATCTGTATTTCACTATTTTGTTAAATTTTCTATCTAGCTTAGAGCTTACAGTCACTATTCATTCTCTCTTCCCAATTTCGCAATATAATAGTGAAAGATATTGTTTGTAGAAGAATTGAAATACGTTTTTGTCCAAAAGGTAAGAGCAATTTGCTTTGATTTTATTTCTAATTTTGATTTAGTCAAAAAGATGCGCTTTTTAAAATCATATAAATAATGGCAAAAGAAATTTTTGGGCCTATATGATTTTTGAATCTTTTGCTCTTCATTGGCTATGAATTTGTTTTAAAACGCAGAACGCTCTCAGCCTGAAATTAATTTTAAAATGCTCTTTTGCGGCAGAGCAATATGCAATTGATCGCACACAGGAAATACTATTTTCTTTCATTTTTATGCCCATTATCTCTTAGATAAGATTCCAATGGAGGAAACGAGAATTATAATGATATGCACGAAAATTCCAATCTATTTTTACCTTTTTTCTCGGACTAAACCTGCAGCATTCACGCACTTTTGAGACGCACGCATGCAAAGAATCAAAGCAGATTGAGAAATTCTTTTACCGTTTGTGTAACAAATAACACAATATGCTAGCTGCGATCTACTAATGCTGAACGCAATCTTTCTATGGCCGAACACGCGTGGCTACGGTAGAAGCGCTTACGTTCTACTGTAGTTGGTCAATCGTAGTAAATCACAGCGGCGCTGCGTTTGCAATTTCCGTGACAAGAATCCGTACCTACTATCCACTTTATCACTTCTGCTTTTATTTCGATATAGGAATTTTTTAACATTATATGCTTTTTGCATTCCCAAATTTTTTCCAATATGCCAAATTAGATTTTTATATTTATTGCCCCTAACCACACCTGGGCATGGGGGTTTGGGGGTGTGCACCCCCCCCCTCGATAAACCAAAATACCCCCTAGAAATCAAAATACCCCCTGAATTCAATTTTTAAAAATTAGGCCATTTTTGACCTTTGAAAAATCTTGCAACCCCCCCCCCTCCAGAATTTTCTTGCTGCCCACGTATGCCCATAACGCTTTTGCTATTGGTGTAAACAAACTGGTATTTCGCTATTTCGAAAATTGCGGTTCGAACTATATTTTTTAATCAAGGTTTACGCTAATTTTAGCCGCAGTTTACACTGAATTTTTGACCGCAGTTTAGACTGAAATTTTTAAGCGCGGTTTACACCAAATTCTCGAAACGCAGTTTACACTTAGTTTTTAATTGCGGTTAAGAGTGAAATTTTAGACCGCGTATGGATTAAAACGAAATTTAGAATCGCAGTTTACACAGAAATCGCCCTTTAGCTTAACAATTCGCATTAATTTCGGCAAATTCATCTCATATTGTTTAAATTTTTCTTTTAATTGGGGAGAATTTCGATTGTTTTTCCATGTTTGTTCGTTTAGTACGATTTTTAGTCGAAGCAGGTTGTCTAAAATATCGTGCTAGCTTTATCCGAAATAGTCTAGTGGCGGATACAGGATTTTCTTAAGGGGGGAGGCGGTACCCTTAAGGGGGGCGGAATCCTGACTTGGGTGGAAAAATTAGCCAACCCGAAAATCGCTAAAAATCGCTCAAAAATCCTTAATTTTGCGCACTATTTTTGGCCAATGGGGGGGGGGCGGCCGCCCCCCGCTCTCCCTGAAATCAGCCCCTGGAAATAGTGATATGTTTCTGATTTGAGTTGTAAATTAGAAGACATTTTAGTGATCAGAATTCTCAGAAGGAGCAGTGAAGTATTGGACGGATAAAATGACCTCGCATTTTGGCTTAAATGACCAAAAAAATGTACCTAAACATGACGTAAAGTTTAAGCTTTTGCCTAAAATCGTGGAAGGGGAAAATGATGTCTGATTATGACCGAAAATGGTGTTGAATTCTTGCCAAAAATCAAAACTGGGAATAATTACTTTCGATTTTTGGCCAGAAATGGCGAAAAACGGCCTAAAAATAGCCCGAAAACGCCAGTTTTTGCCGAAAATTGGGAGGGATAAACAAGGCGTTGAATTTTTGGCCGACAATGGCAAAAACGGCTAAATATGTTATAAAAGTGCATGCTTATAATACTAATTTTGGGGAGTAAACGACCTGAAATTTTAGGCGAACAGTGACGAAAAAACGTCTTAAATGATTTTGAAACGCAAGTTTTTGCCAAAACATACATGATCTTGGGGGGTTTGGGGGGTTTCGCCCCCGCTGAATCATTTTTCACCCCCCGCAAAAAAATTTTTCAACTTCCCCCAGAATTGGCAATTTTTCAAAAGTTTCCTAAACTTACCTGAAAATTGGTAGAAAAAGTGTCTTTTCAAGGGTTTTTGGGCTATCTATTTGCTCAAAATCGCCAAATTTTCGGCGCTTCGCGCCATATATTCATGTTTTAAGCGATATATTGGTCAATTTATTCGACTTTTTTCGAAATTTTTTTCATGATTTTATGCTCTAAAAGGATAGAGTATCGTCAGAAACGCCAAAAACGATGTTTTTTAACGCGTACCGGCCATTTTTGGGCTCAAAAAAGGCACTTTAGGTTTTCACCTGCTTCCTAGAATTCCCATACTGTGCATGTATGGTTGGAAGGGGCGAAAGATCTCAGTCTCATAAGTTGTTAATTTGAAAAAGTCTCTTTTCTCCAATTATGCACTTATAATAGTTAATAAATTAATTGATATATTTAATATTTTTAAATTTTTATTATATTTTCTAAATAATATCATATTTTCACGATAATTTGACGAACAATTTTCAGGCAAATTGAATCAGACGCGTCGGAATCACCATCTTTTATCAGACTTCCTTCGAATAGTTCTGATTTCGATAAATTCGACCAGATACGAGAATCTTGTAATTGTCAAATTTACATAATTATTTTTAAAATGTATTATTATTCCATAGTTTTTATGCGTTTCGCTATTTGTGCATTTAAGTGAGTCGATCTTTGGCCGATGCGAGCATTATTCCGTCATTTTTGCGTCTTTAACTAAAGAGTCTTTCTCCAGGTAAATATTTTTAAAATTCTTTGTAGTGTGTAAACATTAGAAATTCGTTAGATTATTGTAAACCATACGTGGGCAGCGCCTGAATTCTCAGGGCGAAAAAAATTTCAAAACGTAAAGATGCAAAAAATGTACGGTTGGGGCAAAACCTCCACTTTTCGGCGTTTCTCGAAAAATCAAAAATCGCAACAAACGAAAAAAATTTCTGATATTTTATTTTGGGGTTTTTATTCCAGATTGTAGGGGTCCGAAATCCCCTCTTCAAAAGGCACGTAGCTGGCCTTCCTATTTGGGGGGGGGCAACACCAATTTTGAGGGGGGGGGGTCTAAGCCAAAAATAGCACAGAATAACGTGTAAAAAGTCCTATTTTTCCGTTTTTTAATTAGGGGGTCCGACCCCCCAGTCCCCCCCATCCACAGCTACGTGCCTGCTCTCTAACCCCTACGCCCATGTGTGGTATAAACTATTAGTTGTGTACATATCTACCTCGTACAAGTACTGTATTTATCTTTATTCATCATCTATCGATTTCGGATCACTGTGATAGATAATTTAGATTGCTATTTGTTTTTGTTTGAACTTTTGTTTACATACGTAACACGTGTTTCTTTGAATTTTGTACTCAGTAAATTAAATTAAGAAACCGCACAACGAATGTACCTGTGGGCCACGAAATATACCAATTTAAATGTGCTTACTTTTTCATTCTACCTCGACTGAGAATTCCTTGTTGTTTAAAGCGACTACAAAAGTGTTGTAAAGTAGTGCAACCGGAACGACTTGCAATTTTTTTAATTACAGGATTATCTTTGCAATTGTCGAACGGCGAAACTGCATCAGGCGTCTGAGCCGCTTTTTCTTTTTTCTCAAAAATTCGGTTTAGCGAAAAATCTCGAGAATAAATGAAGCAAACTATGTAGGAAGGTAGGTACTTGTCTTTAGTGAGGTATACATAGGAAACCTACTACATGTGCGCGTTTGATTGGAGGATCGTGACTCTGGCCGTGGAAGAATCGATAGACCCCAAGAATTAAATTTTCCGTGACCCCAGAATTTCCGATTAACTTAAATCGTCAATTCATTTATTGGGGTCTATTGCTTTGGGGGTGTTTCTGATTCTGTAGACTCCCAGACCATAGATGCACAGCGTAGCCGATTTCAGGGGGTCGACAATCCGGCCAAAATGACCTCAAAAACTGACATAAGCGCTAAAATAGCTTTAACCATCTGTTACAAAGGGGTCACGCACGCACCTCTAGCCTTACCAAGGTCTAGATCGAAAATCTAGTCATTGGGGAGATGACAAAAATTAATAAAAATACATATTTCTGGCAGCCAAGAGCATGAGGATTCCAAAAACGTCATTAAATTTGCACAAGACTGAAAATCAATTGAAAAAACGTATTTGAACATTCAAGAATGTGTAAGAAATACGATCTGCAACCACACATGGGCATGGGGGGTTTTGGGGTATGCACCCCCAGAAGTTGAAATACCCTCAGAAATCAAAATTCCCCCCCAGAAAATTTTTTTTTTGCTTTCTTAGCAATTTTTGATGCCATTGGATGGTGCTTGACGAGAAACGTCGAAAAATGGTGTTTTTTCCGCATACAACCACTTTTAAGTCAATTTTTTGACCTTTAAAAATTTTTTCACCCCCCCCCCCAGAAATTTTTTTACCCCCCCCCCAGAATTTTGGTGCTGCCCACCTATGTCTGCAACACGCGTAACACATGTTATAAAACCCTGAAATCAAGCTTTTCTAATAAAATATAGGTCAATGCGTTTTCTTTTGCTCAATAAAACGTGTTGCAGTAAAAAAAGAGGGTGCTGAGAAGCTTGCCACATAAGAATTATGGCCTTAAATTAAACAGCTCGGTAAAAGTACATAGGGTTAAAAGTACGTTGTTACACAGTTCCTCGTCAATTTGAAGCACTTTTGCACAGTGATCGTATGGGGTCAGATTTTACCCCCGGTCGGGGGATGAAAAAACCCCGGTTTTCGGGGTCGGAGTTGATGATTAACAAGTTAAGATTGCATGATTACATACCGATTTAAAAACGATATACATAGGTACATACCTTCACTTGTTTGTAGAGCATACTAATAAAGCTGGTTTGTTCAACATTTTATTTTCATTCCAAGTTCAAACATGGTTTTTAGCAATTTAGCATTCCTTTCAATTTTAATCACTTTCAGTAAGTTATGATTGAAATTTTGATGATTTTATCTTGTTCACCTGCCACCAATGTACCGGGTGTATCAAGAGTAATTAAACGGATGAAATTATATATAAATCCAAATTGATGTCGATTACTTACTTTATTTTTGTTTG
Source organism: Mermis nigrescens (assembly GCA_036768485.1). Lineage (NCBI taxonomy): Eukaryota > Metazoa > Nematoda > Enoplea > Mermithida > Mermithidae > Mermis > Mermis nigrescens. Next base: position 607,363 of record JAVLUZ010000142.1, read on the forward strand.
TTTGTTAAGGCATTTATCTTAAATATATTCTGATTATATTGAATGGCGGGAAGTCGTTTATCTTTGGAAGAAAAAATCAAATGTGTGCGACTGTATTCAATTTATGGAAGTGCTCATCAGGTTGTTCGGAAATGGCCGAAAGATTTCAGCTCACAACCGCCGGCTGTTAGAACAATTATTAACGTGAACACACGTTTTGATCAGACTGGAAGTGTTGCTGACCTTCCTCGCAGTGGAGGCCTCAGATCGTCGAGGTCTGAAGAAAACGTTTAATCTGTTCTGGAGGAGTTCCATAAGGAACCGGGTACCTCGATTCGAAAAGCATCAGCTCATTTGGATGTGGATAAAATGGCGATTCAGCGTATTCTCCAGGAACATGGCTTGAAGGCCTATCATCCGTCTCTGGTTCATGGCTTACTTGAAGATGATTACGATCGGCGCTTGGAATTTTGTGAAACATGGCTGAAAAAATTGGATGAAAATCGGGGATTGAAAGATCTTGTTTTATGGTCGGATGAGTCGATTTTTCACTTAGACGGTCATGTTAATCGCTACAACTGTATCTATCGGGCACAAAAGAATCCGCACATGCAAAGAGAACTTAGCTTAAAATCCCCACGGGTCTGCGTTTGGGCTGGATTATGGTCGCAGGGAATCGTTGGCCCTTATTTTTTTGATGATACGGTTACACAAGAAAGCTATTTAACAATGCTGAATGATAGGCTTTGGCTAGATTTACAGGATTGCAATGAAGCAAATTCTATGTGGTTTATGCATGATGGCGCACCAGCCCACTATGCTCTTCCAGTTCGTCAATGGCTAGATGCGAAGTTTCCAAGCCGTTGGCTGGGTCGTCGAGGACCTGTTGAGTGGCCTCCGCGTTCATGTGATCTTACTCCACCCGATTTTTTCCTTTGGGGCGTTTTGAAAGAAAAGGTATTCGCTCGAGACGCAGGCAATCTTGATGAGTTGCGCCAGTTAATCACAGGCGGATTTGCTGAGATAACGCCAGAGTTGTGCGCAAAAGTTTGCAGATCAGTCCGTCATAGACTATGGAAATGTACAGAGCTTAATGGCGCTCAAGTACTGTAAAGCTGCGATCCATTTATCCTCCATTTTTTAGTTTGGTTGCTAATCTACATTGTCCAGTATAAATTTCGATTGGAAATAAATTTTATCTTTTCAGGGAGATGAACATATCCGTTTATTTACTCTTGATACACCCGTTACATATTCAGTCAGACCCATGGCCACGATTTTATTTAACGGGAAAATCTATTTCTGTTGGTGAAAGCAGTGCTAAAACGTTTGAATTGGCTCAAAGTTCCGAAAGTTTTGAGATATACATGCTCAGAAGTACATAAGATGTGAAACGCATTCTAGTGATTTTTAAAATTGGCGACTAGGCGTATGCTTGTGAATGAATATCCTTGTTTGGTGTCTGCCGAATTTATTTGCTATTTAAACAATGCTCCTATGTACCAAAAATTGAGACACGATTTCCTATAAAATCGACCTCCGTGTAGTCATGATAAGTTGAGAAAAAAGTTTCCCTGAAAATATGATACATGGGTCAGTTTTTCGTGCTGAGAATCATGGCGACATTCATTTTTCATAAAAACGGATATTCATCGAGCTACAATAATCCAAAGTTTGAAAATTTGGTTATTTTCACGAAATTTTTGTACTTTTGTATAAACTCAGTTTTCTACCGTTACACCAATGACAAAGCAGTAAAATTTGGTGTGATCATAGGGCCATATGTGCTTAATAAGAAAAATTTAAAATTAGAATTTTTTCGCATTTTATGCGCTTTACACAAAAGTGTAAAGTCAAATTTTTTTAACATTTTTTTACATTAATCGTGCCCAGTCAGTCAATCTTTGAGAAGCACTAAAAATATTTACTGTGCATACGTGCGCACATGTTCCCAACATATGTGTAAAGTTCAATAAAACTTGCGATACCCTTTCTATACGAAGTTTAAACATCAAGTGAACAGTTTTTCCCAATATTTTCGAAAAATTCATTTTTATGTCAAGTTTGTTTGTGTATTATTTGATACCGAGCAGCAATTTTTGATGCGAATATAGAGTAATACATAGTCTTTCATAAATTCGTAGAATTATAGTTTTTACGCGCTTGTTGCACTTTACACAAATGTGCAAAATCAGATTTTTGGTTAATTTTTAAATTTTTTGTAACATAAATTCAGCCCATACAGTCAATTTTTAAGAGGCTCTAAAAATATATATACCGATTACATCTACACATGCCCCCAACCTACGTGTAAAGTTTAATAAAAATTTCAATACCCTTTCTGTGAAAAGTTGAACATCAACTGAACAGTTTTACGCAATCTATCTCAAAAAACTCATTTTGTTGTCAATTTGTTTACCCAACATTTGAAACTGAGCAGCAATTTCTGGTGCAAATATAAAGTCATAAACAATCTGTCAGAAATTCATTGAATTTTTATTTTTTATATTTGTTGCACTTTACACAAATATGCAAAGTCAAATTTTTAGTGAATTTTTTAGTTTTTTTGACATTAATCCTGCCCATGCAGTTTAATAATCAAATATTTTTGCTCCTTTATTATAAAATACAATGAAAGATATAGAATTGATAATTTTAAAATGTGGTCCATCAAGAAAAGATGTTAAAGGAACTTCATTCATTCATAGTATTCTTAAACTACCAACAACAAAAAAATGAACTTAAGCTTCCGGGTATCAGCGCATATTCAAATTTTTTGTTTGTTTCAACGACAATGCATGCATGGAAAGCCTACGACATTGGTCCAGGGATTCTTTTCGCACACAACAAGAAAGAACTCTTGTGCCTCAACTTCCAAAGCTTGAGTTCCACCGTCTACCATGAAGACAAACGAGAAGTACTCCCATTGAAGTCGAATACAATGTGGATAAGAATTCAGTCTGATGAAAAAGCACAGAAAAAGCAATCTGATCTGGACCATCAATTGAATAGTGATGAAACAGTCAACATAGTGGTTGAAAACAAGATTGATGAATTGTTTGATTGTCCTGAGGAGGGTTGCGTAAAATCATTTGCAAAGCACGGCAACCTGCTTCATCATCTAATATTAGGCAATCATCAGCTTGTGCCACAAAGGATAAGCCTTCGAGATGTGGCAGTACAAAGCTATAGTTCAAATTTGGAATCAGTAAGGATCACGCCAGAAATACCTACCTGAGATACAAGAAGCATTGGAAATCTTTTATGAAAGTGATGATTTGCACAAAATGCCTCAAGGGTAGGCACTAAAGCAACCACGAACATGCAAAATTCTGTCACCCAAGCAGCGCCATTTCTTGCTAGAATATTATGATGCTGGAATAAATCGAAGGCAAAAATTTGATCCAGAAATTGTTGCACGTGACATAAGACGTGATCCAAACTTTTCTAAAGAAGATTTTCTATATCTCAGCAAGTGAGTAGCTTTTGGTCAGAGAGGCGGGCCGTCGAAGACAGGAACAGGAAACCTACTATACTGAAGTATTATGTAGATGATCATTTGTGTGACAGACAATGATGATGAAGTGTGTTCGATTCACACCTTGAACTTGAAAGTGACCTGCTTAACAGTGACTGTTTCAGTTAATTATGTGCGATTTCTCCAAGCTTTTATTGTATCTAAATTTCTTAAAAATTGCCCATCGAAATAAACTCTACGCTGTTAGTAGTTGGAATATATTTTAAAATGCTCGCTGTTTCCCCTAAAAATATTTTTAATGTTACTATAGTCTGTTTCTGAAAACATTTGCAGCGAATTTATGTAAATTGTGTGTATGGTTTGCAATGCAGTTGAAGCTCAAGCTACCAATTGTAGCTGCAAGGTTTTGGGAAACAGAGTGTATAAGCTATTCAAATTTCGATGATATTTCGATTCACTGTCAACTTTGTAAATGAAAAAATATAAATTTTGAACAGGCTATGGACTAATTAACGTAAATTTAATTCCAAAAAACCGACTGAAAATGTCATAGCTTGAAGAGCATATCACAATTTTTTAAACTTTTTGCACATATATATATGTATTTTTAATGCAAAGTTTAATAAAAATATTTATAGGGTAGTGTATATAAAAATATTTATACATGTACTAAATATTTTTAGTGCAATGGGCTGAATTAATGTCAAAAAGCTTTAAAAAATTCACTAAAAATTTGACTTTGCACATTTGTGTAAAGTGCAACAAATGTAAAAAAATTCAATGAATTTCTGACAGATTGTTTACGACTCTATATTCGCACCAAAAATTGCTGCTCAGTTTCAAATGTTAGGCAAACAAATTGACAACAAAATGAGTTTCTTTGAGAATTGATTGGCGTAAAACTGTTTAGTTTATGTTCAACTTTTCACAGAAATGGTATTGCAATTTTTATTAAACTTTACACGTAGGTTGGGAACATGTGTAGATGTAATAGCTATAAATATTTTTAGTGCATCTCAAAAATTGACTGCATGGGCTGAATTTATGTTACAAAAAAAATTCAAAAATTAACCAAAAATCTGATTTTACTCATTTGTGTAAAGTGCAACAAGCGGGTAAAAATTGTAATTCTACGAATTTATGAAAGACCATGTATGACTCTATATTCGCATCAAAAATTGCTGCTTTGTATCAAATGATACACAAATAAAATTAACATTAAAATGAATTTTTCGAAAATATGGGAAAAAACTGTTCACTTGATGTTCAACTTTGTATAGAAAAGGTATCACAATTTTTATTAAACTTTACACATATGTTGGGGACATGTGCGCACATATGCACAGCAAATATTTTTAGTGCTTCTCAAAGATTGACTGACTGGGCACGATTAATGTAAAAAAATGCTAAAAAATAGTCTAAAAATTTAACTTTACTCTTTTGTGTAAAGCGCATAAAATGCGAAAAAATTCTAATTTTAAATTTTTCTTATTAAGCAAATATGGCCCTATGATCACACCAAATTTTACTGATCTGTCATTAGTGTAACGGTAAAAAAACTGAGTTTATACAAAAGTACAAGAATTTCGTAAAATAACCAAATTTTCAAACTTTGGATTACTGTAGCTCGATAAATATTCGTTTTAGTGAAAAATGAATGTCGCCATGATTCTTAGCTCGAAAAACTGACCCATATATCAAATTTTACGGGAAACTTTTTTTTCAACTTATTATGACTTTGGTCGATCCTCTCGGAAATCGTGTTTTAATCAGATTTCGCAAAAATGTTATTGAAAAACCCTTCTCTGCTACGTAACTACAGTGAGATCTAGCGAACTACAGTAAATAAGAAATAAGGGGTTACTGTAGCCTCCGAAAACATTTACTGAAAAAGCTCTCGGATAAATGAAACAGACTATAAATAGAAAGGTATCGGCTGGGATCAAACCTGGGTTGCTTCAACGACATGCAGACGTTTTACCATTGAGCTACACGGGAGTTCACAGCGTTTCTTAACATCTTTGTCTATCGTGTTTAAAGTGTCAACTTAGGATGAGCTGAGGCGATTTTGATCTGTAAGCTCATTGTTCTGTTGGAAGACAAGAATAAATTATGGGGGAAAAGTAAAATCCGGAAACGGAAACGGAAACGATGGGTAAAAGCCGGAAACGGAAACGACCAAAGCGCTAAAATGGGGTCCTCCAAGTATGTAGGCCACATCAGGGTCAACACCCCCAACCCCGTTTCCGGCAAAATTTTTCCCATGGAAGGGGGTTTAGGGGCTCGGAAATGGGGTACGCCATGATTCATATATCTAGCTGACACCGGTTCCGTCGGGGGTTTCTCCGCCCTGGGGGCACTCCAAAGTGCCAGAACCGGGGATCCTCAAGTAGGGAACATCAGGGTCAACATACCCACCCCGTTTCCGGTTAAATTTTACCCATGGAAGGGGTTTAGGGGCTCGCAAACGGGGTACCCCATTTTTCATATGTGTAGCTGACCCCGGTTCCGACAGGGGTTTCTCCGTCCTGGAGACAATCCAAAGTGTCAGAAACGGAGTTCAGCAAGTGGGGCACATCAGGGTCAACACTCCTAAACCCCGTTTTGACAAAATTTCCCTCACTGAAGGGGGTTTAGGGGCTCGGAAACAGGGCACTCTATTATTCATATATGTAACTGACCCTGATTCCGTCCGGGGTTCCTCCGCCCTGGAGGCAGAGCGATGTGCCGGAACCGGGATTCCGCAAGTAGGGCCTATCAGGGTCACTATCCCCAACTCCGTTTCCGACAAAATTTCTTTCACTGAAAGGGGGTTCAGGGGCTCAGAAACGGGGTACCCATTATTCATATGAGAAACTGATCCCTGTTCTGTCGGGGGTTTTTCCGCCTGGAGCACTCCACAGTGCCGGAACAGGGGTTCCCCAAGTAGAGCACATCATGGTCAACACCCCCATCCCCATTTACCGGCAAACTTTTACCCATGGAAGGGGGTTCAGGGGCTCGGAAATAGGGTACCCATTATTCATATGTATGGCTGACTCCAGTTTCGTCGAGGGTTTCTCCGCCCTGGGGCAGTCCAAAGTGCCAGAACCGGGGTTCCCCAAGCAGGGCCTATCAGAGTCACCATCCTTAACCCCGTTTTCGGCGAAATTTCTCTCACTGAAGGGGTGTTTAGGGGCTCGGAAACGGGGTACCCCATTATTCATATGAATAGTTGACCCCGGTTCCGTCGGGGGTTTCTCCGCCCTGGGGTAGTTCAAAGTGCCGGAAACGGGGTTCCAAAGTAGGGCACATCAGGGTCAACACCCCCAACACCGTTTCCGGCACTTTTGACTACTCCAGGGTGGAGAAACCCCGACGGAACCAGGGTCAGCTACATTTATGAATTATGGAGTACCCTGTTTCCGAGCCTCTGAACGCCGGAAACGGGGTTGGAAGCGTTGAACCTGATGTGCTCTACATGGGAACTCCGGTTCCGGCACTTCGGACTGCCCCAGGGTGGAGAAATTCCCGATGGAACCGGATCAGCTTCTCATGTGAATAATGAAGAACCCCATTTCTGAGCCCCAAACCTCCTTCAGTGAGAGAAATTTTGCCCGAAACAGGATTGGGTTGGAGGTGTTGAACTTAATGTGCCATTTTCGGGGAACCCCGGTTCCGGCACTTTGGACTACCTGCAGGGCGGAGAAAACCCCGACGGAACTGGGATCAGCTACATATATGTATCATGGGATACCCCGTTTCCAAGCCCCATCCCCCTTCAGTGAGGAAAATTTTGCCGGAAACGGGGTCGCGGAGGTGTTGACCCTGATGTGCCCCACTTGCTGAACCCCGGTTCTGGCACTTTGGAGTGCCCCCAGGGCGGAGAAACCCCGACGGAACCGGGGTCAGCTACATTTTTGAATAATAGGGTATCCCATTTCCGAGCGCCTAAGCCCCTTCCATGGGTAAAATTTTGCCGGAAACGGGGTTGGGGGTGTTGACCATACGTGGGCAGCAAGAAAATTCTGGGGGAGGGGTGCAAGATTTTTTTGAAGGTCGAAAAATGGCCTTAAAAATGGTGGTTTGGCGATAAAAACACCATTTTTTGACGTTTCTCATCAAGCACTATCCATTGGCATCAAAAAATTGCGAAAAAAACGAAAAAAATTTTCAAAAATTGAATTCTGGGGGGGGTATTTTTATTTCTGGGGGGGGTATTTTGCTTTATGGGGGGGTGCATACCCCCCCCCCCAAACCTCCCCACGCCCCAGGTGTGGTGTTGACCCTGGTTTGCCCTATTTGGGGAACCCCGGTTCCGGCGCTTTGGATCGTTTCCGTTTCCGGCCTTTACCCATCGTTTCCGTTCCCGTTTCCAGCTTTTGCCCACTGTTTCCGATTCCGTTCCCGAATTTTACCCATCATTTTCGTTTCCGTTTCCGGGTTTTAACCACACCCTAAATTATGCTGCAAAAATGCTATTGAAAAACCCTTCCTTGGTTCGTAGCTACAGTGAGATCTAGCAACTTATGTACAGTACCTAAGAAAGAAGGGATTACTGTAGCCTCCGAAAACATTTACTGGAAAAGCTCTCGGATAAATAAAACAGACTATAGATTAACGTGAAGGCTAGTAGTAGTACTTCCGCTTAGATCGGTATCACTCCCGCTTAGGTCGATATACAGGCATTAGTTTGGGCCGCACGCCGTCGAAACTCGTTTTCTTTTCTTTTCTTGTATTACAGTAAAACTTGAATGCGTCTAAATGTATTTCACGTCAAACCTGCATTTTGGATTACATGCTAACTTACCGCATTTATTCTAATACACGCCGCGGCGTTAATTTTCTTCCAGAGGTTTTTTGTGCGGCGCTTATTAGAGGGTGGGCGTTTATTAAAAGGCGGCGTTTATTATTTTTTTCGAAAATTTTCTCACAAACCGTGACAAAAACATCAAAATACAAAATAAACGAAAATTTATGGAATTTTGAACAGTGATAACTTCGCTAATTTAAAATCAATGCTGTACCTTTTATTTTTTACGCTCGTGCAAATCGAACTACGTTCGAAACTCGATTCAAGAATACAGAAGGAGACCAAGGAACAAAGTTTTAAATTACCCAAGATGATTCAATGTACAGTTAATGCTTCTTTGTGAACCTAAATTGAAACACAGTCTACAATAACGATGAATACATTCCAATAAACGCCGCAGTTCAAAAGATGATTATCCTGCAATAAACGCCGCGGCGGTTATTGGAGGGCGGCGATTATTATTACTTTCATCTGGATAATGCGGCCTTATTAGAGGGCGGTGTTTATTGAAGGGCGGCTGCCATTAGAATAAATACGGTATGTACATACTTTATCTTTTTTAGCAAGATAAATTCCTATCAAAAAGATAAAGATAAAGATGGCCTGTGATTTTTCCAAAAGATAAATATAAAGATAAAATAAAGAAATCGTCAATATAAAGATAAAGATATCTTTATCTTTATCTTCTTCTTGCTAAAAAGATAAAGATAAAGATACCTTTTACAACACTAGTTGTACTGCACACATACACAAATTGCAATCAAATTCTGTAGGGGTCCGGTAGGTCAAATCTTCAAAAATTCAATTTTGGGTGCTTTTAGATTCTCCTGGGGGACAGAAGCGACACCACACATGGGCGTGGGGGGGATCTGGGGGGGTTGGACCCCCCCAGAAACCAAAAGACCCCCCCAGAAACCAAAAGACCCCCCCAGAAATCAAAAGACCCCCCCAGAAATCAATTTTTGAAAATTTTTTTCGTTTTTTTCGCAATTTTTTGATGCCAATGGATAGTGCTTGATGAGAAACGTCGAAAAATGGTGTTTTTATCGCCATATCACCATTTTTAAGGCCATTTTTTGACCTTCAAAAAATCTTGGACCCCCCAGAATTTTCTTGCTGCCCACATATGAGCGACACTATGGTTGTTATCAGACATGCACGTGGGTCTAGACTAACCCCCAGAATGAAAGAATAGGAATTTTTCTGGGGAAAATGAGGCAAAATGGATGAAAATCGAATTATTTTGATCAGAAATTTTGTAATAAAGAGTTTAACGTCATTTTAGCGCCTACACAAATTTTAGAGTCATTCCCAAAAAAGCGCAATAGTTGATCCTCTCCTCATCGGCCCTGCTGTACATCTATGTTTGTGAGCATAGTAAGCAGCAGCCGAACTTTTTGGGGTTGAAATGGGTGAACCTGGCAAAATAATTAAAATTTCTATTTCAGAGGTCATGTATGTACATCACCCTATGTCCACGTTTGGTTGTATTGTAGGGATACAGGGTCAAAACACTACATCGGAGAGGTGTGTTCCAAACCATGCAATTAGGGCCAAAACCACAATTTTTCAGTCTTCACATCCTACCGACATCGAAAAAACTGAAGGAATTGCGGAAATCTAGGAATCCAGTCAAGTCAGACCAGACATACACATGTACGTATACACATGGGGAAAGCAGACCCGGAGAAAGTGGGAGTGCAATATAAACATATATGTACATTCTTTAGGTTTTTTAACTCATAAAATCTCTAGTTGACCCCTGCATTTATGTGATTCAGACTCCTCCTTTCTAGCCTCCATGCGATCAGCAGGCTCGCGTGTGAAAGAATATTTCCCTGATGGCACCTGGCTCCGGGTGGGGATGAGATCTTCAGAATTTTCGATTTTGAATTTTCTACGACGATTTAGCCGCGCTATTTTACGACTTTTACTTAGGATTGTTATAGTTTACGATATTACATCGAAAAGTATCTTTACCGACGTGTTTTTGAGCCGTCATTAACGCAACGATATTTTTTCCTAGAGTCGGCGAACGGAAACGATATTAATTTTGGAATAAAATATCGTGAAGACGACGTTAGTTTTTTGTAAGTAACTTGATCTTGATCCTTTCGTCAACGAAATGTTATTTTTTGGAAAAACATCGTTAACGAAAACTGAAACGATATTTTTTTCAATAACGATAACGCTACTTTTACTGGACTTCATATCTATTCCTGTCACACATGCGCGTGGGGCTGGACTTGCATGCACGGCATAATCGATCTGTGAGAGGGGTCCAGCTATACGTGGGCAGCAAAAAATTCTAGGGGGTGCAAGATTTTTCAAAGGTCAAAAAATGGCCTCAAAAGTGGTGGTATGGCGAAAAAACGCCATTTTTCGACGTTCCTCATTGAGCACTATCTATTGGCATCAAAAAATTGCGAAAAAAACGAAAAAAATTAATAAAAATTGAATTCTGGGGGTATTTTGGTTTCTCGGAGGTACATACCCCTCAAACCCTCCACGCCCAGGTGTGGGTTCAGCCAATCTTGAAGGGATTCTAAATTGAGCTTCTTGGAAATGACCGTAAAACCTGGTAAATGCTGAAATAGCATTAAAACTACATGATTCCATGGTATGTGGTCAATTCCAAGCACTGTAAAATTTTCAATTTTCATTCTTTTTTGGCCTCATTTTGCGTAATTTCCACTAAAAAATTTCCCATTTTTTTACTCAAAAGTCTGACCCCAACCTCCCTCCTAACGTGCTTGTCTGGTCTGTACCCTTGAGAATCTAAAAGACAATCCAAAGTCGACAGACACTTAGAATATAATTGTTGATGCTATTTTTGGCGATTTGGACCATCGGAATCTTTCAGAATTCGGTTGCTGCCCATGTATATTCCCACGTCTTCTCAGATATTGGGCTGTTTTAAAGACAAAAAATTAAATCCCATAGATTTTGAAAATCTTGAAAATTTTGGGTTCAGCTCAAGATCTGCCAAAATCTATTAAGATGGTCTTTCCAATGTGATTCGAGAATTTGCAATTTTTTCATTTAATCTTTAAAAAATCCCTACGCTTCAAGAATTTTGGCAAGACAAATTTTAACAGTATGAGATTTTCTTAATTTTTCTGATCTTTTTTTCGTCAGACGTGCCTGCATGATATTTTTAGCCTTCTTTAGCGTTTTATCATACTTTGTTTACATATATTGCATGTTTTTTTCGAATTCGGTTCATAGAACTATCAGATTTGTTCATTATTTCAAAATTCACTTCGACTGCTTATTCTCGACTTGTTTATTCCGTTATTATATTCCAATCTTTGGTCAAAAACGTGCTAATCGGAGTGACACAATGCACTATTCGCTCGCTAAATCCAACTTAACATAAAAATCTTAGCAGCGCCAATTTTTTACGCGTCGCACGCTGAACTCAAAAAACAACGCTTCTTACTTATCATGATACCAATTCGGTGACTATTTTTTACTCATCTTCCTGTTTTCTCATTATTTCTTATTATTCATTGTTGTAATTCAAGCTGCCGTCCAACGACGATGATAAAATAAACGCGCCAGTGTTCGAAGAGACGCTAACGAAGCGCGGATTTTCGACTATAAACTTAAATCCTATCATCTTAGTATAATAAAAAGGATCGCAGCACTAGATATAATGATAAGATAAATACATACATATCTCAAATCATTGATAAGCTTAGCGTGTGGCTTCATTTTAGGCTTTCGCGTATGCTTACGTACGCCATTTCAGGCGCTCATTATAGCTTATGGTATTTCACGGTCCAAAAAAGCCGATAAACGAATATCATTTTTGAGTCAAAGAAAAGCGGACGTAATAAAAAACGACCAACTTCGACGTACCGTGCATTGTTTTGTAGCTTGTATTGCCCGTCCGAGCGTTGCCCCGAAAGTTGCAGTAACGCTTTGGTGATCGGCACGCGCCGTTTGATCTAAACTCGATTTAAAACTTTCGTCCGCTTGGGATTGGTTCTCTTTTTGGGCAAACAACGTCATATTACTCGCTGAGCCACTATTATTATAGAACTAAAATGGGGCCGCTGTCGAAATTTTTCCCCCAATTTGCATAGAACACGCGACGTGGGTCTTGCGCGACTAATATGGGCTAGGTTTTTTCGGCCCATTCGCCTAGCGTACAATAATATGACGAATTTCGCTTATTTATGCTTAATAGCGCCGGTTTTTTCGATTTGTCTTCGCGCCAAACTAGTGAGTTTGCGTTGAATAAGTTGTTAAAATTTCAACTTTTTCTAATATTTATTCTGACAGATTAGCCCTGCGCGAAATTTCTATTCGCCTAATTCGAAACAATCGAGCTCCCGGTCGTGGTTGGTGAGGAACCCGCGTTATTTCGCTCAGGTAGCGAAAGTTTTGCAGACTTTTCTTAAAAATTTGACAATAATCAAATTTAATTCTATTAATTTCAATTATATTCATTATAAAAGTCTTTTTGAAACTTCGATCGAAATTATTAAGTTTTTCACTGGTCCAAATATAATTTTACCATCGCGTAAATAATGGAACTGATATTTACGCAGTTTGCTGATAAAATTCAGCCATCGGGCTGGAGTTTATTTGATTAATTGCGAAAACTAATAGTATTAATGCAAAAGGTAAATTGTTGAGTAATGCTATCGGTAGAATACCGTAATAACTTACAAGGCACACATCACGAAGAAGTGCGAGAAATAATAATACAGAAATTAATGAATCGAATCGGACTAGCATGAATAAATAAAGTGAATAAATAAATAACTTAATTAATTAATTAATAAATACAAAAATGAAAAATATAAAAATACAAAAATAAATCAATAAATGAATAAATGAATAAATGAAATTGAATAAAGCAAAAAGTAATCTGGACAACGATGAAAACAAAATTATGGGATTATGCAAAGGTCATTACATTTATTATCTACATCGAGGCTAATAAGACGCGGTTATTACATTAATATTTTATCGAATAAAACGCCAAAAATGATCGATTTTTAGGGCTGGACCGAATGGTCTCAGTGGTCCCTATGCTCAAAAAAGTGCGATTACGGCGTGAGGCACCGGTTGAGGCGTTGCTTGGAAGAAAAATGTTTTGGAGATAGTAAACAATTCGAAATATGCAACGAGCATGTAAGCGTTATGCAAATGAAGCAAGCTTGGTATCTTTTATAACAATATGGACTCCGTGCATGCCTAGTATGTATTCTGCATGAAGCTTATTTTGTCAATAATTTTAGGCAATCGGAAACCATTCGCCGTTTCCGTAAAAATTTGACGATGGAACTTAAATGAAAAATACGTCTTGCTTTAAATAAATATGTATTTTATTTATTTTCGGGGCAACACGCAACAACATTATCGTTATTTTTGTTCAGCAGTGAAATCGGAGAAAGAAAATGCTTGGAAAGGCGCTCTGACAATCAGCCTTTAGAGCATTTACCGATAGCACTGAAAAACATAAATCGTTCATTAAATATTACTTATCGTAATTAATTATTTATTTAATTATATAAATTATTTACCCAAAGCAAATTGAATTCGAGTATATCTAAATTTGCATAAATTTATCTTAATTAATTTACCTGTTTAAATAAATTTAATGGAAGATATCAAAGCAAGTTAAGATCTGGCGTCAGTCAGCAATTTTGATTGGAATTTAAGTGTGGTGAAAAATGATAAATTAAAAAAAACGAAAAAGCGCATTTTTTGCGAAAATCAATTAGTTTTGGGAGCTAAGAGGATGGATGCCTTCAACGTGCGCGCATGGCATTTTGAGGGAAAATGAACCAAAATTACAATTTATTTTTTCCTGAATGAAATGATCTTAGGATGTTTATTTATCATTGTTTTTTGCTACTTCTTCTTAGTTTCCTTGTGTCTTTTAGGTTTGAATTTTAATTGGGTATAAAAGGCCTGAAAATAGCATTGTTGAGCTTAAACCTCAAAAGTTGGTTTAAGATTTATAAATTTACATAGAGAACATTCTCTTAATTCGCTGTTTGCATTTGAGTGGATATAAGAACTTTAAATTTCTTTTTAGCACCAATTTTAAGTATTTTTTCACTTTCCATCAACTTACTTATTCTTCCTTCTTTGCATATTGCTATTGCTTCAGCAGAAGAGAATAGAAAATTAGATCGGACCGAAAACTGATAAATATCATTTTTTAGCAGAAGAAAATACAAAATTAAATCGGCCGAAAATCCATGAAATAATTGTTTTACAGAAATGCTTAGAATAATTTATAAGCAGTAAATTAGGGCTTTTATGCGCTATTACATTTTAGGGCTTTTTTCTTGAGTTTGATATAAGTCAAGAAAATAAAATAAAATAGGGAAAATTGAAAAAGTGATAAAAATGATTTGGACAAAAACTAATTATAGAATAACAATATTTTTTCAATCAATAATTAAAAATTATGAAATTACGAAATCTGAAATCATTCAAGATCGATTGAGTAGCACCATGGATTGTGGAAACACACAAATTAAGATATACAGGGTGGTCCACTTATCTATCCGGAGTTTCTATCTCATCATAGCTCAGTCAATTTTAAAGATTGGGCTATGAAATTTGCGTGAAGAACCTGCAAACAAGCAAGTTTTTACTGACAAAGTTTGAAGCCAATTGTTAAACAACGCATTTAAATATAAGTTTCAACATGAGCACCATGGTTTTCAGTCATTTTGTACAAGCGTTCACGATACTCCAATAAAATTTTCATTCGCATTTCAACGGTAACTTGTTCGAAAGCATCATAAATACGATTTTTAAGTTCATCAATATTAGCTGGACGTGTTGTATAGACCTTGGACTTGATGAAGCCCCAGAGAAAGAAGTCGCAAGGAGTCAAATCAGGCGATCTGGGAGGCCATGGCATGTTGGGTGAACCGCGCCCAATCCAGCGCCCTGGAAACTATTCATTCAACCAATTTCGGACTAATCGACCCCAATGAGGAGGGGCGCCATCTTGCATAAACGTAATGATGTCTTGAAGGTGCCTGTTTTGTAACTCAGGATAAAATTGATTCTGCAACATTTCCAAATAGCGATTACTGTTTATTGCCTCGTCAAAGAAAAACGGACCAATCAAGCCATGCTTTCCAATAGCAGCCCAAACAGTGGTTTTTGGGGAATGCAAGGCTTCTTCAGCCACCCAGCGTGGATTAATTGGCGACCAATAGCGATGGTTGTGCCTATTGACACCCCCTGTCTAAGTGGAAGTGGGCCTCATCTGAAAACATCAAGTTTTCCAAGTGATCTTGGTTAATTTCCATTCGTTCAATTTCATCCTGAGCAAATTGAAGTCTGTTTTCCTTGTCCTCATCCGTAATTTTTTGCACGATTTGGATTTTGTATGGATGCCACTTCAAGTCCCGAAAAATCCTCATAATGGTAGTTCGACTCATCATTAACGCATTTGAAGCCCGACGAGTTGAAGAATGGGGGTTCTCAGTGAAATGTTCTTGAACAAGAGTCGAATTTTCTGCAGAGTTAGCTGACCGGCTCCTTTTCTTTTTAACATCACAAACCGATCCAGTCTCCATCAAAAGGCTATGCCATTTGTGGATGCTCTTATCTGTTGGTGGTTCGCGTCCAAATCCAGTTCGAAATTTCCTTTGAACCATAACAACACTGCCAGTCCACTCGAACCATGATGCAACTTTTGCACGCTCCAGAATAGAGTAGGCCATGGATAAATTGAATAACACTACAAATAAGCAACACAATCTAACCAAATTTTGTCAGATGTAATTCTAATGTTCACTTTACACTTTGCTAAAGTTTTACGTTGTTTACACAAAAACGGCATGTTTTACACTATTTTAAAACTCCGGATAGATAAGTGGACCACCCTGTATATCATAGGTTGGGCGTTAGCGCGTACCTATAATATACTTGGGCACCCCCAACATATGCGGCCCCCCTACAGCAATACTGGAACATTTCTGGTGGGTGCGGTTTTTTTAAAGATAGATTATTAAAAAATTCGCGGCGGGTGTTTTTTGTTTTTCTTTACACTCAATATTTAGTTTGTAATGGGTGTGTAAAGTTTTGCGTAGTGTTGTAACATATAGGAACTTTTGATGGTTTTTTTAGCAAGCGAGTACCCAACTCAGGGTGAACGCCTCATGCAACTTAATAGTATAGAATTGTAGAAAATAAAATTATTCTGATAATTTTCAGCTTTTAAAATTTCGCACTAGTTCTCGAGGGAGAGTGTAAAGAGTGTAAAAGTCTACGGGTGTAAAGACAGTTTTTAGTCGCTTTTGACTTTATGTCTGCCGACCATTCCGGTTATGAAGTCCGAAGAAATTTTTTCTAATAGAAATGTTCTACGACCTAAGGGCTACTTTCGGTTTACCAGCAAACGTTTTTACACTCAATACGGAGTTAGATCTAGGGGTTCAAAGTTCGCAGTCTAGTAGATTGTATAAAAAACAGGTTTTGTTTCAGATTTTCCCGCCAACTTCTCCGGTCATAAGCCGGCACAAGTTGAATAGAATAAAAAAAGTACTTTCTAAGGGCTACACGTTGCAGCAAACGGCGTTTCAAAAACTCAATATTGAGTCATTTCTAGAGGTGTAAAGTTCGAAATCAGAGGTATAACACTGGGCGAAAAGCACGTTTTATCCACTTTTTGATTGGTAAATATCTCACATCGAATGTGGAACTAAAGTTTTTCATGCATAAACATACTACAACTCAGAAGCTGCAAACTGTCACAAACTGAATTCATTTACACTTAATAAGGAGTTAGCTACAGATTTTTTAAAGTTCACACTCTATCAGTGCGCGAAAAACACGTTTTTACCATTTTTTAGTTTGCCAACTTAGCTAGTTGTTTATCAAGACGTGCAAAGTATACTAAAAATAAAGTAAGCCTCAGAAGCTACATATCGCATTTGGATGCATTCTTTTAACTCAATTCTGACTTAGATTTGGAGGTGTAAAGTTTAAACTCTGATACAAAAAACACGCTTTTGCCGATTTTTTGTCAGCCAACTTCTTCGGCTATGATTCGGGTTGTGCAAACTATTCTACAAAGAAAGCACTTGTCAGCGGTTAGAATTGCACCTGGTCTCGATTCTCTACTTATAATATGGAGTTATTTCTGAAGGTGTAAAGTACAGTTCTATCGTTAAAAAACAGTTTTGCAATTATTCTATTTGCTAAGTTCTCCGGTTATGAATCGGTACGTCCGAACTGGTGTAAAAAAATAAAGAACGTCTTAAGGGTTAGAAATCGCAGTTTGATGAGTTCCTTTACACTCAATATAGAGTTCGTTTAGAGGTGTAAATTTGAAATTCTGATTAAAAACACGTATCTGCTTTAGCTTTGCACTCTAGGTTTTTCCATATTGAGTTGTGTCATGATCTCAACTCGGAGAATGCTTTACGCTTGAGGGTCATACATTCTACTGGATGAATTGGTTTGCACAAAATAGAGGTGTAAAGTAATTTACACTTAAAATTTATTTTACTTCCTTGGTGTTATGGAGGGTCAACTTTTTTGTAAAATGTTATTCGGAACATAAATATTATAAATAAGATTTCAGATATTCTTTACAATCACCGATTGTGTAAAGTTTACACTAAAAATTAATTTTTACTGCAGAGCATTGCCAAAGGTTAACTTTTTGTTAAAATGTGCTCCAAAACATAAGGTTTCTCCGCATGATCAGGATTTCGAACTTAACTCTAATTTCATTCCACCCGCTAGTTGTGCACACTTTACACTCCAGGTTATTTCTGATCCAGAATGTCGTAGGTTGTACAAGCTAAGTTTCTTACAAACTGTTCAGCGTAACATGAGGATTACGTATCTATCTCTGTTTATTAAGGCTCAATGGCTGTGTAAAGTTTAAACTGAAAATTAATTTTAACTTTAAGTTGTTAGTGAAGGTAATTCTTTAAAAGACTGCTCACAAAAGCCTCGTGATAACGAACTATGAAAGAAGTCTTGTTTGCAATGTAGATGTTGATGTGAATGAGCAATCTTGTTTCTGTCTTGTTCAAGTGTCATATTTCATTCGGCAAGTTACGTACTGATTTGTTGATTGATTCACCCAAAGCATTCTAATTAAAAGTTGGGTACTAGCAATGAAAAATGCTCCGATGTAACAAAAACGACAAATATACTTGGAATATTGGGTTATCGAAGATATAAAAGGAGGGGACTAAGAAAAAATCACTTGTGCGCGCAAAAAAATCATTATAATCTGCTAAAAATTAGACCATCTCTAAGCAACACGAAAATCGAAGTGTATTCTGCGGCCTACAGAAGGTAGTTGTGGCCAAAGATACACAGCATGGCCGATCTAGGGAGGGGTCAGCCGATCTGGGAACGGCGTCAAAAATTGAATTTTTTTGGCCAACATGACCTTAAAAAGGGGTATAAGCCTTAAAATAGCGTTAAAACAAGGTTATAAATAGTTTCTGGTCAATTTGAAGGACTTTTAAAGAAAAGTTTCAATTTTCATTCATTTCGGCCTTTATTTTTCCTCATTTTACCCACAAAATTTTCTATTTTTCTGTTCTGGGAGGGATGCTTCACACCCTCCAACCCCCAACGTGCATATATGTATGGTTGTGGCTCTAATTTGATAAATAAATAGCGCAACACTCAACTGATCGATTTAGATTCAAGCACACGACAAATCATTTTGTTTGCCAACCTTAAGTGAACACAAGTTCGAACGACCGCTGTTGCAATGAAAGTGCAGCAAGGCAATAAACATGCACGAACACGTTAGCACCAAAGAATTTAGGACACAGCGCAAGAATAATGAGGCGAAATAACCATGGAAATTAATACATTGCATAATGATAGACCGCAAATTGTAATGTACCTAAATATCTCACCATGCTAGTATAACACGTGTAACTTTAAAGCTTAATATGCAGCATGATGTGAATGTCTTAATTTATCTATTTAGCCTTCCAACTGAATATTGATTTTATATTGTCATCAAAATGCGATACTGATATCCAAGTAAGTCAGCTATTAAGCACAGATGAAAGTTTTCTTCCAAGCTCTCTATGCTACAAGTGTGAAATATTTTGAAGACACCTTCTTTTTTCCAGAGGCCGCAGAATATACTACGATTTTTGTCTTGCTTAGAGGAAGTCTGATTTTTAGCAGGTTCTAATGATTTTTTGCACGCATAGGTGACTTTTCCTGGTCCTCTCCTCTTAAATCTTTGATAATCCAATACTATAAGTATATTTTCGTTATCTAAATTTTTTGGTCTGAATGCCTTCGCATATTTTCTAAAATTAATAAAAGCAGGAAACCATTAGCAATAATCAGAATTTCACCGTTTGTGTAAAATCAATGCCCTGTGTTATCAAAGCCCTGAAACATGCGCGTATTTGTAATATGCGACTTATATAGCACGTAAAACGTGGTCGAAAAAATTCTAAAATCTCAATTCTATTTTTGGTGAAAAACTTATTCTTTAAATCTCTTAGCAGTATCCCTATAAAACCTGAGTCTCGAAAAAATTTATCAGCGTTTAAATAACTAAATTGTCTTATTGCCCCTGTGTTTAACGACTTATAAATGCTAATTAATCTGAGACTCTAATAAGAGCTGCACAACTTGCTTGCTAATGAAAAAATGTAAAATTTTCTGGAAAAGATACGGCGAAATAAAGTCCAGCAATGGATGGAAATCATAAATTTTCTCCTAGAGTGCTCGAAATTGACTGGAAACTGTGAATTACCATTCTTCTTCAGCTGTTCGACATATGTGTGATTAAGTCCAATTAAATCAAATTAAAACTAAATTAATTTAATTCAAATTAAATTTAATCATATCAGAAATCAATCAATCAATGATGTGATCAACTACCCACTTTCCAAGAAAAAAGTGAAAAATTGAAATCCCGAAAGCGAAATATTTGTTTCATGAAATGTTTATTTGTTTTTGCTCCTCTCCTATAACTTTAGTTAAAATCACACATGACCCCTCCAGAATCGCTGGCCCCTTCTCCTAAAATAATTGAATTCTTAGCACGTTTTTTAGATTTTTGCAAGTTTTCCAAACCCCTCCCCAGAATTTGGTCGCCGCCCATGTTGGTAATAATACATTGCTCAGGTGGTTGAATGTGACCAAGATTCAAATGCTGAAAATGCTGCCTACTCCTACGAATCGCCTCTTGTCAACGCCATAAACAGCAACATTACCTCTGCTTTTATTTGGAAAGAAACTTTTCGCTTTGGACCATGTGATAAAAGCTGCGGATACGATAGTAAGCCGCATTTCAATCTTCCTGGTAAATACAAATTTAAAACAGCAATTAAATTGAGCTTTTTGGTAAATGCTGACATAACAGTGATAATATTTTTAAAAGTTTAAATTTTAATAAACTTTCATATTGAGCCTGCGAATGATATCAGGTTTCACTGGATTCTTTTGTTCTGTTAATAAGTTCATTATTAACATTAAGTTATTTATTTATTTAATCTATTGCTAATTAATTAGTTCATACAACCTTGTGCTCATTTGCTCCTTGACTATTCAACTTTACATCGTTTTTGTAGCTTTTGAGGACCTTATTGCTTTTTAAAAGTGAAGATTCAAAAGAAAACGAAATGGAAGCAGAGAAAAGTATAATAATTTGGGAAAAATAGAGGGAAAAAATCACATTTACAAATTAATCGCGTGAAAATTTGCGAATTGAACTTTGACAAACTCTAATGATAAATTCAGCTTATTCTCAATCAATTAGGTCGAGTTGTATTGCTAAAATTTTAGAAGCACAAAATGTATGAAGAAAATGCTTTAAAGACAGAAATAAAAAATAGAAGTAAAACTAAAAAATTGAAAAAGAAATAAATAAAATCTTAAAAATAAAGACTAAAAATGAGACAGTAGTACTGTATGATAATGTGCAATTTTATTATTAGTGTTTAGTAACTACTTTAACATTCAATGCTTAATTTAATATTTAATTTTCAATATCTACTATTCAGTATCCAAAGCAATATATTATAAAAGCATAAAAGTATATAGAAAATGATGTAAAGAATGATAATAAATAAATAATAAATAAAAATAAATAATAAAAACTAAAAATGAGAATGAAGTGAAAATGCGATATTGTAATGTAACGAACAATTTAATGGTACCTACTTGCTTTGACCTTTTTAATGGATTAAATCGCCGCAGGGAAGCGAGCTTCAATCAAAATTTGCATGAATCAGAATAACGGTCGAAAGGTCAAGAGCAATTTTTGCGCGAGAGACAAAATGGGCGCGCCTTTGATTCAGCATTGCAGCGACTTAGCCTGTCCACCACAGTAAATATTTTTTTGAATAATTAATTCGATTTATAAGTCAATTAATTTTACTTTATATAAAATTAAAAAACTTTTCTACTTTAAAATACATTCCCTTCCTACAAACTTCAAAAATAATTCAATACCTGCATGCTTTGTTTTTACCATTCTTTACATTTTTCCTATACCGGTCGTTATTTTATCTCTCAATATAATTGAAAGAGCTGCGAGATTCATACTACAATAGGGATGCTCCATCTGAATTCTCAAGATTGTTGCACTCTCCTTTAAAAATATTACCTACAATATACTTTGGGTTTTGTGTATTTTTCCGAGTAAAATTTTCTTCTATTTCACCACAAAATGACATTTTAATAATACTGATTACTTCAGAGGCCTAGCGAGGATTTCGGTCCGGATTGGGGCACACATGTGAAGTTTATTTAAGATTTTGTGGAGTATTTACTCATAGTTTTGCTACACATTCGTTATTTCACTACATTAGCTTATTATCATGCCTAATAAACATCATTCTGTCGCTTTTCACACCATCACTGACCTCATGCATTAAAATGACAAACTTGACTTAAAAAACGCATAGAATTTTATTAAATATGTATTTGCATAGCGCAAAATTCATTTTCGAATGCATTTACGTCAGAAAATGCGCAAAAGGATTAGGTTGGCGCGAATCTCAAAATTTTAAAGATTTTGAAACTAAAAACGCATCTAATTCATGAAATTTGAAAGAATCTGGGAATTTTGATACCAAAAGAATGCATAAAAACGATTGAACTCACGCGAAGGCCGACAATTGTAGAGCTTAGATTATTTGAATACTAGAAAATTCGTTAGAAGAGTCATATTAAAAGGAGCCGGAAGTTTTTTCGCCTTTGAGTTTTTATCCAATTATTCGTTTTTTGATTTGGTCTCGGGGAGGGCACGTGCCCCTTTGACACACCCCCTGTCTACGCCCTTTTTACGCGTACAGATTTTGGCAACAATTTTATGATGCTTTAATACGAGTAACTTTATTTCAACGCTTGCGAAGTAAAACTCTTCAATATATTATTACACAAATAATGTTTTAGGAAGACGTCTTTTATGCACTAAGCGCTCGCCTATATTTCAATGATAAAAAAACGATTCAGAAAACTATGAAAAATTAATCGGTATAATAAGGAGATATTTTATCAAGCTGACAAGAACTTTATTTTTATTAGTGGGAAATTATTTATCTCACAATCATATCATAACCAGACATGCACATTGGCGGTTTGAGGCTATTTACCCCTGTATAGAAAAATGAGAGATTTTATGGAGAAAAGGCATAAATAAATGAAAATCGAAAATTTTCTTCAAAGTACTAGAAATTGACCAGAAAGTGTGGATTGACGTGGTTTCGACTTGCTAGCATTTATAACAGTTTAAGAAATCCTTGTGGCCTAAATTAATTTTGCTCTTACCACTAATTATTCGGCACCCTTAAATTAAAAGTATTATTCCGACCACAGAGCTCAGTAGCTGGTTACGCAGGAAATATTATATGATTTAAAACGAATTTTTGTACGTATACTTTTTATCAAAATTTTTTACAGGAATATGCTATTAAATATCTGTGTTGAGTTTTATGACCTCCCCCTCAATTTTTTCATAAAAACAAGCACATATCTAAAGTGCGGAAACCCACACAGACTCAAAAACAATAGAAATATCTATAGTGCAGAAAACCATGCATACTAAAAAACAATAGAATAGTAAATAACGCGTACATATAATAAAATCGGTTTAAAAAATTTGTACGTTCAAAAGCGCAATAAGCTAAGCTCATATTTTTTAAGATCTCGATATCGAGGCAATAAAATAAGCTGCATGTTAAATTATACGGTATTCGAAAATTTTTCGGAACTGTTGTGAAAAAAGTTGAGTACAGGTAAATCGAGCCCATAAATGCGGTAACTATATAATTATTCGAGACCGTTTACGCCGGAAATGCACACACGATGGTTCCGGTTTTGTGAGGTATATCGTAATTCGCTTATAGTAAATAGTAATTTAACTTTTCCTTCCTCGTATTCCATCGTCGTCCTCTCAATTTCCGAGTTTGTTTTTCATATTTAACGCGCGTTAGGTTTTTGGAAAAGTGCAATGCACCCCGATTGTACCTCACTTTTGCGCGATATTTTCCGACCCAAATATTGATATATAGGCTCTCACGTTTATTGGTACAATTTTCGTATTTTCGTTTATTTTTTTCGCTCAGTCTCGGCTACTTTTGTTTTTTTTCCAGTCGAAATCCGCCATAAATTTTGAGGCGATCGTTCGCTTTTTTTGCTTCGATTATCCCCCAAAGAATTGTAATCGCGATAATTTTTGAATCGAATTTTCGTTGAATTTTTTCGCCGCCTCTTCCACCGTTTTGTTCATGATTGAATCGTCTGAAGTATATTGTAAGTATATAACGCAAGATAGGCGATATTCTTTGTTCTACAACTCTAGATTTCCGATTACTGTACGTATGTAATGGTTGTGCGGGAGATATCACACGTTTTTGGACGCGAGCTTATAAATTTATAATATCTACCTACTTACGAAGCTTAGACGCGCTATAGGGTGAACTAAGATTATTGTATACGGCATGAAATAGACCGACGGTTAATCGGTCAAATTTTGACAGTCGATTTAAGCTTTTTGGCCCCGGGGGCCAACTGGCCGTGAAATATATTGTTCGTAGTTCCGGTAGGAATTTGGTAAGAAATCGGGCGGGCTAGGAAATAAAATACTCGCCTATTTACGTACATTGAAGTGGATTGTGTACAAAAAGCGAGCGAAATGCGCGCAGCGCGCTGGCCCCAGGCTAAGCATCGCTGCGTATAAAACAAGCGAGACTATCATTAATAGACAATAACGATAATATGCCACGCTTAAATGGATGAGGAAGCTCGCAGTTTAGACTCCAAAATCCTTCGTGGGCCGACGCCTCGATCTTTCGGTCCAAAGCGGCCTTAGCCGAAATTTTTCGGTTCACCGGATATTTTTGTACTCCTTTAAGCCGCATACTACGAAATTGATGAGCCTTATCTTCATATTCTTCCTCGGGCCCACCAAATTCTTTCATCCTGCCTGATGCACGTACTTGATTGGTGCTCAGAAAGTTGAGCTATATTTTTTTGGTCTCGTGCGGCACTTTATGAGTCTTCTAGGGCGTAGGTTGTATAGATTTTTCAATTTTTGCCCATCTCCCCTTTTTCATGGATGACTGGCGTTCAAAATAATTATGTGTTAGTTGGATTTATTTCATCCTTGCCGTCTTTACTTTTGATTATTTTTAAATCCCATATTTCGTCCTCTAGGCGGGTTGGCTATTTCTTGTTAAATGATTACTTCGCATTTTAGCCTTTTTTTGTTATTACTGCGTGATTAGTTGAAATATTTTTCCATCTCGGTCTGCAGCCCTTGGTCTTCTGATCTTCGTATTTTTTGTTTCTAGAGGAATTTTTTCGGATTTTCTCAATGCACTCAATTTTTATTTATTGACTTTACCTCGGTGATTAAAATTTAGATACGATGTTGTGAACAAGAAGTTGTTGTAACTAAAAATCTAGTCTTCAGAAAAATTTTCAAGATTCTGCAACTTTAATCTGAATTAAACTTTTCACAGAGAGTTGGAGTCATTAAGTAAGTTTGTTAGTAGTGCAGTAATTGAGAAACAAAGTTTGACGCAACTTTTGGAGTTTCGATTCGGTTTAAGTAGATGTCGGTAATCAGGTGTTAAAAAATCTTACTTGGCATTTCAGGAGAATTTTCCAACCCTTTATTTTAACTAACAGTTAGCTTCTTATCCTGATTCGTCATTGTATGTTAAATTGAAGAAAAAACACGTTTTTTGCAAATTATCTGATGATTCAATTTCATGGGTCGACGACTGCTCACCACACCTGGGCGTGGGGGGTTTGGGGTATGCACCCCCAGAGAAACCAAAATACCCCCCCCCAGAAATCAAAATACACCCCCCCAGAATTCAATTTTTGAAAATTTTTTACGTTTTTTTCGCAATTTTTTGATGCCAATAGATAGTGCTCAGTGAGAAACGTCGAAAAATGGTGTTTTTTCGCAATACCACCACTTTTAAGGCCATTTTTTGACTTTGAAAAATCTTGCACCTCCCTCCTCCCCAGAATTTTCTTGCTGCTCCTACATAAGCTGCTCACTGAGTAATAATAACTGTAAGGAGGCAGTACGTATAAGATAGAAAAATTAATTCATTGCGAAAATTTTGTTCTGTTACTTTTGTAGGTTTTCAAGAGTAAAGAATTTTTATATCTGTTTTCGCCTCTATTTTCTTAGATTCTGTGCATTAAACTTTCTTATCTCACTAATTCCCACAAAATTGGATGTATAAAGTCTGAATGCAACTCAAATCTCGCCGCGTCTCGTCTCTGGCGAATGATAAATTAAAATTCAGTTTGTACTTATTTCTGACCAGCCCGAATGCTCTTTACTTAGCTTTTACTTCAAGGTGTGGCTGTTTACCGAAGATAATTGCCAAGCTAAGCTAACTCTCAGACATGCACAGCATGAGAATTCTAGCGGAAGTGAAAAACTATTTTTCGCTAAAATGCCTTCTCTAAGCTGAAAAACGGTGGATATGCTTCAAACCAACACTTTTGGCGTTTCCGACGATGCTCTATCTTTCTTTGAAGTAAAAACTTTAAAAATGTGAAGAAATATCGGAAAAATTCGAATAAATTCATAAAAATATACATGAAAAATGAGCATATGGTGCGAAGCGCCGAAGTTTTCACGTCTTTGAGGGAACAAATAGCTAAAAATCCTAAAATAGTCTTTTCTACGAATTTCTGGGGAGGGGATGAAACCCCCTTAAAACTCCCTCCCCTAGATCATGTACGCTCGCTATGAAATATGGCCTTTTCAGAGTTTAGGCTATGTCGCGCCGGGCTAATATTACTCTTTTGTGTGAGCAAGAATAAAAAACATTCCACTCGACGCACTTTGTTAAAAAAGGTGTAAAACTTGAAAAAACTGCTAGTCTTGAAAACATCTACAATTTCAAACATACATCATTGTCTGGAAATCATTCTTTCATTCTTGATAAGTAAACTTTCCTTCAGCGCAGACAGGTAAGCACGATGTCGGAATTTGGTTTTCGTCAATTTTCAAGTCCAGCTAATAACTTAATCGTGAAATTTGTAGAATACCTACTAGATAAGCTTCGCTATTGTATAATATTCGAATATTTTTTCTAAGCTAGTCGCTCAACTCTCATAATGATTAGCTCGGCATTTATCGCCGCTGGCATTTATTATTTATTATTTCACTGCCATCTACCGGTTATTTCGGCCAATTCTTCATTCGACCCCGTCAAAACTTCTTCGTTTTCCGACCATTATAGGTGAGTGCGGGTATTTTTTTTCAAATTTAAAAGCCCGGCCGCGGCAAGTTTGTAGACGCGATGCAAATAAAATATTGTTCTTGTTCTCTCTCTCTTGCTTCGTCGCCGTTTGCAAGAAAAAAAGATAGGATAGCCACAAATTGGGCGCTAGATCGGCCAGGTAACTCAATTATGTCTTTTTCCTCTTTTTACCCTCTCTCACGCCATAATTTCGCGACTAAGCTTTATCCTTAAACGTTAAACATGGCGCGCTTATACCAGCAATTTTCCGAGAAGCTTCTACGAACGCATTATCCTACCGACTAATTTTGTTGGCGAAATTTTTCAAAAAAAATCGATATATCGCCTCGGGCGAAACAACCTCCATTGGAAATACGCAGAGTAAATAAACGTTTTATTATTTGGTGGAAGATTGCGCGGAAACGGTCCGCTGATTGCTTAACGTCGCAATATTTTTTAAGTTATTGTTCTGACGCTATTTTACGTTTTTTATTCATTCGAATTTTTCTAATCCTTGTATTTTGACTTTTATCTATAAATTTCTGTCGAGTTTTGCACGAAATGAGTATAAAAATGTGTATTTTATATCTTGGATTTTTCGTAAATAATTAGGATTAAGTTTTGTATTAAGTTTTGTTTTATCTATAGTTTTTGTCACATTCCTACTAGAAATTTTTAAAATCGCCATTGAGCTGAAAATTGACCATTTGAATGTAATTTGACGTCAGAGTGGGAGGAGTTTTGGGTTGAAAATAAATATACTGCAAACAAGATATATATGACTTTAGAATACTTAAGCCATTTTGTCAACAAATAATTGCATAAATTGTTTTTTTAAATTTAACTTCATTTTATCGACAAATTTAACTCTGTGAAATAGCTAAGGTATAGCTAGTGTAAATCTAACTTTTTCATCACAGTAGGCAACTACAGTCTGATGGTTCATATAATAATTTTATATTATATTGTTCATATCCATACTACGTATTACTTTTATGAATTCTGGTCATTTTCGCAACATTATCGAATAAATATTTCGTCTACTGGAACTTATATTTCGTGGAAAATATATATTTATCAAATGGGACTTATAATCGGCTTCCTATTGGGAGAAATCGTACACACACTTTCAGACTTAATCCAAATTTTTGTAAATAATTATAATTTAACGTTCATCATACCGTAAGACAGAAGTCTAATATAAAAACAGAAAGTCATCAATATGAAAAAAATAAATAAATAAATAAAAGGTAAATAAATTAGGCATGCTGTTAGTATAAAAGAAACAAAAAGACGCGAGAAATAGTATATACACATGTACATAAAAAGCACACAAAATTATATTATGTATATTATATTATTAAATAAAATTATATTATTAAAATTATATTATCAATTTTCGTTGCAATTGTGCGCATTAAATACTTGTATTACCGCCAGATGAGGCCCAGTCCAAATCGTGTTTCGTTTGTATTCAAATAAGTGCACAAAATCTAGATGTTACTTACTCGTAGTTACACTTCTCTAAAACTCAATTCATAAAGAAAAATAATAATGTAATTCGCAATTATGAAAAGTCTGGTAATGTTCTAATATATTCAGCAATTTTCTATGCGAAAGTGAAAATGTGGCGTGGAGCGCAGGAAATTAATAAGGATATAGGTTCAAGTTGGCTAGTAATTGCATAACTAGCAGCTAACTACAATTTTTTCGCAAATTTATAGATTTTTTCGAAAAAAGTGGAAAAACCTTAACGAAATTATCATGTTTTTGTCGCAGAAATCTATGTCATATTATGAAATTTTCTTTTGAATCTACAAAAAGAGTATCCCAAAACAAGCAGCGAGTTGCTAGAGGAGCCAAAAAGTCTGTTTGAGCGAAAATGTAGAAAACAAATTAAAGTAAACGTCGGAATAGCGTAAAAATAGCTTTAATCGACATTTATGGTCCATTCAGAGCACTATAGAACAAGATTGTAGTTGTTTGCCCGTTTTTTACCTAAATGCTGCCCTGTTTTGGTCAGAAAATTGTGCGTTTTGTTAGTATGGGGTGTAGAACAATCATGCTCGTTAAGAGAGGTTTGGGGTCTTACACCCCAGAATGGAAAAATGGGAAATTGTCTGATGGAGCAAAATGACGGCCAAAAAAAGAAATGGCGCAAAATGACGGCCAAAACTGGATTGAGGATCGAAAATTTTCTTCTAAGTTGCTTGAAAGTAACTAGAGAATGCGGTTCAACACATTTTGACGCTATTGTAGCATTTATACTAGTTTTGAGGTCATAATCACTTGCAAAAACCCATTGACTGACCCTTAGACCGGTCACGCTGTGAATCTTGACTCGCCAAACTCCCTCATCATACATGTGACGGCTCGAAATTTTGGTTAGGAGGTTCTGGGCCATTTTTAGAGGGGGTGTTATAGACCTCCGAATTTTTGAGCAAAAAACGGCCAAAAAACATCTAAAAACGGTCAAAACTCACATTTTTCCTAAAATCGGGGCGGATGGGGGCCTAAAATTTTCTGGCTCGGGGAGATGAGGGATGACAAACTTTGAATGGGGGACCCCCATCGATTTCCATATACGATTTTAATCGCATCGATTATTCCTAACACGGTCCATGTCGCTCGTCAGGTGGGTAACGTCGCCTTGGGGCGACTGCAGCGCGTCGTGCGGATACGACGGCGCGGCGACGCGCGACGTGTATTGCGTCGAGCAGCGACGTCGGTCGGCGGCGTCGCCCGGCGCCGACGGCGACGTCGGCGAAGTGGTCAAGGTTGACGACGCGGAGTGCGCTACGCGTCGTGTTAAGAAACCCGATGACGTCAGCGCCTGCAATCGAGCGCCCTGTCCATTTTGGCACGCCGGACCGTGGTCCCAGTGTTCGTATTCACAGATGAGAAGCGGCGAAATTCTGGGGCAGGGATCGGAAAAAAGATCAAAAGGTCAAAAGAGGACCGAATAAACGGTGGGTCACTAGAAGTTGAAACCGCCCATGCAGTTTACTGTAGACAGAATTATTTTTTGCTAACATTTTTGGCGATTTCGACCAACCAGAACCCCAGGATTCTCTCGCTGCCCATGTTTGGTGGTAGTCGGGCTAAACAATGCCGTTTTATTGAGCTCCGACGGCAAAAAATTGCGAAACAGACGAACGTATTTTTCAAAAAAATTTTTCCGGGTTCTGCGCGATATTCAAATTCTAGGGTCCGATTTGAGTTGAATTCGTTTTTTAATTAATAAAATTAATCTTTGTACTAAAATTTATCATATTTTCGGTTTTTAATTTACGATCAACAACTTACTTACTTTGGTAAAAGTATTGAATATGCTGATTTTGGTGAAATATTTATTGTCCTTACGAGGCCTTCTTTTGTATTAAAATTTTAGCTAATAATTGCACAGCATTATTTCCAATGGGGTTGAATGTAATGTCAGATTTAGAATTGGGGAGGGGGCCGTCATCACTATCCCTGTCGTAAAAAAATATTAGGTTGCAAGGAAGAATAGGTGTGCATTTTTGATTGTAGCTATTTAAATCATGATTTTTCGAATTTTTCGGCGCTTCGCGCCGGGATAGTAGTCATTAAAGATATTTACTGACTTCTTGACACTCTAAAAAACCTGAATTGACGTCAGAAGAGTACTTTTTTTACGGAACAGAGCTTTTAGCTCCTACAATGATATCTCGTGTGTTCATTCGGCGATCTGTGACGATTTTTGCATTAATTTTGCTAGTTTTTCATAAAAACCTCCGGAAAATTTTGAAAATCCTTTACCTTTTTTGCATCAGAAATAATTCTGCCTATTAACGGCAGCTTAAAACCGGTATTTTGGGCATAATATACGAATTTTTAGACAATGTTTGATACTTTAAGGAAAATTTTGGGTTCCGTCCCCCTATCAGAAAATCCTGGATCCGCCACTGTTTGAACGGATTTTGAGTTTTCTCAAGTGAATGAGGTGAAGTGAACAGTTTAAAATTGACGATTGGAAACAATATTGTCTAATATAAGAACATAAAAACAAATACGATATGGGTTACTTTTTCTAGCTCAGAATAGTGATATTGATGGCAGTTTAAAGAAGAAAGTTTAGAGAAAGGTTTAAAGAAAAGTTTAGGGATTAATTTGAGGAATGATTTGAGTGGAGTAGTTTATTGAAGACATTACAGGTAAATTTAAATATATAAGTTTTTTTATTAAGAAGTTTCTCTCACAGCCGATTCTTGAATTATTGGCAGCATATTTAAACTGACGCAGTTCGCCCGGGCTTACACGCTATTTTTCCGCTTTAAACCTTACAAATAAAAAATAAACTTCTGTAACTTTAAACTTTACATTTTTTCACATCTCAAAGCCGGTATCATACATAACATTGCTATCGGTTGCTCCTCAAATTCGTAAAGGCATATGTCTGTTGTTCTTGATTATTAAGCAAGTATCCTGGATAACATTGAAATTATACGTTCATATGCATAAATTTGATAAAGCTGGTTATCATTTTGTGAATAAATTAAGTTTTTCGAATAAAAATTAAAAGTTTATTTCGACATTTTGCGACACAAACTTTTGTCCTAAACTGGCTAATTATGCGTGTTTCTTGCCTCATCGCGATCAATCATTTCCAATACGCGCATATTTCACGCGCGCGTTTTAACCCCGTCGACATTTCATCATCAATTATACGGGTTTCGTTTCTATTATACGTTAGAATACGTAGGCTTTGATAAGAAAGTTGATAATTGCGTGGATACGGCTTCCTCTTTGCTCTTATGCTAATTGAAACCCGACGCCTTGTTCACACGTTATGAAAGTAAAATTTTTATTCATCAAAGTGTTCGGCTACTTGCGGTAAAGGGCGGAAAACGCGGCTAATAACGTGCCATTACGACCGGCTAACTACGGTGCCTCAGTTGGCCAAACAAGCTTGTCGGAACACCACGAAGCCTCCGGACAAAGAAGCTTGCTATGCCGAAAAAGCTTGTCCGGAAAATATAGCCGACAAAAGTAATGAAATTAAATTTTTTGGCAAAAAAATCACTTAGGAGAATTTGATTGATTCAATTCAAAGATTTTACGTTAGCTTAAGTCAAGGTTATTTGGGTTTCGCTTCATTTAACCCTCTTATATTCAGTTATGTATGCTAACTAAGCCTCGATTTCGTATTTTGTCAACTGCCTTGAACCTCCTTCGTACATTTATAACGGCTCAAAATTTGGGCTGGGGACGAACGGCTATTTTTCAGGAAGGAATCGATGGGCGGGGCCTCCTTCTTCTGGTCAAAAAGAAATCAACTTGAAATGCACAGAAACGCGTGTTTCTGCTCAAAAGTCAGGGTGCGAATAAGAATATCAACTTTCGGGGAAGTGGGGCGGTTGACCTTCGCTGGGGTATATACTCTGCCTTAATCATACATGTGCAGCGTGGAAATTCTGGTTGTCAGCCCCGAAAATTATTATAAAATGTTTTTTCAGGCTAAAAACAATGGTTACACGTTGGAAAAATTGTTTTTAACGTTTCAGACGATGCTCGCTCTTGCCGAATCAATGGAGAAAACAAAATTTTGAAAAAATTTGAAAAAATTGAGTAAATTGACCAAAATTTAGTCAAAAAATGAGTGTATGGCGCGAAACACCGAAAATTTGACATAAGTTAACTAAAAAGGTTCAAAGCAGCTCATTTTCTACAACTCTTTTGAAAAATCGGCAGATCTGGGATATCACAGCTACTTTGTGGGGGTCACTTCACATTTTGGGGGTCTACTCCACTCTTGGATATAGGAGGATTCGAAAATCGGAAATATTGCTAGGATTGTGTTATGAAAATGAATGAAAGATATACCCCGAAATTTCGAGCTGTTACGAATGGGTTACTTGACTGTTCGATTACGAAAGCACTTTTTGCCCTCCAATTCGAGTTCCTTAATCGTTTTACTAAAACTAAATTACTGATAGATTAAATTTTCATTACTTTCAATTGCATAAGATCATTCTTCCTTCATTCCATAAATTTTAGAGTACAGATAGCCTAAAATTGAATCTTGTAGAACGATCGTTTTCAAGGTTTGAAGTCTCGAATCAATTAGCGCATGATTGAAAATTAATAATTAATAATTTAACTAGTGCATTTATTATATTGTTGAAAACATAGCCCTACATTTGTTAAGCCGTGTGACGTTAAGTAAGCAGTACACATTGAATAAAATGCAATATCATATATAATATATCTTCTATATATTTTTGAAAGTTTGTTTGTTTGTATGTATGTATGTTCGTATGTTTGTGCCGGGTTGGCTCCGGCCCAATGAAATTTGGTGGGCTGATATTTTGGGCCGAGGTCGGTCCAATGGGGGAAGGAGCCGTAGCGATCTTGAAATTTCGACAAACGCACCCATTGGCCCTGGGCAGGGATGGAGCAGGGTTTGGCTCCTGTGCTATAAGCCTCCACGATTTCGGGAGATGGCCGATTTTTTGCTATTTTTTCAAAAATTAGTTTATACTGTTTGTATAGGGATACCCCGGCCAAGAGGAGCATGCCTGGCGACACTATGTACATTGTTATATATTATAGCATTGGTCGGCACTGTGAAACATCAAAATACGGGTTTAACCAAATGATGCTATAACATAGGCAATTTTATAAGATAGGCATGGTATGAGATACTATGTGCAACAAGATAAGCAATGCTATAAGATAGGACGTGATATAAGATACTCTGTGCTACAGGATAGGCAATACTATAAGATAGGACGTGATATAAGACACCCCGTGCTACAAGATAGGCAATGCTATAAGATAGAAGGTTATAAAAGATACCCCGTGCTACAAGATAGGCAATGCTATAAGATAGGAAGTGATATAAGATACCCCGAGCTGCAAGATAGGCAATGTTATAAGATAGTATGGGATATAAGATACCCTGTGCTACGAGATAGGCAACGCTATAAGATAGGTTTGGTATAGATACCCTGTCTGTGCCATAACATGCAGTGATATAAGATAGGAGGTACCATCAGCTATAACATATCACGTGATATATGACACCCTTTGCTACACAACAAACAAAAAATTTTTAAAACATCAAAAATATGGTTTGACCGAAAAAATTTTTCAAAAATCCTAAAACATCAAAAATATGGTTTGACAAAAAAATTTTCCAAAACATCTCAAAACATCAAAAATATGGGTTTGATTAAAAAAATTTTCCAAAACATCCTAAAACATCAAAAATATGGTTTAACGAAAAAAATTTTCCAAAACATCCCAAAACATCAACAATATGGGTTTTATTAAAAAAATTTCCAGAACACCCCAGAACATCAAAAATATGATTATGGCTAAACAATTTTCAAAACCATTCTGTAACGTCAAAAATATGGATTTGATCAAAAAAAATGGTTGACAAAAGACATTTTAAAAAAATCCAAAAAATAAAATATGGTTTGTACCAACAATTTTTTTAGAAATATCCCAAAAACATCAAAAGTCTTGAAAAATAAAAAATACAAGAGACATATTAATTCCATATAGCTATCAGGCCTAAGTTCAGCCTGGGCAACGCCGGGCAGCTCAACTAGTAATATAATAAAATAAAAGTAAAATATAATAAAATGCAGAACCTGTGAAAAATAAAAATTTTAATTTTTTTATTAATAATAAAACGAACTTAATGCTTTTTTATTACAAATCAATGAGTCTGGTAAGATTTAATTTTTACGTTGACTATATTTTAGTTAGTTTTTGTTTGTAAATTTATTATTTTACCTTTTAGTTTTGATGGGGTACATGTCGCACGAGCCGTATTCCCAGTGGGACGACGGAGGAATGGCACGCGGTGGCGATTCGAGCGATAGAGGAACGTAGTGAGTGTAAAGTTAAAGGGTAAAATTTGCCTTGACTAAAAAAAATTTACAATTTTAGTTAACTTTTTGGGCAAACTATAAACTAAGAAAAATAGAAAAATATAAGTGAAATAAAAAGCGGTTGAAGAATTATTGTGGAAATTTGATAAAAATAAAATCAGAATTAAAAATAGTGTGAAGTGAAAAGGGGGAAACGAATAAAAATTCGTGCAAATGTAAACTTCGAGACTTTTCCGTAATGTAAAAATTCAGTAATGTAAATCAGCAGCCTGTTCTTGGATATCTATTATGTGTAAACTGTTATTGTACATCGATTTACTTGCGTAACTACTATAGTTTATTTAATATAAATTATTTATTTAAAATTTCTTAAAAATAATATATTTTTGTTTTATTTATTAGTTTTTACTCGCAGCTGGATGCCTGGCGAATGGGCGGCTTGCAGTGCCTCCTGCGGACCTGGAACGCGAAAGCGGAAGATCGAATGCGTCGGGATGCAACCTTTAACCCATACTTTTATGTTTTGGCCGGCTTATGAATGCGAAGGTACGCCGATATGCCATATCTTTTTTTGGGGAGGGTGCAAGCATAGATACGCGGCATAGGAATTCTGCGGGTTGAAGCAAAAAAAATTTTCTAAATTGACTTTTGGGCTGAAAAAACTGGCTACGCGTCAAAAACTTCATTTTAGGTGTTTTTGACGACGCTCTGTCTTTCTAGTACGAAAAAAACGTGAAAAAAGTTTAAAAAAATCAAAACAATTTAATAAATTTAGCAAAATGTAGTCGAAAAATGAGTATTTGCCGTGAAGTGCCGAAAATTCGACGCTTTTGAGCAAATAGATGGCTAAAAACGCTTAAAACAGCACCTTTTCTTCGAATTTTTGAGAAAATCGCGAATTCTTTAAAGGTAAAAAAATTTTGGAAGCTGAAATACTTTCTGGGGAGTCAAACCCCTCAACATTCCAAAAACCTACAAAAATTTGGAAATAAAAAAAAACATTTTAATTTTCTCGGTTCTTTTATGACAACGGATAGAGCTTGTTGAGAAACGTCAAAAACGGTGTTTTTTGCTTCAAACACGAATCTTTTGACACTTTTTTAATTTCAGTAATTTTGTGCCCAGAAATTTTGGTGCCTTTAGTGTATAGTGCTGATGTCTTCGCATGATTTTTCAAGATAAACAAAGGTACTATGGCCAAACCTTTTTGTGGCTGACCGCCAGAAGTGAGGTTGACCCCAAAATTTTTTGGTTTGATCCGCTAAGTTTTATTCATAGCTTGTTTCCAGGGGCGGCTTTAGGGGGCGGGGGTGCGGCCGCCCCCCCCCCTAATGGCCCAAAATAGTGCGCAAAATTAAGCCATTTTTAGCGATTTTCGGGTTAAAACGGCTAATTTTTCCGCCCAAGTCAGGGTTCCGCCCCCCCTTAGGGGTACCGCCCCCTAGAAAAATCTTAGATCCGCCATTGCTTGTTTCATTTTACCTGCCTCGCATTTCAAATGAACAGTTAATGATTATTTTTATATTAAGGACAGCCGAAACCACCTGATTTCGAGCCGTGCCAGGTCGCGCCCTGTCCAATCAGTTTAAATTCGGAAAATTTTGACCAAAACACCCACGCTGTGCTTCAAGGTCCCCTGAACGAAGATAGCAAAGGCTATCGGTGGGAATACGGCTCATTTTCTCCCTGTTCGGCCAGTTGCTTAGGAGGTTGACTGGTTTTTTTATTATTTGAATTTTAATCGTTTTATTAATTCAATTAAATTATTTTAAATATTTTAGTTATTCTAATTTTTATTCCAATCGCCTTTTCTCTTTCTATTTTTTATCATCCTGATAGAAAAAGTGCTACACAATTTTCAATTTTAAAATTTTTATTAAATAGCTTTTTTTCCGGTAATTTCAATCACAAATGAATTATTATTCCTTCGTGCGATATAAGTGTAAAAATTTTAAATTGCCTTAAAAATTTTGTAAAAAATTTACAAAATTTACAAAAAAATATGAGTGTAAAAATTTTAAATTGCCTTAAAAATTTTGTAAAAAATAGGCTTCTTTAAGTAAAAAAATTCAAAATATGATTTATTTATACTTCAGCATAGTTACTTAAAAATGAAAGCTTTCCATTTGCTCGCTGTGCAATATTAACCCGAAAATTCGAATCATTTGTGCTAACCATACATGGTATTCAGTTTATCAGATTCTGAAGCTCGGCAAACTCTCGAAGGTTCATAAAAAATGTCTAAAAATAGACGGTAAGGGCAAAAACACACGTAATTATTCAACGATTCTCATCGAGCTCTTTCCATTGGCTTACAAAAATTCCGAAAAAACGGACAAAAATTTTGAAAACCTAATTTTGTGGGTTAGTCGAACTGTAGGGTTCTTTTGGATTTTGTGGGGATCCAGACTATTAAGTGACTCTTTTGAGCCAAATGGTCTAAAGCCGCGCTATGAATGACAAATTAGCGTGAAAACTTGTTTATACCACAATTTCTGGTTAATTTTAAGCAGTTTTTCAGAAAATTTTTTTCATTCATGCAGTTTTGGCCTATATTTTGCCTTTTTTCATAGAAAAGTTTTAATTTCTTCATTCTGGGGTCTTAAATTCCCAACCATAGGTGAGCGGAAGGTCAAAAAATGACCTTAAAATTGGTGGTATGGCGAAAAACAACATTTTTCAACGTTTCTCATCGAGCACTATCCATTGGCATCAAAAAAATTGCGGAAAAAAACAAAAAAAAATTTCAAAAATTGAAATCGGGGGGGGGGTATTTTGGTTTTCGGGGGGGCATACCCCCCAAACCCCCCACGCCCAGGTATGCCCCCAACCCCTTATGAATGTCTGGTCCAGACGAGAACCCACATCCTTGTTATGCTCATCGCGGGTCCTCTTCATATTTAATTGCATTATTAAATTATTTTTATATGAACGAAGCAATAAAAAAATATTAATAATATATAAAATGAAGATTCCAGAATACGAAAATTAAAATAATGTAAAAAACAAAACAATATAAAAATTTTAAGAACGCGATTTGTAATAAAAATCAATTTCGCGTCTTTTGTTAAAAGAATTCAAATAAAAATGTATATTCGAACAAAAGTAATTAAAAATAAAATTACTATAGTATTTTGAAAGAAATAAAATATTAAAATATATGAAAGAAATAAAGTATTAAAATATAATAATACATTCAGGTGTGCAATATCCGATGATTAAGTGCGTCAATTCTCAAACCGGAGCCGAGGTATTGGAATCGGAGTGCGATTTTAGGCAAAAATTGCATAATTTCACTAAAGAATGCAATGGCCAAGCTTGTCCGGCCGAATGGGAAGTAAGATTGACGAAAGGTTTAAATAATATTAAATAAAAATATTATAAATAAATATAAGTAAACGGAAAAAATAGATGAATGCAATAAAAACTCGAGCGGAAATTTTTTCGGATTTAGCATAGCTTCTGAGAAATTATGTTCTGTAGTTTCATGTAACATATTTCTCCATTTGTATATTTTATTCTATCTTTTGTTCTATTGTATTATTCAATTTTTTATTTTATTACATATTATTCTATTTTATATTTTATTCCGTTTTATTTTATTTTATCTTGTATTATATATTTTTTCTATATTTTATTTGTATTTAATTGTGTGCTTTATTTTAACTTTCCTTTGACCAATTCTTTTTACATTTCGATGGTGATCGGTTTTAAACTATAAATATATTACTCGGGTTACATTTTTGGTGAGAGTCCAAAATGGATAATTGCGGCTAAGTTCAGTATAAATGGAGAAAATGAAATGTGAACAATTTGAAATATAATTTAATTTAAAATGTTATCTTTTTATTTAAAAAGAAAAAGTATCGTACGAGAACTCAAAAAATTGGCGATTTTTTTTATTTACGTTTTTTTAATTTTTTTTATTTATTTTTTTATTTTATTCATTTTTCTGTTTTTTTTATTTTTTTATTAATTTTTTTTATATTTTTTTAAACAATTTTTTTTTAATTTTTTAATTTTTTATCATTTTTTATTTTTTATTTAATTTTTTATTTTATTTATTTTTTATTTTATTTACGATTTACGATTCAGCCTGAGAAAGGCACTTTAGAACAAACTTTGGCTTCACTTCCAATTTCTAAGCGGTTCGTTATGAACTTATAAGTTAAATTTCGGTACGATTCGCAAACAAGCGTGCATTTTTATTCGAATATTAACAACAGAAGGTTTTTTCGAGATATCAGTGACCTTGAAGCATCACTCTATTATACGTTTGTTAAAACATTAAAATACGGGTTTTACTATTAAATGTGGAAAATTATCACGAATTTTTGACGAATTTTTGTAGCTAGAATATTAGGATTTGAAAAGAAAGTAAGCGGACAGATTTTAAAACACCGCATTTAAATTTAGTAAAAAAGAAACTTGAATTTTTTTAAATAAAATTCCAAGAATTAAGTCAAAAATGGCGATTTTTACACGTATTCATCGTTTCTCAGCCTGAGAAAGGCACTTTAGAACAAACTTTGGCTTCACTTCCAATTGCTAAATTTCGGTAAGATTCGCAAACAAGCGCGCATTTTTATTCGAATATTATCAACAAAAGGTTTTTCGAGTTATCAGTAACCTTGAAGCATCACTCTATTATACGTTTGTTAAAACATTAAAATACGGGTTTCACTATTCAATGTGCAAA
This sequence comes from Mermis nigrescens, assembly GCA_036768485.1. Lineage (NCBI taxonomy): Eukaryota > Metazoa > Nematoda > Enoplea > Mermithida > Mermithidae > Mermis > Mermis nigrescens. The sequence continues at coordinate 646,892 of JAVLUZ010000142.1, forward strand.
ATTATCACGAATTTTTGTAGCTAGAATATTAGGATTTGAAAAGAATTTTAAGCGGACAGATTTTAAAACACCGTATTTAAATTTAGAAAACAAGAGACTTGAATTTTTTGAAATAAAATTTCGAGAATTAGAAAACAGATATTGCACGATGGCTATTTCGATGAGATTTTCGTGAATAAAAATTCGATGTAAAGGAAGGCGAATGGTCGAGCTGCTCGAGCTCGTGTGGCTCGGGCAGTCGAACGAGGCGAGTTCGTTGTGTAAAGAAAATAAGTCGGATAAGGAACGCGGCCAGTTCGATAATTTTGGACGAGTTTCACTGTCCGCAACCGAAACCGGCTGAACAAAATATTTGCGGTCAAGTGGATTGTCCGGCTCATTGGACGGTCGGAAATTGGACGCAAGTGTGTAAAGAACTTTAAAAAAATTGTTTTAAAAAATTTAAGAATAACAAAAAATAATTAAATAAAATAAAGTACAGAATGAAGGTAAAATTGCGTAAAAAACTACGCGTATCTATTGTTTTCCATTGCCTCAAAGCCCTTTTGCAAAAAATTTTGATTTTCCTCAAATCGTGGTCTTTGCCATATTTTTCCAAGAAGACCTCAAGCACTTTTTTTTCTCAAAATGATTTTTATGCATAAAAGGGAAAAAGATTTTAATAAATACAAATGATTCCGGCTAGAATTAAATCATTTTCTCAGGCACGTAGCTGGCGCCTTATTTTGGGGAACCAACATCCATTTTTTGGGGGACTAAACCCAAAAAAGCCAAAAATAGCACAAAATAACGTCTAAAAAGTCCTATTTTTTCGATTTTTCTGAATTTGGAGGGTCCGAACCCCTCCCCCATCCCCCAGAGATACGTGCCTGCTTTTTACGTGAAACAGACTACGCGAAGGTACGCTTGCATGCCCGCAACGATTGCTTGCGCTAACCAGTTGACGCCAGGTTTGCTTGCTATAATGCCCGTAAATAACAAAATAAAACACCTTCAGTTTTCTATCAGTCACAATACGAAGCAAGCCAGCGTTGTAACTTGCAAGCAATTTTACAAAAAAGTATACATTTTAGATTATACACGTCATTACACACTCTTAAGTGAAGCATTGGAAATTATTTAAAGACGTTTACATTTTTAGAGGCCACAGAATATGCTTCGATTTTTCGCGTTGCTTGAAGAAAGACTTATTTTTAACAGATTTTGCGACTTTAGGCATATAGATTGATAGCTTTTTCCTAGTCCCCTCCTTTTACATACTTAAGAATATATAATCTCAAGTATTTTCGTCTTTGTTGTTCCACAGGAGCATTTTTGTTTGCTAGTACCCTACTTTTAATTAGCGTGTTTGAGTAAATCAGTCAGTAAAGACATACGATAACATGCCACAATAATGACAGCAGTCCGAGAACGCGGAAAACAATATTGCTCCTAACATCACCATTATCTTTTTTAAACAGGACAACATCACCTTATTCAAACAGATCAAAAGTTTTCAGCATAAAGTGTACGCAAATATTGGATGTAAAGATCACTCACACTCAGATTCGTGATCATGACGTTACATGGGACATATCTGAAAAAAATTAAGCTTCTGCAACGCTCTGAAATTAAAGTTAATTTTCGGGGTAAACTTTACACATCTATGGGGCGTAAAGAAAACGTAGTCGGATTCGTAATTTTGATATTACTCTTGTACTACGATATACTGTCATGAAAAAAATTAAGTTTTTACAATAGCTTGCAAACAAATAAATATTAGACATAAACTACTTTACACTACTGTTGAGTGTAAACAAGCGCGCCCAACTGGCGTATCACATTTGTTCCTAGTACATTTTTACACTTGTGAGATCATGTCCAGACTCATAACCGGAGAAGTTGGCAGAAGAGAACAAGACAGAAACACGTTTAACACTCCCAATTTTTGACTTTACACCTCCCGAAAAAGGTAAATATTGATTTAAACAAACGAACTTCGCTATGATGTACACCCGTTAGAAATTACTTTATTTTAATTTTATTCGACTTATCCTCGACTTCGAAACAGAGGAAGTGGCGAACAAAAAAGGGACAAAAACGTATTTTTTTTACTATCCACCACATCGTAAATTTAAAAAATCTTAACCTTACTCCCCATTAAATGTAAAGAAATTCGGTGTAAACCACTTTGTAGCTTTTAAATTGTAGTGCCTTTGTGTATGAAAAACTTCTGATCCGCAAAATATTTGACATATTGACCAATCAAAAAAAGGGAAGAAAACGTGTTTTTTTCAACCAAAGTTACAACCGTGTTTTTGAATTGTACACCTCTATGAGTAACTCAATATTGAGTTTTTTAAACGCGGTTTGCCGAGATATGTAGCCATTAGAACGAACTTTATTTTTATTTTATTGAGTTTCCCCCGACTTATAACCGGAGAAGTTGGCGGAGGAATCTAAGACGAAACCTGTTTTTACACCATCCACTAGGATGTAAAAGTTTCAACCCATATACCTAACTCCCTGTTGAGCGCAAAAAATTTGCTGATGAGCCAAAAGTAGCCCTTGAGTAGTAGTACATTTCTGCTGTAATGGAGCTCGTAAGCAGAGTTGTTGGCAGACAAAAAACAGGCCAAAATGTGTTTTTTCACCTTCAGATTCTTCGCACTCTTTACACGGCCTCTTCAGAAATGAGTCACTTGAAAAAATTTAAAAAGAGGGGGAGGGAGTGCAAGATTTTTCAAAGGTAAAAAAGTGGCCTTAAAAATGGTGGTATGGCGTAAAAAACACCATTTTTTGACGTTTCTCATCAAGCACTATCCATTGCCATCAAAAATTTGCGAAAAAAAACGAAAAAAATTTTCAAAAATTGAATTCTAGGGGGTATTTTGATTTCTGGGGGGTATTTTGGTTTCTCGGGGGTGGGATGCATACTCCCCCGAACACTCCCCCCCCCCCCGCCCAGGTGTGCGTGTGACCGACCAAAAGTTTGAGAACTACGAGTATATCTTTTAACGTTGCAGTAAACCTTTACACGCTCTTTACACACCGGTTTATAAGTTTTAAAAAACACCGGCAGCGATTTTTTTATAATCTATTAAAAAACCGCACCAGAAGCGTCTCAGTGTTGCTGCAGGGGGGTGCACAGGTGTTAGGGGTACCTAAGTATATTATAGGTACGCGCTAATACGCTACCTATGATTCATTTTATTTTATATACTACTAGATGTATTTTTGATTTATTACTTCGTTTTATCTTCATTTATTTATTTTAATCTCATAACTATTTCCTATTTATTAATTTTGTTTTTTGGCAATGTTCCAAGTCGTGCGGCAATGGCGAACAACGACGAATGGTCAGTTGCCAGCAAATTATGGCCGACGGGTCGACTCAAACTCATTTTCAAAAATCAAAGTGTAAAAACGTATCGGATCAGCCAGTATCAGTTAAAACATGTAACCTCGGTATGTAATCGTTATTTGAAAATTTGAAATAAAATAACATCAGGCGAAAAAATACTTAGCAATCAAAAATAATGAAACTTCGAAACAAAAAGTTGAAAACGAAAAATTGGAATTTGGCAAAAAGAGCCTGAAATAGACAGAACAGGCATACGTAGATATGCCTCACTTATGGGTAGTCTCGGGGTCCGGAAATTTCTGTAGGTCTATATAGGACCGAAAAATTTTTTTAAAGGTTAAAACACTAATTTGCTAAGTTTCACATAGAGCCTTATCCAATTGCCTAAAAAATCGCGGGAAAAACTGAAAAAATCATAAAAGTTTAAATTTGTGAGTCCTTCGGATTTTCAGGGTGCGGACATTCCTAGACCCCACATTAATGATAGGTGATACAGCTGAAAACTTCACTTTGACTTTTCTCATCGCGTCCTATCCACACATGGGCGTGTGGGGGTAGGGGTTGGGGGTATGCACCCCCATAAGTTGAAATACCCCCCAGAGATCAAAATACCCCCCCAGAATTCGAATTTTGAATTTTTTTTGCTTCTTTAGCGATTTTTTGATGCCATTGGGTAGTGCTCGATGAGAAACGTCGGAAAATGGAGTGTGTTTTGCCATACGACCACTTTTAATACCATTTTTTGACCTTTGGAAATTTTTAAATTCTTTCACCCCCCCCTTACTACCCCCAGAATTTTGGTGCTGCCCACCTATGGTCCTATCCGTTGGCGTGTAACAATCACGAAAGTATATATGAATAGAATTTTAAAGTTAATATTTTTAGGGTCTCCTGTGTGTTTTTGAATTCTAAGGGCCTAAAATCGCCCTCTTACGTCCATACGTGCTTAGAATGATAAGCTGATAGTTTGCTTTCACGAAAATGGCTAATGTCAAAATTTAGAATTAACTCAAAAGTATCAATTTTTCGGCGTTTCGTATCGAACTATCATGATTTGATTACATTTTGTTATATACCGGCACATTTTCTGAATTTTTTACACACTTGTTATGTTCTCGAAAATGAGAGCGTCGTCAGAAAACGTCGAAAAATTGTGTTTTTGACGTGTTCACACACTTGAAATCAAAAATATATATATTTTAGAAAAAACTTCCAGGACTGACCCCAAGAGTCTCCATGCTATTCATGTATATTCCAAATGCACCTTTCTTTAAGCTCCCTCCACGCCCATATGCATTTATAATGATTATGAATGACATGTGCGGCATGGGAATTCTGGGGGGAGGTTCGGAATATTAAAGTGCCTTTTTTCGGCTCAAAGAGTTCGAATAAGCGTCAAAAACATAATTTTTCGGCATTAACGACGATGCTCTATCTTTTGAAAGAAAATTCGAAAAAATCAGAAAAATTTGATTAAATTGAACAATATAGTTATAGTTAAAAGATAAGCACACAAAAAATTGACATTTTTGTGCGTTAATACATAGCTAAAAGCTCTCAAAACGGCCCCTTTTCTACGAATGTTTTAGGAACTTTAAAAAAATCGCCAATTCTGCGGGTATGTAAAAAAATTGTGGGGAGGGGGTGAAGGCCAGTGGCGGATCCAGGATTTTCCTAAGCGGGGGGCGGTACTCCTAAGGGGGGCGGAACCCTGACGTGGGTGGAAAAATTAGCCGTTTAAACCCAAAAATCGCTAAAAATCGCTCAAAAATCCTTAATTTTGCGCACTATTTTGGGCCAAAGGGGAGGGGGCGGCCGCCCTCCCGCCCACCTCCCCCTTAATCCGCCCCTGGTGAAGGCCCCAGATTATTAATGGGTTTTAATATGAAAATGGTGAATATCAAACAATAGGAAGGTGCCCGTCTTACCATGGTCAAGGCAACGCTTTCGACTACACCGAGCCCCCGTCTACGGCGAAAAATTTCGACCAATCAGAGCCTTTCGAATCGTCACGTGACCCGTCGAAGATCGATTTGAACCCGGAGCGACAACAGCAGCAGGGTAATTTGAGGGAAGTTTTGCTGGATATCGGGGGCTTGGCAACGCTATTCGAAGGTCGCAAAGTTAAGATCATGTGTCCGCTGGCTCAAAAAGGCGGCCAAGTCCGATGGACCAAGGATAATCGCTCGATCAAACCGGACGGTAAGCAAACTCGCACAGCGCGAGAATCCTGGGGGCGTGTAATTTTTAAAGCGCCCTATTCGGCTCAAAAATAGTAGATTCGCCTAAAAAACATCATTTGCTGACGTTTCTGAAGGTGCTATATCTATCAAGAGCGTAAGAACATGAAAAAATTTCGAAAAAATCAATGTTTAGAAAAAATTGAACAAAATATAGTCAAAATATGAGTATATGGCTCGAAGCGCCGAAATTTGACACTTTTGAGCAAACAGACTAATAAAAAACGCCTTGAATAGTTCATTTTCTACAAATTTTCTCATTGAAAATCGCGAATTCTTGGGGGGGGGTTGGGATGTGAAAAAATTTCTGGAGGGGTGAAAACTTACCTGGAGAGGGGAAGATATAACCTGGCGTATTTTTGATGATAATCAGCGCAATAAAAGGAAAAATAGATTTGAAACACTTTACAACGGCGATATTTGTTGTAAAGTGTTTCAAATCTATTTTATACTTGAAAGCAAGTGATTCTCTATAGATATTATGGCAATTTTAGGGAAGACGTTGAAAGATTGAGAAATTCGGAACACGAGCGTTAACAATTTCTATTTTTAATTTTTGTAAAATTTGGCAAATTGAAGCCTAATAAAAACTACAGCTTTTGTATAAAATTCTAAAAATGCATCTGCTAACCGAAAATCAAGATGGTTTTTTGTTTTTGCCTGATATGTATGCTCTCTTAGTGCCGTTCTAGTTCGATATGATGTTTTTCATAAAAGTATGCGATAGCACAACTTTTTGGGTGGGACATTTTCTAAGGAGAGCGTACATGATGCTCTATTTTTGGTCGAAAAATGAAAAAAAACACTTTAAAGATTAGGTAAAAAACAAGTTTCCGCCTAAACCTCGAAGGGAGTAGAAAATGACTGTTTTGATTCGAGGACGACCGAGCGCTGCTTGGCTTGGGAGGATGACCGGTTATATGTTGCATACATATTTTTACTTGAATTTTTATTTACAATTTTCAATGACGTCTCTACATGCTTTAACACGTCACATTTGTTACTCTTACATGCATCATTACTTCCCCATTCAACGTGTCAATATGTCCCGTTTATAGGGGTTTGACACGGGAGGTCTGGATAGGAAATCGAACTTTAAAGTCGACTATCCTTCAGCCTGTCACTACCAAGTGTTCATGTACGAGTTTTATTCGTGCCTCCACGAAGAGAAAACTCGTTGCATTACGTAGGTTTCGAACCGTCAACCTTCTGCACCCAGTGCAACGGTGTTTACCACTACGCCACAAGGCGTCTTACAAGCTTCATTAGCACCTGAAAATAATACAAAACTTTTTTCTGAAATTTTCTCTGAATTTTTTTTTAATTTTTCAAGTCTAGTTTTTTCCTAAACGTCAGGGGTGACAAATCATAGCATTATTAGATTGAAAGACGGCAGACTTGGAGTGGACAGGATCGTTCTTTCCCCAGCTTCAGTATGTCTTCATCTCAATCGTAAATTGCTATTTATCATACGCTTATCCTACCCTTGGAATGAATCTGTCGTTTATCTTTTTTTATATTTTGAACGTAACTAATATATCTTAGTATAGTTGATTTATTTTTTAAACATATTTTAAATATTTTTCGTATTTTTTAGACTAATTTATTTTGCCTTTATTTTAATTTTTAGCCTTTCACTTTATTAAATTGACGTTTTTAAGGCCGAATTAGGATAACCAAATCAGGCGTTCTTCGTATTTCCAAGGCAACCTCGGCCGATAATGGTCTTTACGCGTGTATTGACGGTCACGGAGAGTATAGAAATATGACTTTGGTGTTTAAGCCGATTCCAGGAAACGGCGCCCAAACGGGGAATGGTAATACAACTTTTTCTTAATTTAATTTTAGCAAAATTTTGAATTTTAGTTTTACTTCTCTCAGTTTTCAGAAATTTGCATTTGTAACTAATTCATATAATTAATAACAAAAAATGACAAATACAAATCAAGGTTCGTCGCTTTCTTGTGCTTGGCAACTGGCCAAAATCGAAATATTCCTGCGAACGTGGTCGAGTTATCTACGATTTGGTGGTGATTTAGAGTTGTTTTAGGGCCCTCTGAAAATTACGCCGCTTTGTTATGCTTTTATATGGAAACCAAAACTTTAGGCTTCTTATACAGGTTGACTTTCTTTCTGTGAATCCGTTGACCATAGGTGGGCAGCACCGAAATTCTAGGAAGGGGCAGGGGGGTGAAAAAATTTCCAAAGGTCAAAAAATGGTCTTAAAAGTGGTCATATGGCGAAAAAACACCATTTTTCGACGTTTCTCATCAAGCACTATACAATGGCATCAAAAAATCGCTAAAAAAGCAAAAAAATTTCAAAATTTGAATTCTGGGAGGTATTTTGATTTCTGGGGGGGGGTATTTCAACTTCTGTGGGGATGCATAACCCCCCCCAAACCCCCCACGCCAATGTGTGCCGTTGACCCCTCAACGCTGAATTCTAAATTTTTTGGCCGATTCTTCGATGTCAACGGATAGAGCATGATTAGAACGTCGAAAATATTCATTTTGGACGTATAGACGTCAGATCAATTTTTCCCTCTCTTCTTCCTTTTGACCCTTGAACCATTTCAATTTCGACCTTACCGCGTTTGTGTAAAGATAACAAATGCCGAACGAACTTAGAAGATAACTAATGCCGATTTTATTCCTGATCAGCAACATCATTGCCGCGGTTTGGCACAAATGCTCAAAACTGTCCCAAAAATATTATTCATCCATTATCGTCGACGATATGAACAAACATCGTCTCGTCGACGATATCTAAAATCATCTCCGTTTACAAACAGTTTGCTGCGATTTGGCGACTTATAAAATGCCAGCTATCGAAAGACGAACTATAAACTCTTCGAGTTCCTCTAGTCTAGATGCATTAATGCGAATTTGAACAGTATTCGACAAAAAATATCTTAAGACCATTAAAATTAACCGAAAATTTATTTGTCGCTTCGATTCATACACATGTGTATCCATTTATTTATTTATTTATTATTCATCCATTTTTTATTTATCTATTTATAATATTTAAGCATTTACAACAATTTATCTCGCTGCCTCGTAAGCATAGGTGGGCAGCGCCGAAATTCTAGGGGGTGAAAAATTTCTGGGGGAGTGAAAAAATTTTCAAAGGTCAAAAAATGGTCTTAAAAGTGGTTGTATGGCGAAAAAACACCATTTTTCGACGTTTCTCATCGAGCACTATCCAATGGCATCAAAAAATAGCTAAAAAAGCAAAAAAATTTTCTGTGGGGGTATTTTGATTTCTAGGGGGAGGGGTATTTAAACTTCTGGGGGGTGCATACCCCCCAAACCCTCCACGCCCATGTGTGCTCGTAAGTCATCCAGAACTGAAGTATTAATAGTTTACTTCAATACCGTAAGTCAATCATCTTATTGTGCGCAATTTTGCGAAAACCGTGGAGGAACTGTTTTCAAGTTTATCATAAAACAGATGTGTAAAGCGCTAATTTATTATGCCTGAGAGATGCATATTTCCGGATATGCTAATTTGATTTAATACTACTTTTTAAATCGTGAAAAAACGATCTACGTACTTACTGTTTTAAGCTGATCGTAAAGTAGATGGGTCAAGCGCTCATTTATTGTCTGCAAGGATAATTTTAAATTTCGATTAAATTTTTTAAATTATTAAGTTTAAATTTTAGAATTTTCATTCATCGCGAAGGTATATAGAAAAAATGTTTGCAATCAAATTGGAAATAATTTAATTAATTTTTGATAATCTGAATTTAATATTTTAATAATTTAATTTTATTTGATAATTTAAAAAAACCGAAATTCTCTAGTTTACATTCCTTACTTTACACTCAACAGAATCGTTCCTTCCACCCTACAGCCCGCTTAGAAGCGAATATGGCAGCGGACTACTGGGAGGCACATCAAGTCGTCAGTTGGCTCGACTGGGCGCCGAAGGTTCCAATTTAATCAATGTAAAGAATAGTCGCTTTAAAGTTTTTACCGTCTGTTTCGAATTATTTAATAAGCTTCATTTTGTTGTGTTCTATATTTAAACGTTTAACATCTCCCATAGACGTTTATGATTTATATTATAATTTATTTTATAATTTATTTTATTCATTTATTTATTTTATTTATCCTATTTATTTTACTATTGTTATGACTATTTTAAGTGTAATTTAGCGCTAATTTATCTTTTCATTTATGAATCTGATTTATTTCGACTGGTCTAACGAAAAGTTTAATCACTAAATTTTATGATTTACAAACGAGGTGTACAAAATTGCTCATAAAATATTTCAAAAGATTTAAATCCAAAAGATAATCTTGCATGTTTTGAATATTTTAATTTTTATTTAAATTTTTTAAAATTAAAAAATACAAATTTTCAATTTTTATCTAAAATTAGAACAAAAATGATTCAATTTTTCGGCAGGATTTGAAAACCTATTTAGCGGCCAATAATAAAATCGAAGTCTACGCCGCCTTGTCCAAAACGCGTAATATGGCCGAAGTAGAATTCGATTGGATCACCGGCAAATGGTCTGTCTGTTCGCAAACGTGTACAAAAAGGGGCGCCCGTCCAGGAAAACAAGTAAACGGGAAAATAAACAACGAAAAAATAAAATTAACAAAACAATTAATAAAATAAAGCAATGAAAAAAGGGATCTAGTATACAATTTACCCCCCAGCGTTTTTTATCCGATCCATATGAGCTACAGTAACCAAACTTTACAAGGAGAGTAGCTATAAGCCTATTGTACTAATCTGGCAAAATTGATTAACTTACGGTGTAAACTTACTGCTTTGAGGAAAAAGATTTAAGAAAATTTACTTCACTCAACTTTAAACTTTACTTTAAACTTACTGTTTTAAACTTACTTTTTCCAATGTAGGATGTTGATTGAGTTACAAAAAAACTGCTTTGTTCGAAACCCACCGAAGCGTTTACAATTTTTAGATGCCGTTAGTACGTTGTAAACTGTGAGTGTAAAGCAGTGAGTTTACACCAATTCTACCAGATTAGTTCAATAGGCTTATAGCTATCTCCTTGTAAAGTTTGGTTACTGTAGCTTATATGGATCAAGCTATTAAAATGTTGAATTAAATTATTAAAATATTAGATTCGAAATAGTAGCTAGAAACACTAAATTAAGCAAATATTAAGCATAGCCTAAAGGATTAAAGAAATCGTGAACAAAGCATGAAGTTATTATTATTTAACAATATTATATTTGTTTACGTTTGAATTATTTTATTATTCTATTAATTTCTTCTTTTTAATTACCTCTCGCACTATTTTCAAACGTCTAAAATTTTAGTTTTGACCAGGAATTGCTCCGAGTGAAATTATTAAAATTTAAATTTCTGCATTGATTTCGATAGATTTATTATGAAAATTTAAATTTAATTCAAATGTTACTTAATTTTTATTAATTCCCGTTTATATTTTCTATCTTATTTTTATTTTTTTGATCTTCATCTTATTTATGTCGATTTTATTTCATTTATTTTTGTTATTTTTGTTAATTTGACATTAGTTCGATTTTTCTTTATTCGTTTGTTTGCATTTTTCCATGCTTCTCAACTCTTCGCGTCCTATTGCTTTTCCGTATCCATTTTTTCCGTGTTATATTTACTTTTTATCTTGCCTTTTCTAATTTTTTGTCATGTTTTTATTATTTTAGTTTCACTATTTTAATGTTGCTTTATTATATATATTTTCAATTATTTTCTTGTTGATTTTATTGCTATGTTTTTTATTTTTTGATTCTAGCTTCATTGACCCACTTCTTCTACCTCCTAGTTTTTAGATTAACTTTAAGATTTAGATTTCAATATTACCTAATATTAATAATAATATTGTAATATTATTAATATTGTACTATTGATGATAATTATTATTATAAATTGAATTAATATTAATTTAAATTTTATTCAATTTAAGACCCGCCAAGTAGCGTGCCAAATAAATATCAGCGGTCACGTGACTAATGTTCCCGAATACGCGTGCGTCAAGGTCGGTCTTTTGAAGCCCCATCAGGCCAAATTGTGCGGCCACGATCAATGCCCCGAGTGGGTTGCCGAGCAATGGAGCCCAGTATGCCTCAGATTGTTCGAATTTAGAATCAATTTTACTGATATAATATCAAAAAAATTGGACAAAACTAATAGCTTCTTATATCCCTTCGTTTTTTCCCTCATTTTTGAACTTTTTCCCAATTTTTCCGAATTTTCCTTATTTTTATCGGTATTTTGAATTAGTATTTTCTCGTTTTGCTTCTTTTTTGCTTTTGCTTTTTAGTTTTACGATTTTAGTGCGAAAAATCGCGATGCCTGAGGTCGCTTACGGCTCTTCAATGGCGCGAAGTGTTTTGCGTGTTTCCCAATAATACGCGAGCCAAAGAATCGTTGTGCAACAGACGCGAGAGGCCCAAAATTCGCAAGGAATGCTGGAAGAAAAAATGTTTGGCCGAATGGCGGCCGACGGCTTGGTCTCAAGTGAAAAAAGATGGAATTTTAATTGGAAATTTAAAAAATAAAGAAAAAGATGGAATTTTAATTGGAAATTTAAAAAAATAAATTTAAAAAAATGGAATTTTAATTGGAAATTTGAAAAATTAAGAAAAAATTGTTCAAAAAATGAGTCGGAAAGGAAAATAGGGACGGGATTGAACAAAGTTAAGGATAAACAAAAAAGCAAAAAAGTGGCGATGTTATTATATTTGCCACTTTAAACTGGCTTTACAGTTCGAGCTGGCTTTACGGTTTGAATAATTGAATAACTCCTTTGGGGGTACAATACGATAGTGCCATAAAATCGGTTTTCCATTTCGAGCTAGATCTTCTATTTCAAAAAGATGGCTGAAAGTGCAACTTTCGAAAACGTTTTCCAGTGCAAACAGTGCCGGATCCAGGATTTTCCTAATGGGGGGACGGAACCCTGACTTGGGCGGAAAAATTAGCTGTTTTAACCCGAAAATCGCTAGAAATCGCTCGAAAATCCTTAATTTTGCGCACTATTTTGGGCCAATGGGTGGTGGCGCCGCCCCCCCCCCTTCCCCCCTAAATCCGCCCCTGAGTGCAAATAGGCTTGCTGGTTAAGATATAACATTTTTGTATTGCCTCTGCATTTCTTGTAGAGTGTAAAATAAATTCAAAAAATCAGGGGATTTGCTTTGCTTTTGCGCGTTTTTTTCCATTTCAATAAAGTCTTCATAGCTGGCACGATTCGCGTTCAAACGAATGTCTTCTTAGTTTACACTTCAAACGAATTCTTACCGTTTGATAAACTAATTTAAGGATCGTTTGACGATACTTTCTGGTTTAAATTGGCTTTGTTGAACTATCAACTCTGGTTGGTTTTTCGTTTAAACAATTACTTTACTCTTTAAATTAAGCTCGTTCCTTCATACGTGGGCAGCGAGAAAATTCTGTGGGGTGCAAGATTTTTCAAAGGTCAAAAATGGCCTTAAAAATGATGGTACGGCGAAAAAAACACCATTTTTCGACGTTTCTCATTGAGCCGAAAAAAACGAAAAAAGTTTTTAAAAATTGAAATCTGGGGGCAAGTATTTTGATTTCTGGGGGTATTTAGGTTTCTCGAGGTGCATACCCCAAACCCCCAAACCCCTCAAAACCCCCCCTCCTTCACGCCCAGGTGTGCTTTCCTTCCATTCCGAACAATTACTTCAGATTGGCTTTCTAATTTAAATGCGATTTAATCGTGTCATTTCGTTTAATTGCCTTTACAGTCTTGAATAATGTTTCAAATGTTAAATTATGTTCTTTAAATTTTCTAAAGTCTTCTAAATTTTTAAGTGTTCAAAAAGTTGCGGCAAAAACGGTGTCCAGATGAGAATGTTGACGTGCGTTTGGCACGGAACGAAGAAGCACGCCGGCAATAATTGTGATAGTGTAAACCGCCCGGACGTCATTCGCGAATGCAAGTCCAGTCCGGCGTGCAAAGATTTAACGCTGGACGAAAGCCGTTACCTGGCGGGCCCGTTTAAGGGTGCGTCTCAAAAACCCTGGAGGGGTTGGCAACTTTATAAATCTAAATTAAAGAGTCTAGTTTAGGCCTGGACTAGCGGTAGAGCGTCTTCTTTGCATGCGGAAGGCTGCTGGTTCGATCCCGTCAATCTCCATCTTTTTTGCGTTTTATCATCTTTTTATCATTTTTCTCAATTTTTCATTGCATACATTTTGATTTCTCTTATTCTTCTATTCGTTGATTTTTTAATGGATTTTGTTCTCGAAACTCTTATTTACTCTTTCATTATTCAGCTTTGTGACGGTATAGTTATTTCGGGATACGCAAGGCGTTTAATTTTTATGTAATGAAACATTTAAGCATAAAAAATGTATTGCGAGCATACGTGGGCAGCAAGAAAATTCTGGGGGTGGGGGTGCAAGATTTTTTGAAGTTCAAAAAAATGGTCTCAAAAATGGTAATATGCTGATAAAAACACCATTTTTCGACGTTTCTCATCATTGGTATCAAAAAATTGCGAAAAAAACGAAAAAAATTTTCAAAAATTTGTTTCGGGGGGGGGGGGGCTATTTTGATTTTTAAGGGGGTATTTTGATTTCTGGGGGAAGTGCATACCCCCAAACCCCCCACGCCCAGGTGTGATTGCGAGTCGATCGAAAAAATGGGAAAGAATGCAGGAAAATAAACCAAATTATCGAGAAAAAATTTGGGCCCCTTTCTGAAATAATTAATTTTTCTAATTATGTATTCGTGTTTTACGAAATGCTCGAATTTATTTCTTTATTTATTTTTTTATTTCATTATTTATTCTTTTTTATTTGTTTCTATATTTAACTTTCATACTATCTGTCCATATTATCAAGTTCGATTAATAGTCAGATTTAGGACTTATATAGGAGTGTCGAAACATGTTGATTGTTGGTTAGACGTTTTTGTTAAATTTTTTGGCCAGTTGCCAGTATGCACCGTCGTCGTTACAATAATCTCCGAAAGCAATAAATGTGTATATAATTGATCGATATTTGTCGGCCGTTATGCATCAGTATTGGCAATAATATTGTTAGCTTGCATTTTTACTGTACTTTTCCGCTAGTTTTGGATCGTGAATTCGGACTTTTCTGAATTTAGGATTTTGAAATATTCTTATGAAATTCCGTTAGTAAATTGTATTTTCCTCTGAGTTTGATTTTTTCAATTTTTCGGATTTTTTTTAAAAATCGTACTTTTAATTATTTATGTTTATCTGAATATTTCGAACTTTCGCAATTTTATATTCAGGATCCCTTGATAATGCATTTTCGCTAAGTGTTCAGCTTCCAAATGATAATTTTGGCTCTATGCCAAAAAATAATTTGGTTTCACTTTAAAGAGCAGGCATTGTGGTTCAGATTGCTTTGTCTATCTAAATGAATAATCAGAAGTCATCAATATGAGAAAAAGTGAGAAAAAGAAGTAGAAAAACGTAATAATATAGAGAAAAAGTAAATAAATAGATAAATGAAAAAATTATCAATAATAAGTAATTAAAAGAGAAAAAAGAAAAGGAAAAGAAAATATAAAGGAAAAAGACTGAAATTTAAGTGGAGCAAGCTATCAGTAAGGAAGAAACAAAAAGACGCGAGAAAAAGCACAAATAATAACAGAAAGTCATCAATATGAAAAAATAAATAAATAAATAAATAAATAAATAAATAAATAATAAAAAATTAGTTTATGAGAGATTACGTGTTTTATTGGAAGATATACATATCTAGCCTACAGCTTGAAGCTTAAGCGATAAGCTCTTGCGTGTTGTTTTTGCAAGAAAAGTGTCAGGTAAAGTTTGAAGGTCATTTATGGATTGCTTTATGTGAAAAAGCTGGCTAGTTTATCGTTATATGTATAGCCAACTTTGATTAGCTTTGTCGTGTCATCCGTATTTTGCTTGTTTTTATTTTACGTTTGCAATAAAAATAATTTTCACAGCTCCTTCGACTTTTTCTCAGCGTTTGCATGCAGCGAATGTATTTTTTAGAGAAGATTTCGGCATGAGCTTGTTGCGGTTTTGCTTTCTGTCTATTGATAATCCCTTTTCGGCTTACTTTTTGAGAAAATATGACCAAAAAAGTTCCTTTACCGGAACGGAGAAGCTGTGAAGTTTTTTATTGCAGACGCGCCGGATCCGAGTTGTCAGGATAATTCGAAATATTGCTCCGTGGTCAAACATTTGGGCAAATGTCGGGCGCCCTTTTACAACAAACAGTGCTGCATTACTTGCAATTACTTGAAAAATGTGTTCCGCGGCGTTTAAGGGCGTTGATATTGCGATATGCCTCTGAAATCCTTTCTAATGCGTTTTAATCAGGCAGGCGTGGGTTTGGGGTCTGGACCACACCTGGGCGTGGGGGTATGCACACCCCCTCCCTCCCCGAGAAACCAAAATACCCTTCCCAGGAATCAAAATACCCCCCCCCCGAATTCACTTTTTGAATTTTTTCGTTTTTTTCAGCAATTTTTTGATGCCAATGGATAGTGCTCGATGAGAATCGTCGAAAAATAGTGTTTTTTCGCCATACCACTATTTTTAAGGCCATTTTTTGACCTTTTGACAAAATCTTGCACCCCCAGAATTTTCTTGCTGCCAACGTTTGGTCTGGATCGCATATCAGCGTATAGGGCTGAACCACACATGGGTGTGGGAGTTGGCGGCCTGGACTGGACCCCCTCCGAGAATCCGGCCTACCTCCCCCAAATCGATAGATCCTCTTCCCAAAATTGAATTTTCTGAGCTATCGCACTTTGGCCCCATCGGACCCCCAGAATTCGGCTGCTGCCCATATACGGAACCCTTTTCCAAGAATCGGAAAGATCCCCCTCCAAAAGTCGATAGACCTCCGGAATTGAATCTTTGATGGTGTTTTTGGGGATTTTGCCCATTGGATCCCCCGAGCAGAATTCAGAAGACCCAGGAGATTGATAAACCCTTAGAATGAAATTTCCTTTTCATTTTCTGTTATGTTTTGATATCATTTTTTCTCAATCTATAAAGCTGAATGAGAAACGTCGAAGCGTCGTTTTTGCTTCATCAACAATTTTTTCGGCACTTTTCTGACCTTTGCAAATTTTCCGACCCCAGAATCATGCCGCTGCCAACGCATACTTCTACTAACTCATACTTAAGAGTTTCCTGATCTGATTCCTCCATTTTTATCATTTTTGATCTGTTTCGTTATATATCAAATCGTCATGTACGATTGTTTACTGTTATTCATAAATTTATGTTGTACGAGCGGTTGTGTATGATCATGGTGTAAAACTTGACATTTTTATTAAATTAAAGCCAGAATGAATCTATAAAGCATGAGTACATTTATTGAAAAAATCTTTGGGAAAAACTGAAATGCTCAAACATGTTCGGTCTTATGAGGAAATAATGATTTTACTTTCTAGCATGAATATGTTTTATTTCCTAAAACTCTCTTCGACTGCGGACATTTTTTGTCAGTTTGGCTTGTTGCCAAAAGGATCCTTTTTCCTAATGATTCGTTCTGGTTGAAACTGTACGTTTTACGTTCTATTGGCCGATTAATACGCTTCTTTAGTGCTTGGCGTTATAGCAATAGGTGTTTTGGATGTTTTTTCTATTGTTATTCGATTTTTGCTACGTTTCGCCATTACTCCGTCAACGCTATGCAACGTGTATTATAACGTAATTTGATGCACAATACGTATTTACTCATTTTCGATGTCTCAAACGTGTTCGATTTGCTTTTTTTATGAATGCAATCAGTACTATATGCAATAATGAAATATTATCCGTAATTATGATGTTTCAATTTAATAAACAACAATCGACGAATCGCGTGTTATTGCATAGAACCGAAAATTTTCAAACAACGCGAGTGAACGCGAAGTGTAAAGCTAGTACTAGTTTTTAAATACGCATTTTATCAGAAGATTGTGAAAATTTTTCGATTATTGAGGTTATAAAAACAAAGGAATAAACGTGAGCGTGAAGAATCCGGAGTTGAAGAGACCCGAAAAAATTTGAACATTTTTCATTTTTTTCCGAGATTTACCGATGTCAATGAATAAAGAATCTTGATGAGAAACGTCAAAAGCGTTGTTTTTTGCCCTATTACTGATTTTTCTGCACTTTGCTTACCTTTGTAAATTTTTAGCCTCACTCAGAGTTCAGGTCCTGGCAATGCTTAATTTAAAAAATCAGTAACGACAATCAATCTTAATTGCACTTATCATTTTTCCGCAAAAATATCAATGGGAACAAGAGTTTGGCCCAAGTCATACGAACAATTAAATAATGTACTTAAATGGCTTCAATTGCAGACACTGCTTTGTTTCTTGACTCTTCCGAATCGCTTCCGGGATTCAGACCCGTAATTCGATACCACCTATGCCCGTGTTCGTCAACATTAATCAACTTGTATTCTCTTAAACTAGAAATGACGAAAACTTGAAAAATCTTTGGAAAAATTTAAAAAATAAAAAATATTTAGAAGTCTTGCATAAATCAATAGAGAAATATAATTTAAAATACCTTAGTTTAAAAAGAACAAATATATAAAAAATATTTTAAAAAATAGAAAGAAGTAAAATTATTAAAAAAATAAAAAGTAATCGATCACAGGACAATAAAAACAATTAAAAAATAAAAAGAAACAAATATAGATGTTAGTTTTCGTATTTTATTAAGAATATTGTTTTACTAATATTTTTATTATTATTGTTATTATTACTATTATTGAAAATATTAATAATAATAATATTATCATTATTATTATTACTAATATTGTTATTATTACTATTATTGATAATAATAATAATAATTATTATTACTATTATTATTCTTATTATGATTACTATCCTTGATGATAATAATAATGATATTATTATTATTACTTATTAATATTATTAATATTATTGCTATTATTATTATTATTATTATTATTATTATTACTATTATTATTACTGTTGCGAAAAATTCATCAATTTTTGTAAGAGTACGGCCAGATATTCTGCTTGAATTTCACCAAGTTGACAAATTACTTATGTACAAAATTAAAACTGATAAAGAATGAAATAAAGAAAACTTCGAAAGTTGCAGGAAAATTTGCATATATGAAATTAGATAGTAGAAATGTTTATACTTTCCTGACAAGAGTTGCCCTGCCGGACACGGTTTTTGGGGCTTCTCTACGTAATCCTGCTGGTAAACAGTGCCTTCTGCATCGAATGGTCCTTCTTTTCGCCATTCCGTACTTTTTGGCCTTGATCCAAGTTGTTGAGGTTCTTCTAAAAGTAAATAAATGTAACGACGCATGCTTAATATTGATGTAACCCCTTTTCATTCTGAAAGAATTAAGTTATTGATAAATACTTTATTAAGCAAACATTTTCGTCTATGTTTTGAATAGGGGGAGAACCACGCAAATACCCCAGAATAACCTTTAGTTTGTATCGTCTATTTTGCAATTTTTGATGCTAAGAGAATAGACAGAGCTCCATTAGATACGTCGAATAATAGTTTTTCCCTACCATAAATATTTTTGATTTTTTAAAAATTGTATTCAACCCACTTTAATTCGGGCACTGCTCATTTATATGTAAAAATGTCGTACAGTGTTTGTTGAAGCTGACGTTTCTTTCAGCTACATTAATTAGTCTATTTTTAGAAAATTAAAGACACTACAATGAAAAATATTCTCATTATTCTTGCATTCTGTGTGCGGCAAAATATGACATAATAACTATTCGAAAGGTCAATATTTTTTATTATTTAATAAGTAGGTAAGCAACGTAAGTATAATTATTATCAACACATAAAAAAGTAAGATTATGATCATGGAGAACGGGAAAATAAAGGCTAATTTTAAGTTAACTTTAATTTTAAAACACTTTCATTGCGTCTTCCAGTTGCAAAAAAACTTATTATAAAATTTATCCTACAATAGAAATAGAATAAAAAGTAAAATGAGTAATAAATAAATTGTAAAAAATAGATAGTACGAAAAGTTTTATATATGAAAAGGAATGCAAAATAAAATAGTTAAATAAATAAAACTAATATTAAATTAAATAAATAAAGCAATATTCAAATGAATAAAACTAAATTAAATGAGTGTAACTAAATTAAATCGATAAAATTAAATTCTGTAAATATATTGAATAAATGAAAATAAATAAACAGGTGAAAAGTAAAATAAATTAGATTGATATAGAAAATTTAAAAAAAACGTAATAATGAAAACTTCTTAATCGAAACTGATACCGTCGTGATACTGTGCTTGATTATCTTCTAATGCACTGTAACTCCTGACAGTTCGAATGTGATCAACTTGGTCAGCGTTGGTACATTCGATCAATGCTTGATCAGTCTAAAGGATTTTTTTGATTAATTGGATATGATTTAAGTAATTCGATTAATAAACAATAAGCTGCATTGATTTAGTCTATGCATCCAGACATGTTTATTTATGGATAATATGAAAAACCAAATATAAGCGAAGCGCATATCTAAATAACGGTCAGTGCTAATGCAATAGGTGTATCAATAATTAGGAAATAATCGATAATTAATAAAAAATGAGTAAATATTAAAAATAATAAGAATAAGTAATAATTATAAATCCTACGAAATATATTAGAAATTAAAAAATAAAATGGTATAAAAATAAAAAATAAAAATAGATAAATTAAATACAACAAAATAAAACAATACAAAAGCAAATTTTTCACAATTTTCCATTCTCTCTGAAGTTTTTCTTTTTTGCTGACGGCATGTACGTGCATTGTATAATCAGTATTTTTGGGTATGTTACGAATTTTAATTAAATTGAAAGGAGCAATATGAGGTAGAATCAGAAATTAAATAAAACTGATCGATTAAAATACCTAAATTATTTAAACAATTAAAATTTAGTTATTTTAGTTAATTAAATAACTTATTTAATTAATTAAATATTTATTTAATTAGTAACTAATCAATTAACGTAATAGAGAATTAAGAATTGATTTTTTAATTAATTTTTAATCAAAGAGACGCATTCAGTAATACGAGCATTTTTATTCAATTTTTCTGACAGGACGAAAAACATTGCAAAATTTTAGTAACGAGAGCATCACAAAACCTTATTCCCGGATCAAAAAATGCGTTTTGTATTTTGATAATTTTTGAAGTAATTTTTATTTAATTTTAATCAATTTTTTAATTAATTAATTTCGATTGTTATTAATTTAATTAATCCCAATTTTCGTTGAATTTTAATTTAATAGGTATTTATTTCTCTCTAATTTTGTTTTTAAGACTTACAGCGAAATCCATAGCCAGGTGCCTACTGCTTTTAGGGCGGCTTGTTATTCTGTCCTAAAAACGAACAATAAAATTGAATCCAAACAATTGGCTGGAATATTTCCTACTAGTCTTTAAGCTTTCTAGGCTGGCCGCTTATTCTGATTCTGATTTAAAAATAATTTGACAATTAATTGTATTTTTCAAATTTATATCTTAATTAGCAAAGAAAAATGCTCTGATGGAACAAAAAAGACGAATATACTTGGAATTATGCATCATTAACCCTCCGTTCACCGTGCCCTATGTTGAAGACACCACTTTATTAGCATTTTTTTCTGTTCTTCCTTAATTGTGTGTCCAAAACTTTGTCTAACCCTTAAGCACCTATACGTAAATATGGGAAAAAATATGGTTTAAAGAAATCGACATATTTTCCTTTCTATTTGTCAAAAATCCTTAAATTTTATCTTGTTAGATGCGCAAGTTAATACTCGTTTAATTAAAAGCATTTTAAGCATCCACGGTTCACTGTAGCGGGTGAAAACCACTTTAAAATCCTATGCCGAATTTTTACAAATTTTTTTTGTTGTTTTCTGCATTTTTCATGCAAATTCTTACATATATATATCTATACATACTTTATTTTATGAGATTCGCGGTTCTTTTATCTATAAAAAGAGCTATTATGGATGAAAGTTGGACTAGTAGACATTTTTCTCGACAGGTGCATGATGGCGCGCGCGCGCTCACATGAGTTCAAAAAATTATTTTTTCCTGATTTTTTCCGGAAGTCAACTTTCCTGGTCAAACTTTTTTATTTTTACTAGGCTTAGATTTATGTAGGTGGTAGTCAGGGATGGAATTAACCCAGATTTTAATTTTTAATGTTGAGTTTTTCGTGGGTTTTTTCTGGTTTTTTGGGTTTTATTGGGATTTTATTGGGTTTTTATGGAAATGACAGCTAGAGCTACATACAGTAGCTGGAAATACTTACAACAGCTGCAAGACACGAAACAAACGAAATAAGATAGGTTTTCATTCATTCTGTGTGTGGGGGTAAAATTTACCCTAACTAGTTATATAGCATATTTAGCATATTTTTGCCAAATTTCTATATTTTTGGGTCCATATCAAATTTTTTTATCGTTTCGATGTAAAAACATTGTTTGCTCTTGTACGTACTATATTTATTCATAGCTAACACTATGAAGAACATCTATTACGTAAAAGGTAAAAATAAGGTAATTTTTACCTTATTAGGTGTTCTAGGTTTAATGTCTAGCCTCGTTTTGGCTTCAATTACATCGTTTTTAATGATTTAGCTGAATGATAAGTTATATAGTAGTGAAAAATAAACATTTTTTGGCCTATTTACAGTGATATCGCAAAAACTCAAAATGGGGAAATAAGGTTCTAATAAAAAATTTAGTGGTTTATTCCTTTCCAGCTTTTCAAAGGCAACCCCTGGTTGTGTTTAACGCAACAGAAATGTACTTTTTCTGGTTTTTGCATGGCTAATTCTTTTGCATTGTAATAGTTTTTTAGTTGCACTTCTTTCAAAAATACTTTTCACAGAAAGTAACATACTAATTTAGAAAGAGCGTAAAAATTTGCACTAAATGAAAGTAATAACAGTCACAGCATGTAAGGATGGTGTAGCTCAATATGGACTAGGAGTTCGACTGCAAAAACATGATGGTATTGATGGTAAACGGAGGGTTTAAGGACTTAAAAGGAGGGGACTACGGAAAAGTTATCTGTGTATGCCTGTGAAAGTTGCAAGAATCTACTGAAAATACGGCTTCCGCTAAAAAAAACGCCGAAAATCGAAGAATATTCTGCGGCTTCTGAAGAAAGCGTGCCTTCACAAAACAATGCTCACTGGCTCAGAAAATGGAGATTATGAGGAAGCTTTGATGTGTTCGATTTGGTTTCTTTTCAATATCCGATTTCTCTTTCAATATAAACCAATATTTAGTTAATCGTCAATGGCTTCATAAATGAATTATGACAAGTACACCATCTTGTTAATTGCTGACCCATTGCAGTGCGTGCCATGCTAGCGTAAGAATGCAGATTGTGTCATTTTTGATTAG
Source organism: Mermis nigrescens (assembly GCA_036768485.1). Lineage (NCBI taxonomy): Eukaryota > Metazoa > Nematoda > Enoplea > Mermithida > Mermithidae > Mermis > Mermis nigrescens. The sequence goes on from JAVLUZ010000142.1 coordinate 669,840, forward strand.
TGATCGCTTCTTTTCTAGAAATCTGTTATTTATTTTTACGTCGGAAGTCAACTGCCATCTGCAGGCCACAGATTATACTTCAATTTTTTGCGTTTTTTTAGCGCAAGTCGAATTTTTAGTAAATTCTTACAACTTTAACAGGCATACAGGTAACTTTTCCCTAGTCTCCTCCTTTTAAGTCCTTAATGATGCGTAATTCCAAGTATATTCGTCCTTTTTGTTCCACCTGAGCATTTTTCTTTGCGACTACCCTACATAATTAGCATGATTTGAGAAAATCAGTCAGTAAACACATACGGTATAACACGCCTCAATAATGACAGCAGTCCTAGAAGGCGGAAAACAATATTGTTCTGAAAATCAGCATTATCTTTATTAAACAAGACAACCTCAGCTATTTGAACAGATCAAATCTTTTAGCGTAAACTTTAAGCAACTACTGGGTTTAAAGAATACTAACACTCAAATTCGTAGTCCTGACGTTACGTGGAACATTTCGAAAAATAAGCTTTTGCAACGCTATGCAACTGGAGTTAATTTTCGGTGTAAACTTTACACAGCTACTGGATGCAAGGAAATCATACAGTCCGATTCGTAATCCTGACCTTACGGAACATATTGCAAAAAATTCACCCTTTGTTACGCTCTCGAAGTAAAATAAATTTGAAGTGTAAACTTTACACATCAACAATAAATGAATAGTGTAAACTTTACACAACTACTGGGTGTAGAGAAAAATAACAGTCAGATTCGTAATTCTGACGTTACATAGAACAGGTTGAAAATAAAACTTCCGCAACGCTCTTAAACTAAAGTTAATTTTTCTGATATTACTCTGATATAACGATCAGTTTTATGAAAAATTAAGTATCCACAATGGTCTGAAGACAAATAAATACAAGATGTAAACGAGTTTGCATAACTGTTGAGTGTAAACAAACGCGCCTTCCTTACATATGACGTTTGAACCCTGGTACATCTTTAGATTCGTGATCATGTCCAGACTTATAACCGGGGAAGTTCGCAGAATAAAACAAGACAGAAGCACTTTTAACACCCCCAATTTTTGACTTTACACCTCCCGAAAAAGCTCAATATTAATGTAAATAAACACAATTTGCTGTGACATGTACCCCTAGAAAGTACTAAATTTTTATTCTATTCGACTTATCCCTACTTCTAAAGGGAGAAATTAGCGAAGAAAAAAGTGGCAAAAACGTATTTTTTCACCATTCACCACATTGTAAACTTTAAAAATCTGAAACTAATTCCCCATTGAGTGTAAAGAAGTTCAGTTTAAAACATTTTGTAGCCTTTGAATCAAAGTAACATTTTTCATGCAGAACTTCCGTTCTGCATCCGATTTGACTAGATTGTAAAGTTTAAACCCCCATATCTAATTCCATATTGAGTGTACGAAATTTAGCCAATAGGCTGAAAGTTGACCTTAAGCCCTTGTTCATTTCTATTGGAAAAAATTTTTGGGTCTCATAACCGGAGTTGTTGACACAGACAAAAACGAGGCCAAAATGTCTTTTTTACACCTCTCAGATTCTTTAAGATTCTTTGCATTCTTTACACTGCCATTCTGACAGCAAGTCACCTAAAAAAACTAAAAAAGTCGTTTTGAGCTTACTCAATTATCGATGTTTCAAAATAACCAGATTAAAGAGAATGCGAAATTAAGGAATAAAAGTCATCGTGTGTTCGACCGAAATTACCGATAGCAAATTTTATATTATCTGTCTTTAAAAAACCACACAATACAGAAGTGTCCGGACTGCGGGGGTAGTCACTCTTGAGGGGGGTCCAAGTATATCATAGGTACGCGCTAACGCGCTACCTATGTAAAATTATATGTTTTAGATTTATTTTCTCTCATTTCTCGCTCAAAATTTTGTCAGTCGATGAATATGGGAATAAGAATGAAAAACGTCAGCTTACGCTAATTGGCTTCCTGATATTCAGGTCTGTAAGGCTATTTGATTCCAATGGCGCGAGAAATCCGTCGTTGAACAAATTAAATTCGGTGGGCTTTGGCCTTTGTTAAAAACAGAGTGCGTGCAGAAAAAAACTTATCGAAAACGAAAAAGTTCCGCCGGAATTACCCAAATCGAACCAAAGCATTAAGCATTTTTTTTTAAATTTTAAATTTTTAAAATTTAAAAATTATAAAAAAATTAAAAGTTTAAAACCGACCTCAAAAAAATTCTGTAAATGTAATTCAAATAAAATTTATCTACCTGAAACTCCTTACTGGCTGAAACGGTTTGGGTGTGTAATCCGTATGACTGACGGACTGATGATCGAACCTTATCTCAGGTCGCCTGTATTCTCGTCTGGGGGGCCTGAAGCTCGGTGCGGGAGCAACCGGCCAAGACGTAAAATCTTCTGAATAATTTCAAAAGTCAAAAAGGACCGAAAGCTGCGATAGGGATAAAAAGGCACATTTTTTATATTTCTTATGAATTCAATCTATTGGAATCAAAGAATCGCATAAAACAAGAAAAATAAAAATTTATTCCTGGTAGGTTTCTGATTCCGAGGGTCCAGGCAGACCCCAGACCCCTAAATATAATGAAGAGCGTCGGTTATCTTGAAAAAATTAGTACCTTAAATCATATTTCTCATAATGCCGCCCAATTATAGTACCTACTCGCAATGGATTTGAATTATAATGGTTATCTCAGAGAAAGTTCTACTTTTTAAATCTTTCTTTTTCGATACGTTTTTATATTATAACGAATGAAAAAGAAGCTTCAAAAACGTTGAAAAACGAGGCTAATTCTTTCAAAGATTCCTTTTTCGTATTAAGATTGTAATTTCGATTGTAATAAAATAAGATTGTAATAAAACGTATTAAGATTGTAATTTCGCCCAAAGAGAACAGAAAAATACCAACAAATTTAAAAATTCTATGGGTTCAGCCTGCAAGTGGCACGTATATAAATGGAGAGAGCTTACAGAATAGGACCCCAGCCCCGCAGGTTCTATGGAGGCAATTTTAACTTTTGACGACTTTTCACGAGATATGACCACACCTGGGCGTGAGGGGGAGTTTGGGGGTATGCACCCCCAGAAACCAAAATACCCCCCCAGAAATCAAAAATACCCCCCCGAGAATTCAATTTTTGAAATTTTTTTTCGTGTTTTTCGCAATTTTTTGATGCCAATGGATAGTGCTTGATGAGAAACGTCGAAAAATGGTGTTTTTATCGCCATACCACCATTTTTAAGGTCATTTTCGACCTTTCAAAACTCTTGCACCCGAATTTTCTTGTTGCCCACGTGTGGATATGACCATAGGTGGGCAGCACCAGAAATTCTGGGGGGGGGGTGATGAAATTTCTGGGGGGGGGTGAAAAAATTTTCAAGGTCAAAAAATGATCTTAAAAGTGGTTGTATAGCGATAAAAACACCATTTTCGACGTTTCTCATCGAGCACTATCCAATGGCATCAAAAATTTGATGACAAAAAAAAAATTTTCTAGGGGGCGGGGTATTTCAACTTCTGGGAACCCCCTTCCATGCTCATGTGTGATATGACCCCACCCTCCAGGAAAGTCAGAAACCATTCCGCCCAAGTCGATCCTGATTCATAATAATACTCTCGTCAGGTTGGGTCTACGGCTGAGTCCAAATTCTTGGATTGTCTGTGGAGGACGGCTAAAAATCATGCAAAGAAGTAGGAAAAACAAAAAATTTAATAGAAATTTTTCTTTTTTAAATTGTCACAAGAAGACATCCAAAATCAGAATGCTCGGTGAAGGTTGCAGAAGTTTTTCTGAATTCCAGGAGTCTGAACATGTGGGTTTGAGAGGACTTGGGAAGTTTAGATGCCCAAATCTCAGCCCCAAAATTAAGAAAACCATCAGCATTGAATTTTCAAAATTTCTTCCGTCTTTTTTCTACTTCTTGATACTAATGGATAAAGCTCGATGAGAAATATTGAAAAACGGTGTTCTTTCTGCCAGCGCGAATAGTTTTTCGGAACTTTTCTTCTTCATAATTTTGCACCCATTACTAGACTCTGCTAGAATAGGAGCTGCACTACATGGTCCAAACCTAGTTGGGTCCTTAGATTTCCGTTTCATTAAAAATTTATTTCAAAATACATGAAATAAATCGATTGAATAGGTCATACATGTAACAGCTCGAAATTTTGGGTAGGGATTTCTCGACCTGGAAGAGGGTGGTTAACGGCTTCCAATTTCAGGCCAAAAAATGGCAAAAAAGCACCTACAATATTGTCAAAGAAAACGCAAGTTTTCGCTGAAATGCGGGGGGGATGGGTGTCAAAAATTTTCTGACTTTGGGGGAATGGGACGACCAAATCTCGGGGGTGAGGGGTCCTCATTACCCCTGTTACATGCTCCGGAGCAGGCAATTTTCTTGTGAATTACGTGTGTGAGTAGTCTCAAACGAAAATGGCTCCGAGCTGGAATGAAGTCGATGCGGCGGTCGAATGTGCCTGGGGCGCTGCTGTACGGGATATGGAATGTAATTTTCACCGTATTCGCTTAATTTGCAAGGCTCGAACCCATTTTAAAGGGATTTGGGCTGGCATGAGGACACCGATGGCGGCCTTAAATCAAAATAATAAATACTTAGTTGATAATTTATGAAAAAAGAAAAGTACATTTATGTATTTCACCTATAAAAGAGCTATGACACGGTATTCCGTCTTGAGTGATAAACCCTGCTTTTTGTCCTTATACGGTTTTACCAATTTTCAAACAGACTTGGAAACAAGAATGCGATTACTGACTGATAAAGACTGAATTTTAATATTTTGCAAAAATTATAATTCTCATATTTCGATTTTACGCGGTTTTCAATAATCTGCATATTTCAGATTGGTCTGTGCATAAATTTCAAGAATTTTCGCAAGCAGTATAGCAAATATGCAAGCGTATTGTGAGTTAGAATTCTTCAAAGTCTGCAGTGAACTTACTTGGAACACAGTTCACCGACTTTTGTTATAGGCGAGAATTGACATTTACTTGTGAAATCAGTTAGTCTCATCAGTCCGTAGAATCTACCTTCAAATTTTAAAAAATATGAAATTTTATGAAATTTGGTAACTTGAGATACCCCTCGGCGAAAGAAAATATTGTTCGTTATTATTTTCAAAACGAAGTTAATTAAGTCGCTTTCAGTAGTACAATAATGTACAACTCCGTTATTACCCGCAACTACACAACTGGCAAATACACTTTGCGCTGTTTTCCTTGACATTGCCAAAAAGGCTAGGTCCCAAAGACCGTCAAAATGGTTGTTGACCCATCATAATTAAGCCACTGAAATGATTAACATCAATGGTCGATGATTATAATCGGCAACATTAATAATAATAGATCATATCTATTTAATAATCAATAATTATAATTTAATGTATCAAGCAAAATTGCATATTGTAGCATAATTGCAATAAAATCAGCAACATTAAAAGCAAGAAACACGATCAGTTTTACTATATTCGAGTGGATTTTGATTCCATCCATCAGTGACAGTTCGTAGAATAATGTAAGATGACGGCAATTTACGAATGAATAAATGGTTTTATTGATTATTCCTTTACTCCGGGAAGCCCCCTACAAATGGCTTAAGTTTTTTCTCCAGCTACACACATCAGCCATTCTTTTGTTATACTCTCTTACCTGCGTATTATAACTATTTTTATGACATAGACATTTGCAATTCCTTTTTATACCAACCAGAACCAGAGCAACCAACTGCTTACGTCGCAAATTTCCAGTAGGTATGCAAAATAGTAATAGTTTTTTGCATGCTCGCGAAGCGTGCAATTTCGTCTGAATTATAAGCGTAATCTATTTAGTGGAAGGAAAATGACCGCATATGAAAATAAAAAACCATTACTTTCGTACTAAATTACTTTCAAACATTTTGTATAGGTATGACACAGTGGCAATTTAGGAGATGTTTAGATTTGACTCTTTATCAAAACCCTTGTTCCCTTGGAGAAGTTCTCCATCACAACGCATACGGGCGTGGGGATCTGGAAATCTGAGCCCTCAGAATCAAGAGAATCCCTTAATCCGAATGACCCCTAAAATTGAATTTGCAAATTTTTTCTAGTTGTTCTGTGAGTTGTGTTTTTTCTTTTTGTCTGTTTGGCATTTTTTTATGATTGATTCCTGCATGATATATTCCGATCCCCAGAATTCAGGCGCTTTCCTCCTCCACAATAGTTAAAATTTATTAAAATTCCTTGCTTCGGACAACTTCCTCTTTGATTTCCGTAATAGAATGTCAGTTTTTTTATGACAATTTTTAGTAATTTCTTCAAGCGCATAGGAACTCGTCAGAGATGGTCGTTTTAATGTGGATTTAAGAATGTGCATATTTTCGTGAGATCATAAGAAATCATTTTCGTTGAAAACAATAACTGATGAATCCGAGAACCATTTTTTGTTAACCCAGAAAAATCATAGGTAGCGCGCCAGCGTACCTCGCCTATAATATACTTGGATACCCCCCAACATATGTCGATTGTGTCCCAACGCGGCCACCAGTCCCAACCAAGCCACCGTACTAACACGGCCACCGTCCCAACACAACCACCGAAATTCCCAACACGGCCACCGTCCCAACACGGCCACCGTCCCAACACGGCCACCGTTCCAACATGCTGCATCGTCCCTACAAAGCCACTGTCTCAACAAGGACACTATCACTGTATTTTAATCAGCTAAGTAGGTATCAATAGTTAATAACAGGAAGGTGATTAGGCAGTGGATATGCCATGCATGACAGCAATTAGTCGATGACTAAAGCTTGGTTTTTGTGCATGCTATAAAATTTTGCATGCATCGAAGCATTGTTTTGCACCGTGGTCGGGTTGTACATGTTGGGAGCAATCGTGAAACATTCAGCAACGAAAGTTATTCTGGGAGGTGAAAAATTTTTCCAAAGGTCAAAAAATGGTCTTAAAAATGGTGGTATAGCGAAGAAAACAATCCATTTTCAACGTTTCTCATCGAAGCACTTATCCAGTGGCATCAAAAAATCGCGAAAAAAGCAAAAACATTTAGAAAAAATTGAATACTGGGAGCATCCGAGCTTCTGAGGTGGGTGCATACCCCCCAACCCCCCACCCCCACGCCCACGTGTGGTGTTGACCTTGTTGAGACAGTGGTTTGTTTGGGCGGTGGCCATGTTGGGACGGTGGCCGTAAGCTGTCACGGTGGCCGTGTTGGGACGGTGGCCGTGTTGGGAATTTTGGTGGCTGTGTTGGGACGGTGGCTGTGTTGGGACGGTGGCCGTGTTGGGACTGGTGGCCATGTTGGGACGTTACCACATATGTCTTACCCCCGTGCAGCAACACTTTGGGACACTTCGGTATTGTGTAGTTTTTTAAACGATAATAAATGAAATTCGCTGCCGTGTTTTTTGTTGTTTTATAAAAATCAATACCCAGTGTGTGAAGAGCGTGTAAAGTTTTACTGTAACGCTATAACATACTTTTTTAAAACTTTGGTCGCTTACCAGACTTAACTCAGTTTTGCAATCTGTTTGATCTAGTTTTTTTAATGCAGACAATTGAGTAAGTTCAAAACCACTGTTTTATTTTTTGAAAATCGGATTTACTCCCGAAGGGGCAGTGTATAGAGCGTAAAGAATCTGAGGGTGAAAAAACACATTTTAACCTGTTTTTTTCGCCAACAACTCCTGGTTTTGAGTCCCAAGAAATTTTTTCTGACAGGAATGTACTATGACTCAATGGCTGGCTACGTTTGGCTTACCAGCAAACTTTTGTTCACTCAATACGGAGTTATATCTAGGGGTTTAAACTTTACACTATAGTGGATGGTGTAAAAAACAAGTTTTGTTTCAGATTTCTCCGCCAACTTATTGAATAGAATAAAAACAAAGTATACTTTCTAAGGGCTACACGTTGCAACAAACCACGTTTAAAAAACTAAATATAGAATTACTTATGAAGCTGTAAAGTTTGAAATCAGGTGTAACATTGGGCGAAAAACGTTTTTCGTCCTTTTTTTCATTAATCACTATCTCAAATATTTTGCGGAAAAGGACTACAAACTGACCCAGAATGAATTTCTTTGCACTCAATGGGGTGCCCGCGTTTTTTGACTGTTGTTATTATTATGGCACGTTACCGTAAGTGTTTACTGACTGATTTACTCAAATCACGTTAATTAAAAGTAGGGCACTAAAAAGAGAAAAATGCTCCTACGGAACAAAAAAAGACGAATACTAGCTGAACGAAAAATGCTCCGGTGGAACAAAAAAAGGGAATATACTTGGGATCGTGAATTATCGAGGATGTAAAAGGAGGGACTAGGAAAAATCTCCCTATGTTATATGCCAAAAATCGCGAAATATGTTGTAAATCAGACTTTCTCTAAACAATGCAAAAAATCGAAGTATATTCTGCGGTCTCTGAAAAAACGTGCCATTTTTAAAACAATTTTCTCTGATTGACATAATATCTTAAAAGCATACTACATAATGCAACTTTTTTTGCAGTCTTCATTCAACTTTGAGTTGCTTAATAATAATGTGACTGAAAGTGAAATGCTGTTAACAAATCATACTTTAGTTGTTCGTATTTCATTATTGCTAAGCATGTCACTTAGCGAGATGCAGCCATTCTAAGTGTCAAAGTGCAAGCAATATTCAAATTACCCATTTGTATTTTTTTTTTTTGTAAAAAATTGAATTTAAAAAAAACAGCGAATTAGCAATGCAGTAGCTAAGCAGAATTGAACGAAATAATACATATCGATGCACTCAAGACAATCGATGATATTGTTGGTTCAAAGCAGTAGGAAACACGGAAGCTGACGTGCAGCGAGACCTTATGTAGATACTCTTTTACACATGTCTACAACAATTGTTTACTAAACTTATACATTTTTCAAAGGCCGCAGAATATACTTCGATTTTACATTGTTTTAGAGAAAAGTCTGATTTTTAGGATATTTCGCTATTTTTGGCATATAACATAGGGAGATTTTTCCTAGTCCTCTCTTTTACATCCTCGATAATTCACAATCCCATGTATATTCCTCTTTTGTTCATCGGAGCATTTTTCGTTGCTAGTACCCTACTTTTGATTATGCAAGATTTGGAAATACAAAACGACTGAATTTCATTTACTGTGCGGTTCTTGCTAGATAATAATTGAATGGTATTGAACTTTGCCAGAAGCTGTCTAGTTGTAGAAGAAACGAAACATTCTGATCAGCAATTCTTACAAAGGTTACGTAGAACAACCTGTAAAGAAATATGCTTCCAAAAAACTTGTAGCTAGAGCTAAAACTTGACTTACATTTTAAACTTCACACAAGAGTGTAAAGAATTTCAGTGGGATTAATAATTTCGACATTGCTCTGACGAGTAACGATCAGCATTTATTAAGAGATGAAACCTCTATAATAGCATTGAGAACAAATTAACATTAGGTGTTAATCACTTTACACTACTCTTCATGCGCCCCTAGCCCAGACATATCACATCTGTTTCCATATATATATTTTACGACTTTAGGGGAAAAAATAAGATATCTGTGAGGCTCTCTAGGAATGAAGCTTATAATATAGTGTAAACTTTACACTAGCAACGAGATGTAAAGAAGATTTTAGTCGGATTTGTAAATTCGATATACACCCGGATATTACGATCAACATTCATGAAAACAATTGCGTCTCTACATCGGTTTAATGACAAATAGACACAGACGTAAACCGCACTTTACATCACTGTTGAGTGTAGAGAAGGCGCGCCCAGCTGACGTGTCTTATTTAATTCCATGCAAATTTCAGATTTCGGCAAGAAATTGAGCGTTTCGCAAGGCTCTAGAACAAAGATTAATTAGCAGTGTAAACCTACACAACCGCCTATGTAAAAGAGGATTTTATTCCGATTTGTAAATCTGATATTACTCGGATATTATTATCAACATTTATGAAAAAATTGCAGGTCTACAATGGGCTGAGGACAAATAAACAATGAGTGTAAACTAATTTACATCACTGTTGGATGTAAACAAACGCGCCTACGTGACGTCTCACATTTGATTGTTTGAAAATTTCTATACTCCAGGAAAAATTAGGTTTCTGGAATGCTCAAAAACGAAGATAAATACATATGAGTGTAAACTTCCATGTAAACACCTAGTGTAAAGAAGATTTTGGTCAGATTCGTAATTTTGATATTGTTCCGATATTACAATTAATATTTATGAAAAACATTAAGTCTCCGTAATGTTCTATGGGCAAACTAACAATAGGTTTAAACCACTTTATAACACTGTAGAGTGTAAACATATGCGCCAGACTGGCATATCAAATTTGGTTCCTGGTCCATTTCTAGTGCTTGATAATCGTATCCCTGACTCATAACTGGAGACGCAGGCAGAAAAAACAAGACAGAAAGGCATTTTGAACACCAAATTTTCGACTTTACACTCGCTAAATATTAATGTATAGAAAATTTGCTTTGAGATGCACTCGATATAAAGCACGTTATTTTTGTTCTATTGGACTTATCCCGACTTCGACGGAGAAAGTGGCGAACAAAACGCAGCAACAAAAACGTATTTTCCATCATTTAGAACACTGTAAACTTTGAAATTCCGTACCTAACTCCCATTGAGTTTAAAGAAATTCGGTTTGGTACAATTTGTAGCTTTTAAATCGTAGTACATTCCTGAATGCCGAAATTCTCTTGCAAAAATTATTTGGTATGATTTCATTAATCAAAATTCGGAAAAAACGTGTTTTTTCGCCCATTTTTTACCTCTGATTTTGAACTTTACACCCCCATAAATAACTCAATATTGTGCTTTTTAATGTGTCGCAGCGATAGTGTAGCCCCGAAGTGCACTTTTATTACTGTGTATTCAATTTTCCTGACTCAAAAGTGGAAAATTGATAGAGAAATCTTAGTTAAAATCCGTTTTTTACACTATCAACTAGAGTGTAAACTTTAAACCCCAGGATCTAACTCACCATAGAGCGTAAAAGACTTTGCTTATATGCAGAATGTAGCCCTTGATCCGCTCTACATTTCTGTCGAAAACATTTTTAAAAACTGATAACCGGAGTTAGTATCAGACATAAGCAGGTTGCAAACTCGACCAAAATGTGCTTTTTCACCCCCAGATTTTCGCACTCTTTACACTCCCATTCGAGAACTAGTGCGAATTTCAACAAACAAAAAAAAAGGGATTTGGAGCATCCCTTCCTCTATAAATCTGTGCCACTAATTTATTTGAGGAGTCAATACCGAGTTGTCCACAGCTGCCGTCTAAAAAATCCTCCCAAAATTCATCCTATGTTATAATGTTACACAAAAACTTTACACCTTCTTTACACAGCCAGTTTTAAGTTTCAAGAAAAAACAAAAAACGCAGGCAACGAATTTTTTTATTATCTATCTTTTAAAAAACCGCATCTTCTAGATTTGTCCTGTTATAGCTGTAGGAGGTGACAGGTGAGTATATTATAGGCACAGCAACGCGCTACCTATGATAATTTTGATTACGGATTATAAAGGATATAAAAGAAGCGACTAGGAAAAAGCTACCTATGTGTATAGCTACAGTCGCAATGTCTTTTAAATCAGACTTTTCCTAAGTAACGCAAAAAATCGAAATATATTCTGCGTCCTCTGAAAAAATTTAACCTTGTTTAAATAAGTTTCAATGCTTTTATTGAGGGTGTATAAACGTAATCTAAAATGTATACTTTTTGTAAGTTGCTTGCAAGTGGCAACGCTGACTTGCTTCGCGTCGTGATTGAATGAAAACTAACTGCAATTGTATTTAAAGTTGTTTTATTTTGTTATGATGGTAGAATATAAGTAAATAATAAATATGAATATAGAATATAATAAATATAATATAGAATATAACAAATATAAATATAGAATATAATATAATATACTTATATTTTATAAGCAAACCTGGCGTCAATTGGTAAGTGCAACTAATCGTTGCGAGCAAGCTACAAGCGTAAGCTTACACGTTTCTTACTGCTTTAAACCAACAATTTCTTTGATTGTCTTGAATGAATTGATGTTTGCTATTTGGTTCAATTGACTTACAAAGTCGCTCCAACTTTACTTCATCCACAATCCCATAGCTATTGTATACTTGCTACTTTTTCGATCGTTTTTTGTTCAATAGTTTATTTTTAATCTGCAGGCCGCAGAATATACTTCGATTTGTTGCTTTGCTTAGAGAAAGTTTAATTTTTTAAAAGACTCACTTTAGGCAGGTAGCTTTTTCCCGTCCCCTCCTTTCACAACCTTAATAATCCGTTATCCCAAGTATTTCGTCTTTTTTGTTCCATAGGAGCATTTTCCTTTGCTTCGCAAAATCAGGGAATCTATCGATCTAGGGGTCCTTCGGATTTCGAATGGGTCCAGGAACCCCGAACCCTTCCATACCCTGTGGGCGCTAGACGAGTGACCTGCTCTGATTTCGAATACAACTATTTCCTTAATAAAAGCCATCATCTCATAATTTTATATAGGTTACATATGTACCTACCTAGTATGCAAAAAACCATTTTGGACAATTTTAGGGTTCCTGAATAATTGCCCAATTCTTAGGTCGATTTTCCTTGTGTGAAAGTCACTCTTTTGAGGTTAATTCCTGGACAATTCGTTTTGCTTCGAGATATTGTGCGGTAAAAATGCTGTTGCTTAACACATTTCAAGTTAGTAGTAATCTTTGTGTGAAAGTCAATCATTTATCCTTATTTAACCCATTTTTGACTCATTTTCGCAAAACAAAATGACATAAAAAAACAATTTGGACTTTTTTGCGGTAGAGTTCTATATTTTGCAATTTCACATACGTTCTACTTTGAGAGCACTTAGAGTCCGTCATTTCTGTTGGAAACTCTGGTGACCTGATTCTTTACCTCTTTTACCGCAGGATCGGAGGAAGGCGTTCTGTTATTAATTGCTGATTGGCCGAATCGTGTACGAAGCATTTTTGATTCTTTGAAATCTGGGAGAAACTTATGCATATTAAACGATATACAAAAAACTTAATGTTTTGCATATTTACCATTATTTAGGGCGAAATTCGGGCAACTAAGTAACCAACGATCTTTTTGTTGCGAAGGAACTTCCTTCGTTCATATTTTCACACTTCATCCAAAAATTTAAGTTTTGATAATTCATACGACAGGAAAATCCAGTTCCTGACTGAAAAAAGGACGAGAAATGGACTACAGATTAATTTTTTTCCTAAACAAACCGTTTATTGTCAATTTCTGTATGCGATAATCGCGCAGCAGACTCTTTCTTTTCGTTCAATTCTCACACCGTTTCGAGCGCTCGAATGCATTTATTGGAAATACATTTACGTGTGCGCAAATTCCGGGAATTTTACTTCCTCCGACGCCCACCGTCATTTAATTTTGGGCGCCGGGCCCGGATCATTTCTTCACTCTCAAGAAAACTGGTTTATCTTCGCCTGGAATGCAAAATACACTCCAGTGGCTCGACAAAGAAAGTAGGTTATGATGCAAGAAATTTTACGGGTACATATATTCTGGATAAAACTAGAGGTTTACGGTTTAACGTGCCGCTGCTGTTCTAAAAACCACGTTGTTGGATTTTTATCGATCTACGACATCCACTACTATGCACGTACCCATTGTGTACTTCAGCACGCTGCAGGATAGACGTATTTTAATGCATTAAGAATGATGGCCAACGGACATGATACGTACCTACATATAAACGTACTTACACTTTTGTCGTATCGATAGTAGGTACGTAATCGTTTTGGCATCGTTCCCAAACCGCTGTTGTACACATAGTGTGCAAGCCGCCCAATGCATTTCGAGTCGTGGCTGCTGTCGAATAATAAAAATCTTGGAAAAGTTTTTGGAAGTTGACGGAATTGTTATGACGAATTTCGTCGTATTTTGGATGAAGTTTTCGAGTACTAGCCGGCCACACTCTGTGCCTCTAATTTACTTTTCGTTGTCTGTCTTTTGGTGCAGTTCTTCTCCGTTTTCGACGAAAAACGACGCTCATTCGCAACACACCTTCGATTATAGTCTGTGCAAAACGTCTTGCTCTTTCGTCTTGACTTATTACTATTATTTGCGAAATATGAGGCTAATTTTCGATTGTAATCCACGATAAATTGGGGTTAATTGATCTGCATGCTAATATGCATATCGATCGTATTCTAATTAAGTTTTGTAGGAATTTTATTATGTTTTCTTAAAGTTACGCGAATAGCACTTATGTGTTTAGGCACCACGTTGGTCGTTCGTTCATCCGTGTATCCGGTTATTTATTTATTAATCTGTTTGTTTATGTTCGTTAATTTTGTTATTTGTCTTATGTTCATTGTTGAACTTGTTTAACCATTTGTTTATTCACCGACTAACTTGCTCAATTCATCCATTTTATCCACTTAATGGCGTGTTTAACTTGAAGTTCTAGCTCTCGAAAGTTCAATGTCATTCGGATAACAGGCCTATTTTGTTACTAAACTTAGAAACTCGACTTATGGCCTTCGCTTTGTTCTAAAATCAGCCTAAGAAAGCGAATAATATGAATGTTCAACCGAGTGTCTTAAAATAGCGCATGTTACTGAAACGTTTTATAAAATCTACGGTACATACTTTTCCGAGTAATCCGTCAGTATTGGATTATTTTGATAATTTCTTCGAATAGTAGGTCGGTATCGATGGCTATGCAAATTTTTGTAATTTTTTACCACAGACGCACATTTTGAAAGGAACGATTAGGTAGGAGAAAAATCTATGTGCTTTAATGCAACTTCCTAAACTAAACGCTGAAGTCAGTTAGCCTAGATTGCGACCATATGTAGGCAGCACCAAAATTCGATTGTGTCCCAACATGGCCACCAGTCCCAACACGGCCACCGTCCCAACACGGCCACCGTCCCAACACGGCCACCGTCCCAACACGGCCACCGAAATTCCCAACATGGCCACCGTCCCAACATGGCCACTCGTCCCACCACGCCACCGGCCACCGTCCCAACACGGCCACCGTCCCAACAAAGCCACTATCACTCGTATTTTAATCAGTTGAGTAGGCATTAATAGTTAATTACAAGAAGATAATTAGACATGGATATACATACCAAAATTCTGGTAGGGGGTGCAAAATTTTTCAAAGATCAAAAAATGGTCTTAAACATGGTGGTATGGCGAAGAAAACACCATTTTTCAACGTTTCTCATCGAGCACTATCCAGTGGCATAAAAAATCGCGAAAAAAAGCAGAAAAATTTCCAAAAATTCGAATTCTGGGGGGGGGGTTATTTTGGCTTCTGGGGGTATTCGAACTCCTGGGGGTGCATACCCCCATACCCCCCACGCCCACATGTGGTGGTGGCCTTGTTGAGACAGTGGCTTTGTTAAGACGGTGGCCATATTGGGACGGTGGCCATGTTTGGACGGTGGCCGTGTTGGGACGGTGGCCGTGTTGGACGGTGGCCATGTTGGGACGGTGGCCGTGTTGGGACGGTGGCCGTGTTGGGACGGTGGCCGTGTTGGGACGGTGGCCATGTTGGGACTGGTGGCCATGTTGGGACGTTACCCAAAATTCTGGGTAGGGGTGCAAGATTAATTAAAGGTCAAAAAATGGTCATAAAAATAGTGGTATGGCGAAAAGACGCCATTTTTCAACGGTTTCTCAGCGGGCACTATCCATTGGCATAATAAATCGCGAAAAAAGCTAAGAAAATTTAAAAAATTGTTTTCTGAGGGGGTATTTCGGGTTGGGGGTATTTGGTCTTCTGGGGGTTTGCAAACCCCAAACCTCACCCACATCCACGTGTGATTGCGACTTCAGTGGCTGCTTGGCTGCTGATTGATGTCTCGAGCTAGAGATTTCTTTGGCAAAACTCCAAATAATAAGCCATTCTTGCTATCATGTCTGCTTAATTCTTGTTTTCGACGTGTTTTGATTTCACGGTTAACAAAAGTGATGTAATCGTTAGAAGTTATCGAGTGTCCTGTGGAATAGGTATCATTTTTTGTTTCGATTCGCTCTCATTTCCTGGTATTAATACTTTTCTGAATGCAAATTATGGACGAGATTATGGTGCCTGTTCCTGCCATTTAGCAGAAACGTTGTACTTTGAATCTATGCTTACTATTCTTTTACTTCGGAGCTTTTTAGGTCTTTCGTGCTAACAACAAACATTCCTTTCTCTAATAACCTAATTTAACTTTACTTATCGCAAGACTCGTGCGCCAAACTTACGACTTTTATGTTCTTTTCAGTCAGCATTTGTGTTATTTGACAACCGGGAAGAGGAAAAAGCTTTTGCCCGGTGGTTATCATTAACACGCCTAACTTTCCCTTACGTGGCTGTCATTAGTAATAATATCCACAATTCTTTCAGTTTCTACAACACGTGTAAAGGGAAAAAGTTCGAAAGTGCTAATGGGCCTAGTTCTCAGTACATCAAAGCAACTTTAAAAGAAACCGTTTGAAAAACTGCATTGACGATTTAAAGACGAAAGAGTGGGCAGCCTAAAAAGCACTTGTAGGCATTAAAATTTATTTGAATGCGAATCGGAGTCTATTTCAATGTCTGAAACTAAGTTGAGTTTTTACGTTGTTACCTTCAATTTTTTTATGTGTTTTTATGCTTTGCTGCGCACGCTTTTTTATAAAATCGAACATACCTGATTTGTTCCGCTTGACTTGGGTAGGAAGCAAAATCCATTTTCCACTTTGTCCTGATACGATTCGCTTAGTTATACCAAGCAGTTTTTTGGCTATATGTGACGCACGCAACTAGCTTGTTTGTCAGTAGCGTTGTCCTTCTATTTGTGGAAACGGGCTATTCAGCAATAGCCCAAAAACCTAGCAAAGCCTAGAAAGTAAAACAAAGTGGACTTAGTTCGTTGAAGTAAATCTAGGTAAGATGGTGTCGGTGGTCATTTGTTTTGATTAAATGTTATCGCTTGTGCCAAGCATATGTATTTCACGTTTAAGTCGGATATATAATAAGCTTCCGATTGCTACAACTCATTACTTTTCAGAGTTTGTTGTCGAGGCTATTATTTGCCTTTTGCTAACATAGCTTTGAGTCTGAAGCTGGACTCCGGATTTATCACTTATGCCTTATTTTTCTGATTTACTGTGCTGACTTGATTCATGTTCGGGCTGGATCAATGCTTAAGATGACACCGTCAATATCATGTCCTAAACTAATGCATAAATGTTGCTCGTGATTCAAGTCCTCCTCTGATGCTATTGTGTAGCTATTGTCAAACTGAGCTCAAAAGTTACACTGTTGTTTTAATGCTTTTGTGCGAAAAATCCCTTGCACCTTATCGATTGCTAGCTGTATATTTAGCATAATGGCGATCTGAAGTCGTTAAGACAGCGGGGGAATGCGGGGAAAGCTGATGTTTTGAAAATCTATGCCAAAAGTCATATAACATAAACAAAGAAAAAGGTTGCTTTTTGTATTTAATGATTAGCGACTAGCGTCATGCAGAAAAATGTAAATGCAATTTTCAAAACAACTACATATATGTAATTTTCACGTATGCATTATCCGATATATTTATATTTTGATGCTTACGGCGGACAGCATACACGAGCATTGAGCACGATCTAGTATATTCTGGGAGATTGGGGTGCACAACCGCTAATCAGTGCACTACCGCTAACGAGTACACTACCGCTAACTAGCACACTGCCCCTAACTCTTAAAAAATGATCTGAATAGTATCTGAAATACAACGAAATTTATTCAACCTTAGAAGAGTACGAACAGTCGATATACTCAAATTGACAAAAATTAAGGTTTCAACTTTACCGAGTGGTAGACGGATTGTTTCCTAAATTTTTACATTTGGGGAAAAAATCGTAGTTTTTACAATTCAGGCTTGTTTTCGATACAATAATTCTCCAGAATTTTTCCCCAGTTTTTAATATAATAATTTAGTGTCCCCAAGCAGTTAGAACTATTTGAGTCCCCTTACTCCTTTGTTTCGCTGCATGAATGTCATATTTCAAATTTCTTATGTGAATTTTTGCGTTAGTTCGACGTTACTTAGCAAACTCTATCTACTGACATGAGGAAGTCGCGAAAAATAGACGAAATTGTCGAAAATTCAAATTCATGGTAATTTGGGTTCGGTTGGGCCTCTTTGATTGGGGTCTGGTCAGGTCCCAACAGACTCTTACCCTACGTGGTTGACAAGGCCGATCATTTTATACCTTAAGTCATGAAAATTCCCGAAATTTAGCCGCTAAATCTGTTCTCCTTTCACCTTGAATCATGAAAAATTCCAAAATTTGGCCGCTAAATCTGTTCTCCTTTCAGCAAAATATGGTCTTACGTATTTTGCTAGTTTTATCTTTTAATGCGTTTGCGTGTTGAGTTGACTGAAATTTAATATTATCGCTCGAGTCGTGCAAATTTTTGCTTATTTTGCATGTCTATTTGCATTTATTTCCTGATTTGATCAGGCCATTTCGAGCAAAACAAAAATACGCAATTGGCCTAAACAAATTAATTTTTGTTTTCAATAAAAAACGTTCCGTTAGCATTTTAGCGGTTTTCGCGAACAGCTAAGAAGGCAATGCAGGCGCAGCTCTAGCTGAAAAAGAGCATCAGATAATCGCACGCTGCTGACGTAAACATTGATTAATTTGCTATGTTTTGCTAAAGGCAATCATCACAAGTAACGATTGTTGCGTAATTCAGTATTTGAATAAGCAATCCAAGGGCGCAAACCAATTTTTCATTTTTCTAAACTGTTTGCTGACTTGCATCCATCGCATACGCAGCTGATTTAGCTATCTGCGCGTTTTCGTCTTATCTATGCTACTCAGTTCCTCATGTTTCTGTTCCAAAAATAACGTCAGCTAATGGTGTAAGGTTCGCTTTCAGGCAAAAAATTTGACATTTAAGCTAGTTAATTTCGGATTATTTTCGGCTTTGAACGGAACAAACAGTGGGCAGTGTAGAAATGTACAAATACGGTGATCAAAAACGTTCTAAGGATCAAAAACGGTGAAAATTGTTTTTGTAGTTAAAAATAACACGCTTCGGCTTTACTCAATAGGTTTATATTGCCAAAAAAGCAACAAAATAAGAACTGCAAGTGACATTCTGGAAGATTCAGCAGATATGCCGAAGTTTGTATTTTGGAGATTCCCTTCGCCAATGCATCTAAGCAGTTGTGTGTCAACGTATGAAATCCTGCATGAGTAACTTACGAAAAACTATCACATAATCGTTAATTGCACATTTTCATGTTAATTTTGATTGATAGGATTCAATTGTTTCGACTAGATATTATAAAAATTAGTTCGGGAACACTTAAATTTAATACTTCCATGCTACGAAAACGTAATCCTTGATTGATTCTTCGTGGAAAATAAATTTGTGGATGGAATTTGATCATTCCGGCTAGATATTATGAAAGTTCTCGTTTTTAATTTGAGAACACTTAAATGTAATGCTTTTCGCTATGAAAACGTACTCCTGAATGGATAACTCGCGGAAAAATTAATTTGTGGTTAGAGTTTGACCTATTCGGCTAGATATTACAAAAATTCTCAATTTCAATGTTACGTACTCCATCCACTTCTTCAGATTTTCCTATTCGTGCATTCTACTAGAACGATTCATTACGAAAAGTTGATGTTTAATGTGCTCGAAAATGAGGTAATTCAATGCTATTTCTAATTTATTATGAAATCATTCACTAGATGGTTTATACTTATAAAACGTGTCTATATTTTGAATTAGCCATTTTTGCGATGACTAAGCGACTTTAGCCGATCACCGAGCGCTGCTTAGCAACAAAAACAGGTCAGGTAACATACCCAGAGTATAATTTCGGTCACGCGATGATAAGGAAAATGAAACACATCGCAATTACTCACCGAAAAGCTCATGATGTGTCTCGTTCCGCTTTGTTGAGCTTCTCCGAATCGCCTATTTTGTTTACCGTTTCACAAAACTGGAAAAAATTGTCTAGTTTTTATTTGTCGCGTGACTTTCTACTGAGTTTTCGATAAAATCGCCGCCGGCTACTTTTTCCGGCGAATACGCCTGCTGACGATGCGGAAACCAACTAAAAAGTGACGATTAGTTTTGTTTGCAAAACCTAATTCCACTCGTCCTATTAGCTTTATATGCCTTATTTGTTCTGTCGATAAAAGCCGAACGACGACGAACTCATAAACTTTATGTTAAACGCAAAAACCTACATAAAATGCGGTGCGCGTGACGATAAAGAAAGCCTCGATGCCGCATGACTTTTTGTTCGTTTTTCAACCCAGCTCATTGCATCGCATGCTCGTTTGTAGGCTTATATTAGCTGGGCAGCTAGGCCTAAATTTATACCGTACTAGTCGTAGCACCTCACAATCAGCACGTGATGCTCATGTGCCTCTGAGTGATACATTACTTATTATTCTCCGCGATTATTGCATAAAATTGACAATTTGACTTTCGTTTCACCTTTTATTAATCACGCGTTTTAGAAATCATCGTTATTAGCATATTTTGAAAACCGTCATCTTCAACGAGATATGCGTCATCGTTCTCAGCATTATATCCTGAATTTGCGTCTTCGCAATAGCCCTCTTTGCCCAAAAAATCAACTTTGTTTTGACAAAAAGGCCGGGTGAAGTAATACGTAGGTAACCCATATTATATTACATCACAAATGCGCGAAACGATAATTTATGTGTGGCTATTTAACGGAAAACGCTATCGAGCGGGCCTGAGAAACATTGGCACGTTGCGTGGACAAAAACCCGCTAATGACGTCATGAGTATTTTCGGGTAATTGAATTTTTTGACTGGCGACCAACGGGCCGATGGCCGCTCTAATCGCTAGGCGGATTTAAATTGACGGTCAAGCTGTTGCCTTCGCGGCGAGACTCGAAATTGCATAATTCTTTGTTTACTGTAAAGCAGGGTAATCAGGCTGTTGCTGTCGCAGCAAGACTTAAGGTGAAAATAATTCATTGTTACTGTAAAGGAGGAGCAATCAGGCTTTTGCTTTCGCGGCGACACCAAAAATCAAATAATTTTTTGTATACTGTAGAGCAGAGCAATCGGCTCATTCTTTCGTCAACGACACGAATAGCGTTCGATTTGACCAGATTTTTTCCGGCCGTTACAAAAAGCAACGAACGAGTTTTTTACGTACGTTTAAACATCCGAACGGCCAAAAAACGAATTTTTGAAAAGGAAATCTGAAACTTTCCAAAAAACGCGTTAATACTTTAGTTGCATCAGCATAATAATTTTGCATAACATGTTTACGTGCGAAACGACGGCGCAAAGTTCGCGGGTCGCGCATCGGTTTGTGGTATGGCCTGTTGCGAGAAAAACATTTTCGGAACTAGTTTTGCGCAAATATATTGTTTACATTCATGATAATGTTTTTTATTCATTGCTTGTTTGCTAATAAACTGACGAAGAAGAAAAATCCGGGCGAATGGACAAATAGGAATGTAATATATAATAACAGCGGACGACAAATAAGTCAGTGTGAAAAACACGTGCTAGGCGAAGCGGTGTCTGCGTTATTATTCTGCGTTTTTTCAATGCACGCGCAACTTTAAGGATTTGGAACCGAAAAGATCATTTGTCAATAATTTTTGGAGTTGGGTGCCGTCCACTTGGGGGTCCGCCAATTTAATTTGACACTGCCTGAAATTTCGGTTGGGCAGAGGCGGACACGATCGTCGTGCCAGGTGGTGTCCTCCCGATTCCGGAAGTTTTTGATGCGTTTGAGTTTTCTCTAAGATGATCGGGGCTACTAGTTCCTAGTCGATCATAGGGCAGGGTGGTGAGGGGAGCTAGCATTTTTGCGTGTTTCAAATTTTAAAGTAACTTTATTTGAATAAGAGTCTGAATTTCAGTTGTAGCGTAACGGAAAAACTGAGCAATCATACACCAAAATTTATTGTTAATATATTTGATCTGATAGGAAGTATCCAAAGTTTCAATTCAAACGAGATTGGATTGAAGCAGCCTCCAAGAAATCCTTCCTGTTGCCAGAAATGACGTTGTTTGCATGCCGTGTTTTGCTTTGTTTCAAAGTTGTTTCCTGTTTATGAGAGGATATAAAAATTTTAAAGAAAATTCGAAGGAAAACATTTAAAAATAGAGAATAAAAATACAATGCAAATAAAAAGAAAATATAGGAAAAATAAATGTACATTCGTTATTCTGCAAACTACTCTAGGCTAACTCTAAACCAAAACCAACTACTCCGTCGGCAAGCATGGCCCGCCGTGCCTATTCGTAGTGCAATCGATCGGCCTCAACAATACAGCAACGTTTCTAATTACGAATTTATTAAACACGCCTGCAATATTTTATTAATGCGCTGTGTTGATACGGTTCCTTTTATAGCATCATTTCTAAGGTTCCCTCTTATCATTTATCGCATGAGTGATACCACTTACATATAGGATTAAGCGCTATACAACATGTGACGTTGCGCAATTCGGATCGTATGCTAATTTTAAATCGCACTACTGCACAGCAGTGATACGTATGTATGTGTGGGTAACTGCTGCATTTTAGCACTAGCGTGTTCGCAAATACACTTTATTTACATTAGGCGATGCAGGTAAATCTAACATCGTTAATCAAATGATGCCCGTCACATAGTTACTATGAACAACGCCATTTTCCGTTTGCATGCCATTGCGTATATGACATCTGTCCGTTAGTTAGGCCTTTTTTGATTCGATCGTTTTGGATATCTTTGGGAAATAATCAAACTTATGAAAATGTGTAATGTTTTTTAAGTTATGGAAATCTTTCGAATAAAATTTCCATCTTTTCAACATTTCGACCGGAAACTTTTTCCGAAATTTCAGACTGGTAAAAATCTGAGATCTTAGGTTTTGTTCGGCAGCTGGAAACGAAACTTTTAAGGGCCAAGTTTTCAGATTGTTAGCTGGGCAGAAAAGAGTGCAAATTGATGAAACATGGTGCGGGTGAAATTGTGGAAAAGATATCAAGTCTCTTTTCTCGTGTCTTGGCTATGTTCACATTGTAAGGATATCCAACTTTTCAATTGAACCAGTACACCACTTAATTTACTCTTACAGCCAGCTTATGTGTATAATGATGAATTGATGCTTCGAGACGCTCCAATGGACACCGAGTGATTTATCGAATTTTCAATATTTTTTCTGTTTTATACCTACTTACATCAAGTGCTTTAGTGATAAAGTGGCTGACACGGCCATGTCCGTATTTTTTTATGTTTGCTTAAAATATGTATATAATCGTTCAGAATGTTTTTTCTGAATGTCGCAAGTGTGTTTAAATGTTCTTTTTTATGCAGAAATCATTCATCGTCGTGCATCAGACCCAAATAGTTTATTTGTTAATTGTTTGATAGTTGTTTATTACTTCCCCGTGCATTGAAACATCATACACACATGGAAACGGCAGTAATGACGCCCACCGCTTTCTCCGGCCGCTGGGCTGCCGCCGCTTCGACCACAACGACGACGCTGTCGTCGTCGCTGGTTTCGACGTCGTCGTCGTCTTCAAGCGATGTCTCGACGACGGCCACCGAGCGGCGATTCTCCGACGTCATCGACGACGCCATTACGCCCAGCGTCGAAATAACGCTGACGCAGGCGTCGACGACCGACGCCGCCTCGTCGTCATCGCCTTCGTCGTCAACGTCGTCTTCGGATCAACTGGCGGCGTTGTTGAGTTCGGCGTTGACGACGGCGGTGGGTCGCGACGGCGACGCCATCGATCAACGCCGGACGCACAGCTGGCCGCACGCCGCCTCGGCGACGACGACCATTCGTCAGGGTCGCCTCGACTCGAAAATCGTTCAGGTCGTCGACGACGTCAAGACGCATTTGCTCACTGCGGTTCGCGTCGAAGTCGAGGTGCTGAAGGCGGAAATCGTACGTTTGGAGAAAAAGTAAACATGAAATGCGAATACGATCAAACATGGACGTGGGATATGAAAACTGGACCACATATGGGCGTTGGGGTTCTAGAAGGATCTGCGAACCACACGTGGGCGTGGGGGTATGCGGCCCCCAGAAGTTGAAATACCATCCCCAGAAATCAAAACCCCCAGAATTCAAATTTTGACAAATTATTTTGCTTTTCTAGCGATTTTTTGATGCCATTGGATAGTTCTCAATGAGAAACGTCGAAAAATGGTGTTTTTTCGCCATAAGACAACTTTTAAGACAATTTTTTGACCTTTGAAAATTTTTTCACCCCCTCCCTCAGAAATATTTTTCACCCCCCCCAGAATTTTGGTGCTGCCCACCTATGCTGCGAACCCTCCAGAATGTGGAAGCCTCTCAAAATCGATGGACTCGCCCGCTAGAATTGAATTTTTGGTCCTATTTTCTGCAATTTTGCGCCATAGGACCCCAGGAATCGGCTGCTGCCCACCTATGATCTGGACTCGACCGGACCCTTTCAGTTAGAATCTGAAAGACCTGCCAAAAGTCGGCAGATCTCCAGAATTGTATTTGTGGTGCCATTTGTGACATTTATCCCAACGCACCCTCCTTCACTTGCATTTAATTATTGTCATTTTTGCTATACTGCGGATAAAATGGAATTAGCGTAGTCATCATAAATGGGCAAGGTAGAGGTGGCCAGAGGGGGATGAGATACAGGAATATTCATATAGTAAACTACGATCGTTTTCTGTATAAGGTCTCCTTGCATATGTACAGCGACGATTCCTAAAACTCAATGTGCATTTCGTATATGTTGATTCTAGGGCACTATAATACGGTACAGTAGCAAGTTTTATGTGGTAAACTGGGTTTCTTGACCCTTATTAGTGATGTTTAACCAATTAATGGGTTTATAGCGATGAAATATACAAAAATGTATCAGTACGGCTCGAAGGTGTTGAACGTTTTTAATTAGAATTGTCAGCCTTTTTTCCGCATTAAGCTCAAAAATTGTATAGCAGCGCTTTTCGTTTCCTCAAAATCGCATGGCAGTACCTGATCTCCAAAACCTTAGGTAGGGGTTAAACCCCCTCTCACCCCCTGTGCCCATGTTTGGTAGTCATGCGTGCGTTTAGGTAGTTAGGGTGCTTGGGAATATGAAGGGTCGTGCGTGACAATTGACCGTGCATGATCTCATAGCTGTTGTCTCTGCTCTGCGCGGATCCGAAATATTTAAGGTCTACTTGAGTTTGACAGGTTTCAAGGGTCAAAATGGAATGGAAAATACATTTAATTTTCAAAAAGTATCCTTCCTTGGACTAAAAATGATGGACGCGCGTCAAAGAAGGAACATGAAAATAATTAAAACATTAAAGAAAATTTAACAAGTTACGGTCATCGGGTGGCTGTTGTAAAATTCGTACTTTAGAGCCAAAATATCGTTGAATCGCTTGATATATCACATTTTCTTATGTCTTTTATGAAAATATGTGTAGAAACTTGACCTATAAATTCAGCTTTATCGATCTAAACTGGTTTAAAGCAAATTGTCCGCAATAACACTCTTACTTTGAACTTCTTTGCCGCATAAAGTAAAAGTCTCATTATGTTGAAAACAGGAAATACGTCTGCTAACTTGCATTTCTAGGAAGTAAATGTAGAATTCGGCTGGCATAATTTTTCAATTTAAAATTTTTTTTCTATTCAAGTCCTAATAAATTATTTATTCTAATGTTGCGGATTAATATGTTCGTTAGTACAGAAATGTTCGCCTACATTATTGCTTATAGCAGATGAGATTGGGATATTACAATACCATCTCGCCCCCCGCCCCCGCAGACGGATGAGACAAACTAGTATTTACAGACGAAGTTGAGCTTATTTAACATTTTACACTTTACTTCTTAAAACAAAAGCAGTAGGTATAAATGTTAATAAAAGCAGCAGGATCGATCGATTAACTTGTATGTTTTTATCATCAAAAGTGACATATTCAGTCAAGGGCGAGGAAATGCTAAACGAAATGAGGACTTAACTCCCACCACATAAAAGCATTTATATAAGCTATTTTGGCTATTTTCGTCATAGTAAATATAAATTTTAATATTTGTTTATTTGGAATTTGTGGATTGGCTGTTTAGTCGGATTGGGTACTCTATTTTTCAATATCAATCTAATTTATTGTAGGATTCCGTTTTTCTAAAACGAAATTTGATTAAACTGGCTGAAATTGATTCTACAAAATATTAAATCTGATGATTGACATCTAGATTTTGTGGGTGTTATAAAACCCTTAATTGATTGAATAGCAAAAAAGCCTGAACACTAAGTTTGCTGGTCTCGATATTTGGAATTTCGCCCTCCCCGTCGACCCTGACTTTGCGTATCTATGCTTCCGCTGGCGCTCAATCAGTGTTGAGATCATATATTAAAACCACTAAT
Organism: Mermis nigrescens; assembly: GCA_036768485.1. NCBI lineage: Eukaryota > Metazoa > Nematoda > Enoplea > Mermithida > Mermithidae > Mermis > Mermis nigrescens. The sequence goes on from JAVLUZ010000142.1 coordinate 696,236, forward strand.
TTCTTAAAATATATTTTTCGGTACAATTGTGCTGTTTCAGGCGCCTTTTTGTTTTCTTTTCAGGTACTATACTATGCATAGCTTTGACCTTTTCCTTCTTTTTCTCTTTCTTCTTTTCTATTTTTTATTTTTATTTATTTTTCAATGTATTCATTTTTTTAAATTTTGTTAGTTTTTCCATTATTCCTCGTCTTCTGTTTGATATTTTAGTGGTCGAATTTTTTCAACAGCGCGCGCGATTTTTTTGGACTTTTTTGTGCAAGATTCACATTTTTCCCCGTAGGTTGCCGATTTGGAATTTGAAAACAAAATGTTGCGCCAATACGCGCCGGTCGAAGTGCTAAACAGCCTTTTGCAGAGCCGACGGGGCTCCGCCGACGGCGATTCCTTGCCGTCCAATCATTTGCAGTGCGTATTTTGACGCGGTAAAAATTCGTAAAACGAAAAATATCATTTTGGGCGAGTTTTTCCTCGACAAACGCTCCGACGATATTCGTCGACTTTGAACGGATGCGATATTCGAGCGCTTTGTTAATTTACCAATATATAAAGCTTCAGCGCCAACTTAGAACAAATAATTCGCCTTTGTCGGCCGCGGTTCCTGCCAAAATTTCGGCGCCTGCCAAAATTTCGGCTCGCGCGCAAAAATTTTCGGCCCCGGACGCGCGCCCGCGCTTTTGATGTTTTATGCTCGCTTTTTCTGCTGGCCATTTTCGAGAGCCAATTGGGATGTGGAACATACATGTAACGCCTACCTGGCCATTTTTAGGTGGTGGAATGGGTGTGGGGTTAATAAGTTTAAGTTTTTGGAAAAAATGACAGAAATGCACCTAAAAAGGACCAAAAACGCAGGTTTTCGTCCAAAATCGAGGGAGCCAAAATTTTCCGACTTTGGGGATGGGGGACGACCGGCTTTGGGTGGGTGGATCCCTCATCCTTCCTGTTACATGTATGCTGTCGAAAGTTTTGATTCGATGCGGGTTGTGTTCGCAGGCGTTAGAAGGCGCGTTTTGCTAGATACATTTCTGAAAAACTTAATCTTTCTATCCCTAACTAAGCGCGCGATTAGAGAAAGCCCCAAAATCTGCGATTTTATAAACGCTCACCGAGTTTTTTTTGGGCGTACGCGGGCTGAGTCGAATTATGGGTCTGGCATGTGTGCAGAAAGTTTTGAGGGTCGAAAAATAGGCGTACAAATTATGATGGGCTGGCGTCAAAAATTGCGAAAAACGACAAAAAATAATTTTTTTCGAGCTGTGCGGATTTTTTTAAATATTCTAGAAATGGAAATCCGATTACCAGAACCTCCGCTCTCTCTCACGAGTGGTTCAAGGTGAAGCCTCAAATCTAAATTTATCCAGATTTGGTCGTTTCAAAATTTTGATAGTTGAAAACTTTAAAATGCGGTCACCATTGGAGCAATGAGAAAATTTCGAGGGGTCAAGTCGTTGTGACAGTGGGTAAAAATATATTCTTTCTACGTTAGTCATAAACATAGGGGGGATTCTTGGTGGGGGTAAGTGCAAGATTTTTTAAATGTCAAAAAATGGGCCTAAAAATGGTGATATGGCGAAAAACACCATTTTTCAACGTTTCTCATCGAGCACTATTAGCATAAAAAAATCACGAAAAAAACAAAAAAGGTTTTCAAAAATTGAATTCTGGGGGTATTCGGCCTTCTGTGGAGTGCATACCCCAACCCTTCTTCCTCCCCACGCCCACGCGTTGTCAATAAAACCTGTTAAAATAAAATAAGAGTAATCTGACTGGATTTTGAGAATTTCAAATTTTCTACTTGCATTTACCTTTTATTACGCTGAGGATAATATTTATTTAAATGCATATTCGCTTTCTCCAAAAGTATGATCTATTTATTCCTTAATCAAGGGATAAGCTACTACTCGGAACATTGCCATCCTTTAATGTTTACTGTCACTCCTGCCTAGTGGCGGATCCAGGATTTTCCTGAGGGGGGGCGGAAACCTGACTTGGGCAGAAAAATTAGCCGTTGTAACCCGAAAATCGCTGGAAATCGCTCAAAAATCTTTAATTTTGCGCACTATTTTGGGCCACTGGGGGGGGGGATGGGCGCCCGCCCCCCTAAATCCGCCCCTGCTCCTGCCCAAAATGCAAATTTAAAATTCCTAACGCCTACGAATGTAAGTTGGATTTCGCTAGCGCTTGGATTCGCTTCGATACTTGTATGTTTATTGGAAATTGAGGAAACAAACATATTTTACCGTACATAAATAAGTACGTATACGAATTTTTATGCAATCGACGTACAAAATTTGAATATATCGATATTATATGTACGATGGCCATATCCGCTTGTTATTTGCTCGCTTAGCAGGGAAGCTGGAGGGTCTGTCGGCTTTGTGTTACATGTACTGATTGCCTTTTATCCTTTGTTAAACGCCAACTTTTGTAGGCCGCACGTACGTGGGTCAAAGGTTAACATTTTTTTCGCAAAAAATCTGCTTATTCTCATAAAAGCATCAGAAGATATTCTCTACAAAACAGGACACGACATGTGTCGAATAAGATAATTTTAGGAACGTTGTGTTGGAGAATCTTGAAGGGAAATCGTGATTTGTTTTTGGCAAATCGCCAAAAAGTTGTAGAACACCGGAAAATTTAGAAAATGCTTTCAGTACAGATTACGTGCGGTGCTAATAAACGGATCATTTTTTCTAATAACAAAAAGAACTTCCTAAATATGTTCGAATTCGGTGTAATGCATTTTTCGCTTTGAGCCCCGGGCAAAACTCACCCGCCCATGTTTGACAAATAATTAACGGTAATTAACAACCAGTTTTTTTGCATTTTTATCCGTGCATATATCATATTGCACGGTACGTACGAAATTTCGAAAGCGTCGCGGGCCCGTTTATAATGCCTCTTCCGCTTATTTCGTACTTATCGTGTGTTCTTCTTTATGTTTCGGTATGTGCATCGTTTGTTTGCCGGTTCAACAGTTCCTGTGTGTGTATTTTTTATTATCTTTTCGTCAGTAAACTGATTTGTTTCTTCCGGGGATTGTAGTTGTTTTTTTAAGTTTGGATGTAACACAATTTTTTGTACTATAGGTTTATGTACGTTATATGATTAAAATTTGCATATATCACCGTGATTATGATGTGCGTAAATATGTATTATGCTTTCGGTTGCGCAAGTTGACTTTGGCTTATGATTATTAACATTTTTTTCACGTAGACGTTTACCTCGTGTTAATTAACAACGTAGTTAGTTCGTGTACCTATGTATTTGCGGCATGTAATATATTTTAACACGCGTTGTACTATAAGACTGAAAATAAAATCATCGCTGTGCTGTGCACGCAATAAGCCGAGTACGCATGGGCGTGAGGGGTATAGACCTCGCGTTTGGGATTCGGAGTTTATACCTCTTCCCGAGGACGACTCCCAAAATTTTTGGCATGATTTCTACGACTTTAGCCAGTTTTTGTTCCATCCAGATCCCCAGAACTTAGCTGCTGCCATTTGCATGTTTTAGGCCCCTTAGGGCCGGAAATTCCTTTAGAATCCGGTTGTCCCCGTGATTGAATTTTTCGTGATTTTGACCTGGTCAATTTTGACAATTTCGCTCCATCAGACCCTCTTGGAAATTCGGCCGCCGCTTATTAGCGGCGATGGTATAATCTTGGGTCGATTAAAACTGGGATTCCCTAATTAAATTAGAAGAATTTGGCGAGAAAAAACTTGTCGAAATTTGGGTCGTTTGAAGCAATCGTAAGAAAATCGCCTGAAATTATTGCGTTCGGCCTACTTTTCTTCGTTTATTTTAAGCGAATTGATAATCCGTTTTCATCCGGAAACGTCATCGATGTCAATTTTCCCGTGTGATCGCGAGATAAAACGAAAATGTAATGGAACATTTTGAAAAAAACGTGAAAATATGAAAAAATGAGTCATGTTATTCTTTCTTACGCTGACTCGAGCTCGAAGACGAGATCAAGCGCAATGTTAAGTTAATTCTGTTCTATAGATGGCTTAAGTCCTAGCCCGCGCTATTGTTCTTAGTTTTTATATGTTGTTATTACTCTTTAAATGTACATACAAGCTTATTCATGCGTAATCATATTGCCTTAATTTCAGTGCAATGTGTTTTAATAATTATAATATTTTTTTAATACAAACTTCACTTTTGCGTGAAAATATAATAGAAAACCTAAAGTAGGTACTAGGTAGGGTACATGAAAGCTGCTGCATTATGGACTAGACAACACGATCGTGTGTTCATTACGGTTGAAGTATACAAGATTTATAAGAACAACAAAAAGAATCACGAGAAAGAATATCTACTTTTAGTCCTCAATTGTGTTATAATTTTTAGATGCTTCAATAGAATTTTACCCGACACTTTCTAGCACACACTGCGCATCTTATTAAATTCAAACATAAAAATAAGATTTTAATTTGTAGCCGAGTATTTTGAAAATTATATACCTACATACAAGATAGCTGTGTAAGTGCATCGAAAGTGTCGCAATTTGGCGTCGAACGGTTCAGGTACGTATATCGATATTAATTTATGCGGGATTTCTTTTGTTGTCTTCGTGAAAATACGCTAAAAATAGCTTGATTAAAGCTTTCTCCGTCAACAGTGCTTTTTTCATCACAATGGGCGTATAATGTGCATATAAATCAGCTTCCGTTTATCAAACTATAGCATTGGGAGACTGGCTGTTCAACTTAAACTTTTTCCCCTTCTCGCGTCTCCATTATGCTGAATAAAATGACGTAAGGCCCAAAAGAATTTGGCTTTTACCCAATGCGTGATATGCGAGTCGTTTTGGAAAATGCGGGTTTTTAGGCCTTTGCGATAATGTGATCGACGCCAGATTGAATAGGAAGTAAAGTATTTGGCATCGTTTCAATAACATTGAGTAGGCCTTTTTTTGTTTGCCACATTAGTCAATCCAAACTACGCGTGATGTACACACATGCGTGAATACATTTAGGGAAATGAATGCGAACGTGAGAAATGGATTACGATAAAAATAAAAACAGTTGCTCTCGGATAAAGAGGAAATAATTTATAGCATTTAGGGTCCATTGCAACATATGCGGTACTAATCAAAGGTGGGCGGCAACAAAATTCTGGTGGTGCATGATTTTTCAAAGGTAAAAAAATGGTCTTAAAAATCATTGTACGGCGAAAAGAAGTATTTTTCAACGTTTCTCATCGAGCACTATCCATTGGCATCGTAAGAATGCGAAAAAAATTTAAAAATTGAATTCTGCGGGGTTATTTTGGTTTCTGGGGGTATGCGGCCTTCTGGGGCCGCATACCCCCAAATCCCCCACGCCCACGTGCATGAATCTAAACGCTACACCTACATTTTATATGGATAAAAATTCATCAAGACGGACATTCTCGCTTAAATTATCTTTATAACAAAGTCTCATTTGAATTTAAAAATTACCCGAATTAGTAAGACAGTAGGTATCGAAAAGTTGTCGTTAAGGTAATGCGACTTAATTTGAATGCGACCAGGTTTGTAGCAATTCAATACACGCGTAGTGAATTATAGTTTCGGTTGAGCGCAGCAAAATTGCCTATTTTCTCTCCAATAAAAATTTGGTAATTAAATAGCAGGTGTATAAATATAACGGTCTGGTTCTAGTGGTAGTACTTTGGAACTTGAGGTTGATATGCAAATGGCACAAAAATATTAGAATGCTCCCTTTTGCTAAAGGAGCTCTTACAATGTTCAAAAACTTAGAAACCTACCTGTGTACATATATCGTTCAGAGGATTTCATGCGGCGGACATTCCACAGTTGTTGAAAAGGGTCAAATAAATATGAATAAATAAATAAAAACTAAAATGAACCATGTTTTTCATTTTTGACCAACACGAAACACTATTCATTGCCCTAAAAAACTAGCTGAAAAACGAAAGAATTTTTGAAAGTGGAGTTCATGGTATGCTTGAACAAGAAATACAGATTTATAGTATAAGTGAAATAAGATTAATGGATCCATCGAAGGTAAAGATGCGCGCATGCAGCGTCCGAATTTTCGAGGTCAGAGGGATTCAGAAATTTTTAAAGGTAAAAAAGGTGCTAAAATATTGATGGCAGGGGTCACAAAACACAATTTTTGACGTTTCTCACCAAGCTCTATCTATTGGCACCAAGAGGCAGACTATAAAAAATTCCAGGAGGCATGCATCTGGCATGCATGTGGGAGTTTAGCGGTCTACATCTCCCTTCAGAAAAAAATGAAAAATTTTCAGGGTAATATGAATAGGCAAAATGAAGACCCAACGAAAGAAAATCAAGTTTTATGCAAGAGTGCTTGAAGATTGATTAGAAACGGTGTTGGATAACTTTACATTATTTTTGCATTCGGTTTTTGAGACAATCATTCGAAAATGCTCTCTGACTGACCCCCCTTAACTCGCTGACCCCCTATGTTTGAACATGCCTGTGACTATCCAATGGCCCCCCTGAATCCCACGCTCACAAGGGCGGAGTTGACAAGACAAAGTCATGCTAAAGTTGACAGTCATACCTAGGCGTGGGGGTCTCGACCATACGTGGGAAGCAAGAAAATTCTGGGGGAGGGTGCAAGATTTTCCAAAGGTCAAAAAATGGCCTTATAAATGATGGTTTGGCCAAAAAACACCATTTTTCAACGTTTCTCATTGAGCACTATCCATTGGCATCAAAAGATTGCGAAAAAAATTTCAAAAAATTAAATTCTGGGGGAGGTATTTTGAATTCTGGGGGTATGTTGGTTTCTCGGGGAAGGGGTGGTGTATACCCCCAAACCTACCCACGCCCAGGTATGGTCTGGACCCCTTGAGAATTTGGGAAACCCCAAAATCGATAGACCGCCACAACTAAATTCTTAGTACTATTTATGGCAATTTTGCCCCATCGGACCAACCCCAGAATTTGGATGCTGCCCAGGTGGTGGATCTGGGATTTTCCGAAGGAGCGGTATCCCAAACTTTTCCTAAAAAATATAGGTCCGAAAATTAGCACTTCATGTGCGAAATAGCCTTTTTTCAGCTTTGTCTACTTTCATTTAAAATCACTTTTTACGAAAAATTTTACAATTTTCAATAATTTTATGCGCAAAAATAATCAAATTTCTTTTACTTTAGCGAAAATCTGGCGCGAAGCCCAAACGTCAAAAATTTTCGCACGGAAATAGAAGAAACATGCTGAAATAGCTGTTTCTGCGGTTGACATTGTATTAAAACCTATTCATTCAGCAAAAAATGGCTTTCAGGTTGCCAAGAAAATAAAAAAGTGTCATAAATGGGTATTATCTGTCGCTGAAAAATTTGAGAAATTATGGTCACTGACGGGCAAGAATAATTGCTAATTGCATATCCATTCTTTATCTCGTCAACTATTTTGAGACAAGGTGGAGGCCGCTCCCCTTCGCCACCCCCTTAAATCCGTCCCTGCTAATGCCCACCAATCCTGACAACTGATTTTTCAATCAAATTTTAAATTGAGGATGCACATCTGATAGAAAGCCCGATCTCAAACCCAGTATGACTCTTAACCAAAAAATAAGTTTTTTGCTCTTTTCCCCCTTCAGGTCATCGTCGTTTTCTCGTAAAGCTATAAAAGAAGGTTGATTTTTCCATGAATGATTCCGTAAAAAAATTTGAAATGAGTTCTGAAAATTTGTGCAGGCTTTTATATTTATATATATATATATATATATATATATATATATATATATATATATATATATATATATATATATATATATATATATATATATATATATATATATATATATATATATATATATATATATATATATATATATATATATATATATATATATATATATATATATATATATATATATATATATATATATGTTCATCAGTATTTCATCCCAACAACATGAATTTTCAGCCTAAAAAATTGAGAACTTTGCCACGATGTCGACCTTTTTTGCTTCACGCACGACACATTAATCAGTTGTCAAAATAAGTACCAGAGGGAGACTGGCTCATGTTTCCATTTTTTCTTCAATTTAGTATTCCGCAGGTGGTGCCTGTCTCCGTTGACTTTCGAACGCTCTTGATCGGAAACAAATTTAACAAAGATTGCAAGGCCTAAACAAACGTGACATTCTGTTTTTGGAAAAGCTTTTGCAAAAAAAGAAAAAAATCGGGTTCCAAAAAATTGTGCTATTAATTCAGAATGTATCGAATAACCGGTCTAGAAGCTTAACGTAGTGAATAATCAATCAGAGCGACTAAATTTAGTTGTTTGTCAAGTGATCCGGTCGCACAAATTATGGCTAAAGTTCTTCAAAATAGCAATATGCAAATGAGGCCTAGGGACGGAGGCGGACGGAAAGCTCTGCTCAAGCCTGTAATGTTTACTCCACTTTGAATTATTAAGACAAGTTTTCTAGTAGGTAAATGATAGCGCATAAAATTTCACCCCAATCGGGCGTAGGGGGTCGGGGAGTTTAGCCCTTAGAATCCTGAATTAAATTTTTGGCGATTTTTATCGATTATATTGCCATATCATACTAAAATTGACAGTTGCCCAGGTACGAATCATACCAATCGGTCAATTTTCTCTCTGACGGTCACGAGCAAACATGCACGCGAGAAGTTTCGGGGTCTAGACCCCAAAAAGAAAAATAATAAATTTTCTCCGAAAATGAGGCAAAATGAAGGCAAAAATTCGATGAAAATTGAAAAATTTCTTCAAGAGTATCTACTTTAAATTGACCAGATACGATATAGATTTAACACTAATTTAGCGCTTAATAGTTTTTAAAATAATTTTTGCCCAATTTCGCCCCTTCTCAGTTCGGTCATGTTGTGCATTTCGGGAGATTAGGTGGTGTAAAACTGGAATAAATTTCCAAAACACGAAAACATTCAATTATGTGGATCTGTCGATTTTGGGGCGAGCAGTTATTACACGTGTTGAATTTGCACATTATAATTTCAGACTCTTGACACCATCGATTCACGCATTCCTGACCATGGGTGCGCCGGAGTGGGGGGGTTTAAACTACGATAATTCAAAGTCCCAACTCCGATCAAGAAGATCTCAGAATTTGATTTATGAATATTTTGTCTCTTTTTTCGCAATTTTTTATGCCAAAATTTGATGAGAGACGTCGAAAATGGCGTTTTCTCACCCAACCACCGATTCTTCGACTCCTTTGTTTATCTTTGATAATTTTAGGGCTCAACCCAACTCACCCAAAATTTAGGTTTTGCAAAAACTACATAATTTTCTCTTCACCTTCTAATTAAAAATTCTCATAATTTTCCCTACACCTTCTAATATAATTTTACGGCTATGGTCCGTAAAATTATGAGGCGGATGAAAGACATCATCTTAAGCATTGATGCAGACTAATATAAATAATACCGTTCTCGCAAAATTGATTTTTATTTCTGGAATTCCGGGGCCTCTTTGGAAATTTGGAATACGAGTACAGTGAGTTCGGAAGTACATATTCGCAAAAAAGAAATTTTATCTGAAAAATAAGGCAATGCGAGGGCCAAAACGGACACAAATTGGTTTGGTTTTCCTTCATAAAATTGTGTACAAATATCAACAAACCGAAGCAGTAGCGGATCTAGGATTTTCCTAAGGGGGGGGGGGCGGTCGGTACCCCTAAGGGGGGCGGAACCCTGACTTGGGCGGAAAAATTAGCCGTTTTAACCCAAAAAATCGCTCAAAAATGCTTAATTTTTCGCACTTTTTTGGGCTAATGGGGGGGGGAGCGGCCGCCGCCCCCGCCCCTCCCTAAATCCGCCCCTGAACCGAGGATATATAACAACTGGATAAAACGAAGCATCTTAGGCTCAACAGGTTGCTCGGACCGACCACTCAGACCTGTTTCTGGATGAAATTGTGCAAGCGGCTTCTAATAAATTTTGCCACAGCCGACATCAGTTAAGTACTTTTGCAGTAAATGTACCTAGCTACGTCTAAAAAACCATGCCCATTGAGACCACACATGGGCGTATGAGGGAGTCTAGATCATACGCGTTCTTTGGGGAGTTTGACCCCCAGAATGGCAACTGACCCCCGCAAAATGGCTTTGACCCCCCTCCAGAATTGTCGATTTCTTGTAAAACTTGTAAAAAGTGTACCTCATTAGGCATTTTTAGCTCATTTTTAGCTCAAAAATTTCAAATTTTCGGCGCTTCGCGGCGTTTGCACATTTTTTGACTATATCTTGTTCAATTTACTCAATTTTTTAGAATTTGTTTGAGATTTATTTTACATTTCTATATTCTAAAAAGAGCGAGCATTGTCCGAAACGGTCAAAAAACAGTGTTTTTGACGTGTACCCATCGCTTTTTAGCCCAACAGGGCACTTTTAAAAGAATTTTTGGGCCTGACCCCCCTCCCAAAATTCCCATGTTGTACATGTATGATCTGAGACCCCATGTGGGTGTGGGGTCTCGAGATTCCGGCAGACCCCCCCCAAATGATGGACCCCAGGATCTAATTTGGGCCTTTTTTGAGAAATTCTCGCGCCGCCCATGCATGGTCTGTACCCCCGAAAACCTGAAGGACTCTCATAAATCAGCAGACCCTCGGAAATTATTGTTTGGTACAATTCTTGGCTTTTTAGCCCCATCAGCCACACCCCCCCCGAATAAGGTTGCTGCCCATATTGACACCAACTTAGAGGCCATCATGCGAGTACCTATTTAGGTACCTGCAGGTGTAGCGATACCTGATAATTAAACATAAAATGTTGAATAATACACTTTACAGTACGCCAATGACAAACATCAATTTATGAGGATGAATCAATATTCTATTGCAGTCCAATGACCAGGTCTCAGAGCCATTGACGACGGACGTGCCTGACTGAAGTAACTCCTCCGCTGGTTTGCGCTCCTCGACCCCTTTTCACCCAGGCAAGGACTAAATCAACAACTTCGCGATATAATTATTAATTTTCGGAAAGGTCCGTTAAATGACTTGTAGAAAAATTGTAAAAAACTGGAGCATTTTTACCTTTTCGATTTTTTAATATGTTCAGAAATAAACGGCTTTATTTACGCCAATTCTGTCAGATTCGGCTGATTAATTTAGGACATAATATGAATATAATTCAACAAGATGAAATATACATCGACTCGTCAAATTTTATAAAGGAATTTAAAAAACTCAATATGAATGAACAGCTCGAGATGCCTTGTGAAAAGAAAATGGTGAGAAAGAAATATATCGGCTAGAAATCCAGCTTACTTATTGTGTAAAACATTCCAAAGTTTTTTCGGGAAAATCATTGAATCTGTCGCATTACGATCAATTTTAGTAGAATTACATCGAAGAGTTGCAATAATAAAAAAACAAAAATATATTATTCTTGGTGCAGCAAACATTGTTTTTCGACGACTCTAATCAGAATCAAATCACTCGTCTAAAAAACAATAAAATGTAAAATAATCCGTCAGACCTATGGCTGCGTACATAGATGTGAGCAAGATGACGGCTTCAGTAATAATGAATAAATTAAATTGCTTCATATGATTAATACGGAAAAAATACAACAGACCATCGCATTACGTACTAACATATTCTGATTCATTAAAGTGAAAATTCAACTTCAAACGATTTAGGGCTTAAATTTTGATTTAAATTTATATTTCAATTTTTTTAAAATTTATTCAGTATTTTAAGCGTAAATGGAATACTGAAAGCAACTTTCTATTCGTTTAATTATTCAGAAAGGTTCCGCGCGTAGGTTTATTTTCTTTTTAATACTTTTCCCATAAGTTTTTGAGGCTTTTCAATATTCTTTGAAGCCTTTCGATGATTTTTTCAATATTTCAAAAATGCCAGAAAATTTAGGCTTTTGTCCGGGATTCCGGTCAAGGATGAGCGAATCTATGCAGCCTAATTTAACTATACGATTTATAAAGTATTTATGAGTACAAAATTATTTATGTATTTTATGTGCATTATAAGGAATTTTAACAAAAAAAATAGGCGAATATCAACACGGGAAAGATTGCGAAAAGCGTTGAGGAATAGTATTTAGCGCCATAAGGTAAAAATGCTCAGCTGAAGCAACCTGAAAACATGTTAGCGCATTCCTGCGAAATTGGAATTGGCCATAGTAGCGTAATCGGGTCGCCACATTGTACCCGATTGAAGTAGAGCTGATGGTAAAATAAATAAATCATTAATTACTCAAGAATATAACAAAAATTAATAATATAAAAGGCGACAATGAAAAAAATATATAATTGAATAATAAGAAGCATGAAAAATAGAACGAATAATATAACAATCCGGGGTGGGTTTAGACTTAGACTTAAGTTTAGACTTAAGTTTAGACTTAAGCTTTAGACGCGTCTAAATTTTTAGATTTAGACGCGTCGATTCTAAATGTGTTTCTCATTAGACGTCTAAGTTAGACGCGTCGAAATTTCGTCGAAGTTAGACGTGATTTAGACGAATCACTAGACGAGGCAAGGGGCTGGGTTAACTTTTGATTAAAAGCTTATTCTTTGCATCAGCATGCACACATGAAAGTTGTTTTCGTAAAAATATGGCATTTTCGATGGTTTAACTCGTTTTCAATCAAAACGACAATCATTTAAGTCTTGCAATTTTTATGACCTTCCGGATAAAGATTTTCAAGTTCAAAATTCACTTTGGATTCACGAAAAATTGTTTCAAAAGAATTCATGCTTATTTACCGGTGAAAGTACCTGCAAAGGGAAATCCAAGTTGTTCAACGGAATTAACATTGGCAGTAACGTTGCGTTTCTACAGAACTGGAAGCCCTTATTTTGTTGTGGCGAAACTGTTTAATTTGCATTCGAAATCAACTGTTTCAAGAATTGTTACTGAAACCACGGATCAATTATTCGAGTATATGCTGAACAAAGTTATATTTTTTCCAGGGAATATTGAAGATTTAAATGCGATCAAGCAAACATTTTATAGAAAATGCAAAATACCGAATGTGGAGGGTAAATTTTTGAACGTTTACGAAGATTGGCTAGGTCAGCTCATGACAGTAGAATTTTATCCGTTAGCTCATTACAGTTAGAAAATGGAGCCCTACCCAGTATTTTACTTGGCGATTCTGGGTATCCATGCAAAACATGGCTTCTTACACCTTATTTGAGACCGATAACTGATGCCGAAAATCAGTTCAATGATTATCGCAGAAAAACAAGGTATGTTTAGATAGGCGGCATAAGTGGGAATATTTCAAGTTCATGATTGCGTCAGACATGTTGTAACTTCTAAAAAATATTTCACGTAGCAAAGAATCAGTTTAACATTCTTAATACTTTGTGAGTGCCTGGCAGACTTTGTGAATGTACAATAAAACTTAATCATTTCTCCGCAGCTAAAACTTTGGAAAACCAAGTAAAACATGTGCCTGCATAAGTTAGTTTACGTGGTTTCAGGTTTCGAGTTTGAAACGTAAAGAATATCAAGCCTTTGAGCAATCACAGTACCAACATGCCTTCAGCATACATTCGGGGTGTTCACCATACATGTACTTGGGGGTCGGGGGTTTGGGGAGGGTGTGCTGACCCCCGACCCCCCCCCCAAAAAAAAGGTTACTGACCCCCAGCAGATTCTCGGTGACCCCAGCAGAATGGCTAAAAAATTTTTTTGAATAGTTTTTGTCATTTTTTCGATCGAATATGATGGGAAATGCTCAGAAACGTTTTTAACGCTTAGCTTCAATTTTCTTTGATTTTTAGACGTTTTTCGAAAAAAATTTCTTTCGGTTGACCCCGAAAAGTTTTATACTGTGCATGTATGTTGTTCACCAAATTCTGCGTCCGCAACACCTACAAAATCTTGAAAACTAAAATTAGCGTCTTTTGGAGCCCTTTATGATTAGCCCGTAATCAAACTGACAAAAATCTTTTCAGAAAAAATTTTTAAAACAAAAAAAATTCGGTCAAACTATTGATGTTTCAAATGTTCTCTAAAACTTTATAGGTTCATGCGTGATTTTTACTCTTGAGTCTTGAACCCACCATAAAAGCAAAATAAAGTGTGATTTAATGATTTTAACCTTTTTTCGGCTGGCTATCGCGTTATATTCATTCAATAACCTTTGCCAGGCTTCGTTTTTCTTATTGGCCGTACAAGTAGCCGAAAAGGGGGCATCCAAAAGTTTTTGACGCTTTTCGTATTCTTTAACTAAAATCGCAGTGTCCGCAGCAGAACAATTCGGACATCGCGGGCGTTTAGGTGACCCTTGACCTTTGCTATTGGTTTCGGATGTTTTTGATTCAGAATCTGATTCGAACTGTGGTGACTCCATTGAAAATTTTTTCAGCAATCAATAATACAAACACATAACTTCAAACAATATTCTGTAATTACTGACAATTTATCGCCACTCCAGTGTTCTTTTACGAATTTGTAATTTGAATCAAAGAAACACACCGACACGAATATTTGTTTGTATCGAACAACTTACACCTAACTTACAACTTAGACGTAATTTAGACGTTCTATGAGAAACACTGTTAAGACTTTTAGACGCACTCGTCTAACTTCCGTCTAACTTCGACGCGTCTAAAGTTCGTCGAAATGGCGTCTAAGTTCGACGCGTCCAACTTAGACGTTCTAATGAGAAACCCACCCCTGCAGATATGTATATTTGAACCTGCAGAGCACGAATGGGCATTGAAATTTTGTACCCAAAGACCAAAAGACCCCGAAATTAAGTTTTTCGTTACAATGATACTAGAGTCGAGAAATGTCGGAAAATAATGTTTTTTTGCTCCCCTCTAACATAAATATTCCGGCCTCTTTTCACCTTTGTAATTTATCGTGTTGACCTTTGAAAATAAATAGGAAAAGCAAGAGTAGAAGCACTTCCATATGCCTTATTTTATTCAAATTTTCTTATTACAACTAATTTTCATGACAGAGGGAATGATATTTTACGATATAAATTGCCAAAACTCGTAACGCACACTTCTTTGAAATTTTGAATCAGAGAAAACTATAGAGGGATAACACCTGAGGCCAAAATCTCAAAAATTTTCAACTTAAATTATGAATGTGAATCGATAATTCTCTAAAGTTTCGATGAATTGGCTGAAACACATTAAAGCTATTCTTCAATCATTTATGCTGTTCAAGGGGTTTTCATAAGATTCCGAAAAACGTGAAACCTCCATCCAACGGTTTAGAGACGTCGACAGATTCGTAAAGAAAATTGAGCAACAATAATCACTCTGTATGTTGGCAACGCAAGTTAGAATTCGGTACCTAAGTGCTAATATGAAACAAAAAAAAACACGTTTCATTCGGATAAGAAAGAATTCAAAATTTAACATTTTTAATTTTAAAAACCTACATTTTTCTCTTTGCGTTAAAATTCTGGAACGTTTTCCAATTTCAATACCATTGGTCCAAAAACGACCAGCACTATGATTTACAGTCACATAATCTCGATGCACATTTGAAATTTTCAATTTTTAAACTCGAAGATCTCATTTTCGAATTTCAATATAGACTGTGTACTACATATTTAGGTGGATCAATAATTTAAAACCTACCACTCTGTACATTTTTATTCGGGTCATTGTTACGGACGATTAGCTTCAATGGAAACAGTTTGGTCTTAATGTTCAGCTTGTGACCCCGCCTGTTGTTGCTGAGCTGTTATGCAAATTTTGAAATATATCATTATGAAACGCTTTAAGCATTTTGACAGTGGAAATAAAAGACAAAGAGGTAAAGAATGATAAGATTATGGTGCCGCTATCGAATCCGGCATTGTGCAGAGAGCAGAAAAGAGTGCGCGAGATGCATAAATGGAAAAGAAGATGTGTGCGGAAGAGTGGTAAACAAGCCGTGTACAGAAATAACAAAAAAACAAGTAAATAATAAGGCTTTACTACGCCACTAAACGAACGCTAAGTGACCACAGAAAGCACGGTAAAACGACTGATAAATTTATCAAATACGTAGACATAAAAGAATCCATTTCCCAGAGGCGTAGCCAGGATTTTAAAGTGCATTAAACGATTACCTTAGAGGGAAAGCGCCGAAATTTTTCGCATTTGTGTTTTATTCTATGGATAATATCCTGACTTGGTTTCCAGGAGAGCACGTGCCCTCTGTGCGAACCGTCTGACTATGCCCTTGCCACTCGCCCCCAATATCCACTTACAAAATTAATATTGAATTTAGGAGGAACATTCCTACACATTCATATTTCCAGAATCATGCAGGCGCAGAAACGCAACTGTACAGTGCAGGGTGCAAAAGCACATAGAATAAATAGAGCGCGACTCGGTGAAATACGAGCGCGAAGCACGAATATCATGCAAGGCCACAACATCAACTTCACGGGATACATCGAGAATGGATATTGTATCGTCCGTGAAAAACGAACTGAGTCGATTTAGAGTTCCCGAAAAAATTTCTTATTTAAATTCGCTGCTTTTTTTCTTTTAGCGTCTCAGTGAAACACTAGTCAACGGCAGCCGAGGCCTTCCTTTGAATGCTACCCCAGACGGAACCCGAGGCTAAGGAATTTCCGCGCCCATAATCGTGCGACATCAACATACCGCCGACGAATCCGGCTTTCCAATATCGGTTCGCATCGCCGGCGACCTGTTTGCTGCGCAGGACGCTGCGCCGGGCCCGGGTACGTACGAGACAAGACCTGAGAATGTTCTGACTCTCACTCGTATGGGTAAGTGACTTTAAACGGATGAGTACTTCATAAAAAATAAAAAATTAGAACACTATAACACAACAAAAAGCAAATTGAGACATACATACAAAATGTACGTTGGATACCAACTTTATAAGATATACACACACACATATATATATACATATATATATATATATATATATATATATATATATATATATATATATATATATATATATATATATATATATATATATATATATATATATATATATATATATATATATATATATATATATATATATATATATATATATATATATATATATATATATATATATATGTACATTACACTTCCCTCTGCAACTATTCAAAGACGAACTTTCTAAAGTTGATAATTTTTAAAATTTACTTCATTCTCTCCAGTGCGTAAATATTTGATTCCATTCAAATTTTTTCGCACAATTAATCAATAGATTTAGCACATACATGTACACTGTAAAAAATGTTGGATCAACATAAAAATTTTATTGGCATGGTGAATCAGCAAAAGGATTCTTATGTTCAAAAAAGGGATGTTTGTTTATGTGACTGATGTTTTTAGGTAATCGATTGAAACTTTTATTCTCAATGACATCATGGGCAGCTTATTATTGCATTGATATAAAATTTATATAGAAAGCGCTGTTCGCGCATTTCAACCCACAAATCTATGTTTTAGATGGTTTGGAGAAATATTCGCTGATTTAGTCTTTTAAGGAACGGAAAATTGTAAAGTAACCTCAGCGAAAGCTTACACTGGCGTCATACAATACATACAGGGCCGTATTTCATGGGGGGATGGCGGCCGTCCACCCCTTGGCCGAAAAAAATTTTGTAAGGTAGCATAATGCACGAAAAGATGGAAAAATTGACTATCTGTGATGTAAAATCTTCAGAATATCCGGCGCTTCGCGCCAGATATAGTTATTTCCATAATTTTTGCTCAAGCGCGATCAAAAAACGACAATTTTTATGGAATTTTAGGCTCGATAAAAAATGTTGTTCGAAAAGTTTGAATTTTATGATCCTATGGATAGAGCATGTCGAGAAACGTCGAAAATACGGTTTTTACGAGCTATCCCGACGATTTTCTCGGGATCAAGACTAATTCATATTGGGTCCGCCACCTCCATGGCCGGATCCTGGATACGGGCCTGCATATATACACGAAGTGAATAGATATTCGGCTTGAAAGTTATGTAGAAATGTGCCATAAGTTTAACGTACCTATTCAATTCTGCCATCGAGAGATCAAGAACCGATTTTGGTATTATAAACGTTGAGCAGCAAGTTTTAACGAAATTAATGACTAAAAACCTTGAAAATGATTTGATATTTTTAAAATAAACCAATCTCAACGTGGTTTATTTATAGAAGAAGTGGAAACGCTTAGAACAATTATTTATGTATTTATTTCTTTTTGTTTCAATTTATTTATTCAAGTAGTCACGTATGATGAGGAAAGTCGCTCCCCATTGCAAGTCCACCCTTGACCAGATTTCCAAATTTTTAAAGCCGACACGATGCACATGAACATTCTAAAGAGAATTGATACACATATAAGGATAAATAATCCGAGAAATAAAATATTATTTGTTCTTGATAAATTTCAAAAGTTTCTTAAATAATCATGAGACTATAAAAATTAGAAGTAGTAAAATCATAGGTAGCGCGTCAGCGCTTACCTATAATATACTTGGCTATCCCCTAACACCTGCGCACCCCTCCGGGGCACATATGTAGGAGGTACGGTTTTTTAAAAGATAGATAAAAAAGTTATGCGCTCTTTCTTTGTTTACATTCAATATTGAGTTTGTGATGAACGTGTACAGTTTTGGCATAACGTCATAACATATAACGAATTTTGGTGGGTTTTTGAGTGCTTGTGAACAACTCAAATTAAAGCCACAAACAATTTACTGGTTCTTAATTGTAGAGGAAGGAAGGCTCCAGATGTCAATTGTTTTAAATTTAGCATTGGATTATTGAATGGGAGTGTAAAGAGTGTGCAAATTCGGGGAAAACACATTTTGGTCGTGTTTCCGACTTGTTTATCGCTCCTTCTGCCAACAACTCCGGTTAAGAGTCTCCAGAAATAATTTTGATAGAAATGTACTACGCCTTATTACCGTTCGCTTACCGGCAAACTTTTGTACGCTCAATACGACTTAATGCGGAGTTAAGGTTAAAGGTTGAAGCTTGAAGTAGGCTCCAAGCATCCGAAATCAGGTATCGCCTGCGCCAGAACCGTTTGTTACACCGCTAGATATCGCAAGGAGTTGCGTGCGACCAAACCTGGGCGTGGGAGGTTTGGGAGGGTGTGCACCCCCGAGAAACCAAAATGCCCTTCTTCCAGAGAGCAAAATACAAACCCAAAGCATTCAATTTACAGGGGAAATTTTTTAAAATTTTTCACGCAATTTTTTGATGCCAATGGATTGTGCTCGATAAGAAACGTTGAAAAATGGCGTTTTTTCGCCATACCACCATTTTTTAAGGCCATTTTTTGACCTTTGAAAAATCCTTGCACCCCCCAGAATTCTGGTGCTGCCCACCTATAGTCGCGACTCCCGAGGGGTCAGATGGTTAACCTCGCTACGAATGTAGCTTCGCATTCATCGACCTAAGCGAAAGGCGAAAGGCTAAGTTGGCCCGATCCGGCTGCCGGGAAAAGCCCGACTCCAGTAGGAGTCGAACCCGTAGTCGACGAGATCAGAGAGGTAAAAGCGTTACCGACTGAGCATGTAGGCTCAATACGGAGTTAGAGTTTAGATGTTTAGAAGTTTGGCGCTGTTGTTTATGGTTTTGAAAAACAGATTTTGTCTAGGATTTCTCTGCCAACTTTTCTGCTTGTAATTCGGGATAAATTGAATAAAATAGAAATGAAGTACACTCTAAGGGCTACATAACTACACGTTGCAGCAAATCGCGTTTATGTAAACACAATATTGAGTTATTTGTAGGGGTGTAAAGTTCAAAATTAGGGGTGTAAAATGGGACAAAAAACACGTTTTCCCTTATCTTGATTAATTAATATCTCATAGAATTTTTTTTTTTCGGAACAGACGTTTTTTACATACAAACGTACTACGATGCAAAGGCTACAAAACTAGCCCCAACCGAATTTCTTTGCACTCAACGAAGGAGTTAGGTTCAAAAATTTATAATAAGGTGGATGGGGTTTCTTTACCACTTTCTCTGTTTAGAAGCCGGGATAGGTCGAATGGGAATAAAAATAAAGTACTTTTTCTAAAGAGGAGTTCACATCACAGCAAAGTGCGTTTATTTGCATCAATATTTGGCTTTTTTCGGGAAGTGCAAAGTCAAAAATAGGGTGTGCTAAACGTGTTTCTGTCTTATTTTTTTCTGCCAACTTCTCCGGTCATGAATCTGGACATGATCACAAGTCTAAAAATGAACCAGGAATATACACGATATGCCAGTAAGGGCGCGTTTTTTACTACTCAACAGTGGCGTAGAGTGGTTTACCTCTAATATTTATTTGTTTTTAGGCCATGGATACTTAATTTTTTCATAAATGTTGTCCCTAATATCAGAATAATATCAGAATTACGAAACCAGCTAAACTCTTCTTTACACTAGTTGGTTGTGTAAAATTTACACTGCAAATTAGCTTTAGTTCTACAGCCTTGCGGGAAGCTTATTTTTTAAAAATGTTCTACGTGACGTCAGAATGACAAATATGACAGTTAGTTTTCTCTACACCAAGTAGTTATGTAAAGTTTGCACTATTCATTTATTGCTAAAGTGTAATTTTCACTACAGATTCATTTTTACTTCCAGAGCGTTGCGAAACGTGAATAGTACATCAAAATATGTTCCGAAAGGTCTGGGTAATGAATCTGACTGTGTTTTTTACACCCAGTAGTTACGCAAAGTTTACACTGAAAATTAAATTTAGTTCCAGAGCCTTGCAGAAGCTTAATTTTTTTCCTCAGAATATTCCACATAACGTTAGGATTTTGAATCAGAGGGTAAGTGTTCTTTACACGCAATAGTTGCGTAAAGACCTTTGATCCATTATATAATGTAAAGGTGGTCTCGTTTAAAAAACATGGTGCTGATGTTCAGAACAATATTGTTTTTCCGCTTCTTTGACTGCTCTTAGTATTGCAGCATATTACCATATTTACGAACTAAATATACTAATTAAAAATAGGATGCTAGCAGAGAAAATATGCTCCGATGAAACTTAAACGGCGGATATACTTGGGACTGCGGATTATTAAGGTTGTAAGGATGTAGAGGGGACTAAGAAAAACTACCTACGTATATGCCTAAATATCGGAAAATCTTGCTAAAATAAGACTTTCTCTAGGCAAACTTGTACAAAATATCGAAGTATATCCTGCGGCCACTCTGAAAAAGTGTAACCTCCTTTAAATAATTTTCAATGCTTCACGTTAGAACTCATATTAAGTTCTTCTGAAATAATTACTTAATGTAAATTGCTTACAAGTTGTAACGCAGACATACTTTGTATCATGATTGATGGAAAACTAACTGCAATTGTATCTAAAGGTGTTTTGTTTTGCTATCATGAGCATTCTTAGCAAGCAAACCTGGCGTCAGTTGATTAGTATTCCTATATGTAATGTATTTCACGTAAGCTTACGCATTTCCTTTTTGGTTTAGATCCAACAATTTTGCTCGAATTGTCTTGAATGCATCGTCGTGTTGCTATTTCATTTCAATTGGCCTGCAAAGTTGCTCCTGCTTTACTCCATCTGATTTCCCATAGCTACTGCATAGACTAACTTGCTGCTTTTTCAATCGTTTTTTGGTTCAATAGTTAATTTCCAATCTGCAGGCCACTTAGAATATACTTCGATTTTTTGCGTTGCTTGGAGAAAGTCTGATTTTCAATAATATTTTGCGACTTTAGACATATACATAGGTAGCTTTTCCCTAGTCTCTCTCCTTTTACATACTTAATAATTCACAATGCCAAGTATATTCGTCTTTTTTGTTCCATCGGAGCATTTTTCTTTGCCATATAATAGAATACTTTAAAGAGTGTTTTAATTTAGGCTAATTGAGGCGGAAGCACGATGAATCAATGTTCCGACCCGATGCTTTTTAAGAAAAATGGACGCAATACGGAACCAGCATTAAAAAACGTGAACAAAATGTTTACAATACAAAAATAACGAAGGGATCGCAATAAATGCAGAAACAATAGTGTGGATGGAAAATGCATAATAAATCGATTAATGATACAAAACAGCGAAAATATATGATATACGCAGCGACATACCTATTATAAAAATAAAATACCAGCACAATACGCTTTACCTATCGATGGTCTAATTTTCGTGACATTGAGTTATTTTAATGCATTGATTACTCAAGTAATTAACTTAATTAACAGGTTCATCGTCGCAGTTGTATTCTATTGTGATTAATCAATTTATTTGACACTTACCCAGCTGCCATTACGACCAAAAGAATGGCACACCCCGCGAATGCAGCCAGTGCCCAAGTCGGTGGAATGTGATTATGCTGCTTGGCCCGAGGGCTGTATTTCAGGAAAGTTTGGTCGGCTAGATTGAGCATTTGTTCATACCAAGACAATAGTATCAGTAAACTCTAAAAAATATCGGAAATAAATCAAAAAGTTATGGCAAAATAAAAATTGTATTATGTCCGATTTTCGACAGAAATATTTTATAAATTAAAATTTCTCACATTTCTCGATCATTCTGGAAAAAATGAAAACAACTCGAAATTGACGCGAAATTTCATAAATCACTAGCAGTACAAAGTTTTGAGATAACAGCAACTATGAATTAAAATTTCGGATTCGGTATTATCGGGCACACATAGAAACAAAAGCTGTGAAAAATTAACAGGTCGAATGACAAACATAATTAAACTATGGTACCTAGTACAAAAAACATTCAACACAAATCAAGAATAGCCAAGTAATTTTCATGTAAAGTTATAAATTTGGAATTGCAATAATAAACTTAAATATAAATATAAATAACTAAATAATTATCTGCATTTCTGATATTTACAAAAGCATAAATATTTAATATAAATAATAGAGATAATTAGTAATAATAATAATAATTATTATTATTATTATTATTATTGTTATTAATAATGATAATTATTATTAATAATTAATAATAATTATTAATAATAAGAACAAGTAACTTCATGTTCATTTATAGTCTGACCATTTTGTATCAAAATCATGCCTTATCTATCGTCGAGTTTTCTCCATTTCCCTGCAACATTTCGTTGGCTATGTTGACAGCCTCTTGCATAGATTTTATGTGAAAATCGTGCGGCCTAGTCAAGTGATCGGTTCTCGTTTTTACCAAATCGCCAAAACTTACGAAAATTGCCTGTTTTTTAGAGAAAAATTCAGATTTATCCTAACGACTGTGTTAGAAAAGACTAAATTTTTTTACCGGACTATTTGTGCCGTCCGTCCTAAAGCCGAGCTTAAGCTGAATAACGAAGAGTAAATGACGCAAAAATAAATTGAGAAATTATGGAATAGAAAATAATAAAGAGCAAACAAACCAGAAAAAATATAAGCACAAATAACGAATACAAAATTTAAAGAAGTGGAAACAGAAAAATTGAGCTAAAAAAGAGACACTCGTATACGGAAAACGAAGAAAATTTGGATAACGTTAACGTAGTTTCAATAAATAAAGACTAACATGACACAAAATGTTTTAAAAAATAATAATTTGAAAAGAAAACAATTTACATAGTTATGCTTTTTAATTTTTTTGGTTCTCTTATTTTTTCTGGATTTTTTCTACATTCTTTATTTTTTAAAAATTTTAAGTTTTATTTTTTAGATATACTGTATTTACCTGATTTGCCGAACTTGCAGTTATGTACTCACGTTGATGTCAATTAAAAGTTCAAATACGATGAGGCACCTGGCCACCCAATCACAAGATAAAAATATAAAAATAAAACTGAAAGCAAAATTAATGATAAAGATAAAAAAGATCTAAAATTTAAAATCTTCTACCGGCGAAGGAACATTTTTGACAATCAAGAATAGAATGTCTTCGTGGCAATTGCCCAGTCGCCAACGTTGTCTCAATAAATCAGCAAATTTATTACCGTACTCCCAAACGGCCGTTCTGGAACCCCAAGAATCAGGGAGCGTGTCACTCGGACCCACTCTATCGTAAGTTGTTACGTTAGGGTGGCATAGCTCATCCGGCCTAGAAAAATTTGGTCAATAAGCCTCATTTTGATTAAGTTTTAATGATTCAAATAATACTTTCAAGCGTACGCGCATGGAGATATAGAGGCCGAATCAGACCCCGGAGATATGTTTTTGAGATATTTTTGTGTTTTTTTGCGATTTTCTGATGCCAATGACTAGAGCCCTATGACAAACATTTTAAAAAACTAATATTTTTGACCCACATCATCAATTTTTCGACATTTTTTGACGTTTGAAATCGTACCCTCTGATTTTGGTGGTGTACGCCATCTCTTCATTGAATTAAATAAAGTAAATTCAACTGAATTTTACATTTGATTATGTTATCTTTGATATCTTATGCTGAAATTCAATGAGATTCAAATCTTGCACGATTTGTTATCTTTTAATTTTTCTACTATGGTCCGATATTTTTCGAAGGTGAAAAAAGTCGCGGAAAAGGTAATTATTGGTGCGGAAAACGCAGAAATAGTGTCATCATTACGTTAATCAACTGCTTCGGACCGACTTCAAGCACATTTAAATAAAAATTCTGATTTTCAACTTTTTTGGCTGCAACATTGCCCATTTTTCCAAAAAATATTTCTCACTTTTATCAGTCTGAATCTGCCCCCCCCCCATACGCATGTCTCGAGACTCGTAATGGGAAAAAATGGAAGGAAAAAGGTAATTTTTTCAAAAATGTTCTGATTGGCCAAAAACTGCCGATTGACGTACTAACGATATTTTGGTATTTATGCCGGTTTTGGAGCCAATTTCGGCTTAAAAAAGTTCATTAACATTTTCCAGACCGGCTGATCCTCCCGAATAGGCCATTCTGTGCATCTGCTGTGCATCTATAGCTGTGATAAGGCATACATGGGCAGCAATCGAATTCTGAGGCACACCTGATGGTACAAAATCGCCAACAAAGCAGTCAAAAATACAATTCCGGAGTATACCGTAACCTGCGGTGATATTTTCAAATTCATGGGGTTAGGGAAGGGGAGGGAGGCGCAGAGGTCTAGATCCTCCGAAATTCCAAATCTCGGTTTTGATTAGTTCTGTAATCGTTAAACATGAGAAAAGATGTAAGAACAGTTCCTAGACCCGCAAAGTATCGAAAATGTTTAGGTTTTTTTTAGGAAAAAGGATTAATTTCCTTTCCGTGTATTACCACACCTCTTAAAATTTTTGGTAAGTAAGGGAGAACGACCATCCCTGACTTTCCTTAAATGAAATTAGAATGAACTCATTTTTAGTTTTTGTCGCAATCGTCTGATAATGAAAATTGCCAATAAGTTCGATAAATGATGCAGCTACACAACGTGGAAATAAATTATTTTGATGTTGAGAAATTGTGATAAATAGCAAACGAATCGATTGAATTTATCAAGAAATTCTAAAATTCTACATTATCTTCAAAATGTCGGGGACGATTCTGAGGATAAGACGATTAAAAAACACGACAAAAAATTAAACAGACGAAATTCGGTAAATAAGCGTATTTGACGACCATAACAAAACAAAGTTGTCTTTTATTCCGGTCGCAACTTTAGACTTACACCATGTAATGGGCAGCAGCGCCCAAATTCTGGGAGTCTGACGGGACGGAGGGCCGACACTAATCATTGTCATCAAAACGTTGCGGAAAAAACCGAAAATTCTTTTAAAGTTCAGTACTGGGCTCTTTCGAATTCCATGGGATTTAGACATAAATTTAGGTAAAAATTTAGACCAATTTATTTATATATTATTAAGTCATTTATTATATATATTGTGTATAATTCATATATTGTGTACATATTATTTATATATTATTGTATATTATCTACTCGTACATATTTTTTATACATTATTCCATAATATGTTTATATTGCTAGCAAAGAAAAATGCTCCGATGGAACAAAAAAGGGGAATATACTTGGGATTGAGAATTATCGAGGATGTAAAAGGAGGGGACTAGGAAAAATCTCCCTATAATATATGCCAAAAATCGCAAAATATATTAAAAATCAGACTTTCTCTAAACAATGCAAAAAATCGAAGTATATTCTGCGGTCTCTGAAAAAACGTATTATTTTAAAATAATTTTCTCTGATTGACATAATATCTTAAAAGCATACTACATAATGCAACTTTTTGCAGTCTTCATTCAACTTTGAGTTGCTCAATAATGTGACTGAAAGTGAAATGCTGTTAACAAATCATAATTAAGTTGTTCGCATTTCATTATTACTAAGCATGTCACTTAGCAGATACAGCCATTCTAAGTGTCAAAGTGCAAGCAATATTCAAGTTACCAAAAAATTGATTGAAAAAAGCAGCGAATTAGCAATGCAGTAGCTAAGCGAATTGAATGAAATAGTACATATCGATGCATTCAAGACAATCGATGATATTGTTGGTTCAAAGCAGAAGGAAACACGGAAGCTGACGTGCAACAGACCTTATGTAGATACTCTTTTACACATGTCTACAACAATTGTTTATTAAAGTTTTACATTTTTCTAAAGGCCGCAGAATATACTTCGATTTTTTGCATTGTTTAGAGAAAGTCTGATTTTTAAGATATTTTGCGATTTTCGGCATATAACATAGGGAGATTTTTCCTAGTCCTCCCCTTTTACATCCTGGATAATTCACAATCCCAAGTATATTCCCCTTTTTTGTTCCATCGGAGCATTTTTCTTTGCTAGTACCCTACTTTTAATTAGCAAGATTTGGAAATACAATACTAGATTTCATTTACTGTGCGGTTCTTCTAATAGTTGAATGGTTTAAACTTTACAAAGCTACTAGTTGTAGAAGAAACAAATATTCTGATTAGTAATTCTTATGTTACGTAGAACATCCTGTAAAGAAATATGCTTCCAAAACTTTCTAGAGCTAAACTTAATTTACATTTTAAACTTTACACAAGAGTGTAAAGAATTTTAGTGTTTTAACGATCAGCATTTATTAAGAAATGAAACCTCTATAATGTTCTAAGAACAAATTAACATTAGGTGTTAATCACTTTACACTACTCTTCATGCGCCCCTAGCAGACGTATCACATCTGTTTCCATATATATTTTACGACTTTAGGGAAAAATAAGTTACCGTGAGGCTCTGAAATGAAGCTTATTATATAGTGTAACCTTTACACTAGCAACGAGTGTAAAGAAGATTTTAGTCGGATTTTTAAATTCGATATTACTCGGATATTACGATCAATATTCATGAAAAAATTACGTCTCCATAACGTTCAATGACAAATAGACACAGATGTAAACCACTTTACATCACTGTTGAGTGCAAACAAACGCGCCCAACTGACGTCCCTTACTTGATTACATGTAAATTTTCAGATTTCGGCAAAAAATTCAGGTTTTCGCAAAGCTCTAGAACGAAGATTAATTAGCAGTGTAAACTTCACACAACCGCCTAGTGTAAAGAGGATTTTATTCCGATTTGTAAATCTGATATTACTCGGATATTATTATCAACATTTATGAAAAAATTGCATGTCTACAATGGTCTGAGGACAAATAAACAATGAGTGTAAACTACTTTACATCACTGTTGGATGTGAACAAACGCACCTACGTGACGTCTCACATTTGATTCTTTGAAAATTTCTAGACTCCAGGAAAAAATTAGGTTTCTGGAATGCTCAAAAACGAAGATAAATACATATGTAGTGTAAACTTCATGTAAACACCTAGTGTAAAGAAGATTTTGGTCAGATTCGTAATTTTGATATTGTTCCGATATTACGATTGATATTTATGAAAAAAATTAAGTCTCCATAATGTTCTATGGGCAAACTAACAATAGGTGTAAACCACTTTACAACACTGTAGAGTGTAAACATATGCGCCAGACTGGCATATCAAATTTGGTTCCTGGTCCATTTCTAGACTTGATAATCGAGTCCCTGACTCATAACCGGAGAAGCAGGCAGAAAAAACAAGACAGAATCGCATTTTAAACACCAAATTTTTGACTTTACACTCGCTAAATATATAATATTGATGTATAGACAATTTGCTTTGACATGCACCCGATATAAAGCACTTTATTTTTATTCTATTGGACTTATCCCGACTTCTGGACGGAGAAAGTGGCGAACAAAAAACGCAACAAAAACGTATTTTCCATCATTTAGAACACTGTAAACTTTAAAATTCCGTACCGAACTCCCCATTGAGTTTAAAGAAATTCGATTTGGTACAATTTGTAGCTTTTAAATCGTGGTACATTCCTGTGTGCCAAAATTCTCTTGCAAAAATTATTTGGTATAATTTATTAATCAAAATTCGGAAAAAACGTGTTTTTTCGCCCATTTTTTACCTCTGATTTCGAACTTTACACCCCATAAATAACTCAATATTGCGTTTTTTTAATGCGGTTTGCTGCGATGTGTAGCCCCTGAGAGGCACTTTATTACTGCTGTATTCAATTTACCCTGACTC
Organism: Mermis nigrescens; assembly: GCA_036768485.1. Classification (NCBI taxonomy): domain Eukaryota; kingdom Metazoa; phylum Nematoda; class Enoplea; order Mermithida; family Mermithidae; genus Mermis; species Mermis nigrescens. Next base: position 724,608 of record JAVLUZ010000142.1, read on the forward strand.
ATAAGTGGAAAAATTTGGCAGAGAAATCTTACTTAAAATCCGTTTTTTACACCATCCACTAGAGTGTAAAGTTTAAACCCCAGGATCTAACTCACCATAGAGCGTAGAAGACTTTGCTTATATGCGGAATGTAGCCCTTGATCCGCTCTACATTTCTGTCAGAAAACATTTTAAAAAACTCATAACCGGAGTTAGTATTAGACATAAGCAGGTTGAAAACTCGACCAAAAAGGGCTTTGTCACCCCCAGATTTTCGCACTCTTTACACTGCCATTCGAGAACTAATTCGAATTTCAAAAAAAAATTGTCATCTGTAGAATTCATCCCTCTATAATCCTATGCTGTTCAATTGTTCGAGTCATCAAAACTCAGTTGTCCACATGCCGTGATATAAAAGTCCCAAAATTTGTCCTATGTTATAACGTTACACAAAAACTTTACACCTTCTTTACACAGTAAGTTTTGAGTTTCAAGAAAAACAAAAACACACGGGCAGCGAATTCTTTTATTATCTTTCTTTTAAAAAAGCTGCACCTTCCAGAAGTGTCCCGTTATAGCTGTAGGGGGTGCTCAGGTGTTAGGGGTACCCAAGTATATTATAGGTACGCGCTAACGCGCTACCTATGATACAGGATGTTTCAAAAAAACAATACGCGTTACATTTTTTATATCTTCAGTTTGAAACAAGCTAGAAATATATAGTTTACACTGTCGTGCAGAGCGTTCATTCTTCTATTCGCTCTCACAATTTTATACGACTTTGTTGTAAAATTGGCAAGATATCGCCGCATTCGAGAAGCTTCGTCCTAAAGTTAGTGAACATGGGTTTTAGTGCTCGAAAAATTAACAATAATTTTCGACAATCGGCTTGGGAATTATTCTGGCATAAAAAGCCTGGTCAACAAACTTAGAAAAACGGGTGGCTTGGATCGCGCGGAGGAAAGTGGACGTCCTTGTTCAGTTCGCACTGTCACCAACGCTACCAAAGTGGAAAACTTAGTGATTAGCGCAGCTAACAAGGTTGGTATTCATTTATCTAAAAGGAAAATTAGCCAAAGACCGGGACTTTCACTATCATCCGCCAACTGTATCATTAAGGATCGAAACATCGGCGTTTTTAAAAGAGTTCCACTTCAAGAGATAAATGAAAACACAAAAGGTAAACGTCTCCTCAGGTCCAAACATTTGCTGGGCAAAATCAAATTGTCCGTTTTAGAAAATCTTGTTTTTTCCCTACGAAAAAGATTTTTTGATCGAAACACGGGCCCGCCCGTCTGCACCCAAAATAATAGAGTAAACAGTAAGGAATCGATAAAAAGAAACGTTCCCCAGCCAACGTAATAATAGAGAAAAAACATTTTCCCAAAAAATTATGGTGTGGGGAGCAGTATCAGAGCGTGGAAAATCGAACATTTACTTCATTGACCAAAAATCGACAGTTGATAGCAAAAAATACGTGTCCGTTTTAAAATCCGCTAAAAAGGACTTGTTGAAATTGTATCCGGATAAAACTTTTATGCTACAACAGGATAGTGCTACCCCAATTTGATGAATTACTACGTGTGGGGCGCTCTTTAGCAGATGGTGTGCGAGAAACCAATTAGTAGTCTAGCTGTCCTCAAGCGTTGGATCAAGTATTGCTGGAACAAACTATCGCAAGATAGACTAAATTCGGCTATAGACGAATTTCGTCGTCGATTACGCTTTGTCATAATGTCTTCTGGCGTACATTGCGAAAATTTTTTCTTGTAGGCCAAATTTTTACCGTATCGTAATAAGTTAGTTATATACGGTTCGATGCACAATTGAATTAGCTTTCTTTTTCTGTTTTTGTTTTTGTTGTGCGTTCAGTGTTTCGATAAAAAATTATAAAAAAGGAGTGTATTGCTTTTTTAATGAAACACCCTGTATTATTGGAAATTTAGACCATTAGACCCCCATGCCCACGTATAGTCGTAGAACTCACTCGATGTCGTGCGGCAAAGGGATTCGGGGAAATTTAAGCTCGTTCAAAAAGGCAAAGGCAAATTTGTACCAACAATAGGGACCGGTTGTATAAGAGCACGCGCAATGATCGCCGTTTCTATATTCTATCGCATCCAATTGAATTCGTAGCGAATCGACTGGTTACCAAACGGAATAAAAGTTAAATTCACAGCGCAACCATGGTCAGAAGCACACCTGGGCGTGGGGGCTTGAGGGTATGCACCCCCGAGAAACCGAAATACCCCCCCCAGAAATCGAAATACCTCAGAAATTCAATTTTAAAAAATTTTTTTTGTTTTTTTTTCGCAATTTTTTGATATCAATGGATAGTGCTTGATGAGAAACGTCGAAAAATGGCATTTTACGCCATACCACTGATTTCTAAGGCCGCTTTTTGACCTTTGAAAAATCTTGCACACCTCCCAAAATTTTCTTGCTGCCCACGGCATGGTCAGAAGTACCTTATACTTGTTGAACGTGTTTTAAATTTCTTTTAAATTTATTTTCTCATGATTTTTTAAGCGTTTATTCATTTTGTTGACTGAACGCTAATCGAGTACACCTTATTCGTTTATTTCATTTATTTTCATTTTTTAATCCTCTTTTCACTTTATTTTTCACTCTGTGTCGCTTTCCTTGCTATAAGGCAAACAACGCGTAATCAGCTTAGTTGGCTTACAAAAATTTTTTGCGAAGAACCTGCCTTTTGCATGCATATTCGCAAAACAATTTTTAATTATTTCGATTGCAGCGATGTTTCTTGAATTGATAAGGCATTATTTTTCTCAAATAATAAAATGAAAAAGTGGTAGCAAATAATCTTCACTCGCATTCTAGTAATATACGTAAACTTGATCGAGCTCGCGAATGCAAAACATTTTTATTGCAATATTGAGAGCTTACTGATGTTTTTTCTAAATTCGATCAAAAATTGATAAGTATATCCTCATCAGGGCTACCTAACGCGAAGTACATTAAAATACTAAGATAAGATAAAAATTCAAGATACTAAAATAAGATAAAAATTCAATCTCATTTTATACGAGTATCAGTTTGCTCAGAAAGTTACAATTTTGTCCTTGTATATGAGCGCCGGGATAATTTGGGTGCAGTTGGCTCAGTCTACAAGTGGTTAGTAATAGCAAGAACAGTCAAAGAAGGATATTTTTTTAATAAGAGAAAGCTAGAAATAAATAAAAATTCAAAAACGGTAAAGTAGAATTTAAGTAATTTAAATTTTTAATAAATTTAATAAACAAACGAACGAAAAAGCGGCCTAGGCATACGTGTAACGGCTCAAAATTTTGGCTTAGTGATCCCGGGGGTTCCCAGCCATTTTAAGGGAAGGTGGGGGTGAATGACCTGCAATTTTTGGCTAAAAATTGCAAAAAAACATCTAAAAATGACGTGTTATTATTTTTATTTGTTTCCTAAACTCCTAAAATCGGGGGGGGGAATAAGAAATTTTTTGAATTTGGGGGGAAGAGGTACGGCCAACTTTGAGCGAGAAATCTCACATCCTTCTGTTACATTTATGGGCCTGAGTGCGTATTTAATTCGTTGATTACTTTTTGAGAAAAACATAATAGCCTCCGGATCGCAAATATTGTAATTTTGAGCAATTTCCGGCTCCAACGCGCATTTCTGCCACGAATCCGGCTCGTTCGGCGTCGGATAAGTGCAAGGCGTTAGCAGAGTCGCCGAAATTTTAGCACCGTAGTAATAATTTAGCAAATTTTGCGACTCGTACTTATTTTTGGATAACTGATATTGCCTTCTTATCTGCTTATGCCTGAGTCGCCGTCGGCGGTACGGCGGCGGCGTCGTCCGGACCGAATTTTCGGCAATCGAAGTCCATTTTTCGGCAACTGAAGTCGAAGCCGAATTTCCGGCAACCGAATTCGATGGCCCTATGGTATTAGTGTAGGAAAACGGGCTAGTCCAATGGGTACCGTTGCGAGGCTTCGATGGTTTTTCTTGGTCCGTCGCCTCCGGGCGACTGGTGTCCGAATTTTTTATTTCGGCGTATATTCTAAATTTCGGCGTTAACGTAGAATTACTACTACTCGATGATGTAGTAGTCTTAAATTTCGTTTTATAGTCGGTGACGTATTTTTGTTGATCGTCTACTAGGCTATGAATTAGTCCAGCGCAAAATAGGCTAATATTCAAATGAAACGAAATAAGCAGGAAGAAGCAGCTTTGATGCATTGTTGCTGAAAATCTTAAAAAATATAAAATTTAGGGAATTCCGATTTTGGTGATAAAATGATTTTTTAATCACCCCGCATAAAAACGTTCGGAAGCGAATTTGTCATTCTTAAAGAACGAACGTTGGACAAAATAAATAAATAACCTTGTTTACTATTCCTTGTTCGTTTTCAGACATTGAAAATGCTGCATGTTTCAACTTTTACCACTTTTTAATGCGCTAGTTCGACTAAACCTGCAACACAAGACACGAGTAACGATAACTCTTGAATTTGGAGGTTCTACGGCCATTTTTAAAGGAGGCATCAATTTTGATTATGTTTGTCCTTATTTAAAATAGGCAGAAATCATTTTAGTGCAATTTCGAGTTTGCGGAATTTGGACAAGATCGCAATATGTTAAAGCGTAGCTCGGGCTTAAGCCCGACTCCAGTGTTTAAAGATATGAGGTCAGGTTGAGAACTGACTTAATCCGGTTTCATTATCATTTTTAATCCAGATTTATCCCGAACCAAGTGCAATGCATTAAAGTTTATGATCAATTTAGTGTTTTTTATGTTTAAGTGTAAGGTGGCCTACGTATAAGTTACTGGAAAAATATGGAAAAACAGCATCAACTTCTATCCATATATCGCTTTTCGGAAAAATATCCAAAATCAATCATGCTCCCCATATTTTAGAAAAATATGCATTCGAAAATTACTGAAATTTGTCGATCAGACCGGCTGACCTAGAAATGGAAAAATCCTGTAATTAAAGTATAAAACAAAGTTAAACGTGGATCTGTATCGAAAAAAGTAAAAATTACAAATTTTACAGGCGTGAACATGATTTCTCACTTGAATAAAAAGTTTTGAAAAATGACTTGTGTTTAAAATAAAATTATTTTTGCACTTTGAATTCAGAATGTTAAATAAAACGTATTTCAAAATTAAACAAGAGTCCACATATGTCAAAAAAATGGGAGAATAACAAATTTTACAGGCACGAATACGATTTTTCATTTAGATACAGAATTAGAAAATAACTCTTATTAAAATAAATTCAGTTTTATGCTACGCATTGATTATCTAATTAGACGACGAACGATACGTCAATCGAACGCGCATATCCAATGTCCCACGCGTATCTTATAAGCGAAAAAATGTCAATAGAGGCCGAGGTATCGCGCGCAAAATTTGCATAACTCACCACGATATTTGACACGCGGGCGCGAAATTTAATTAATAATTCGATCGCGTAAGCTCGCACGTAAATTAGGGCACCCACTAGCACGCGCACTTAAAAGCTATACAAAAACTCGGCGACAACCCGGGATTCCTTATCACAAGCTAACACCGAAGCCCTGTAAAAGCAAGGGCTTATTCAATATATATATGATATACGAAAGTTAATTGGCCTTACACGCGAACTCGCGGCGTAAAATTTGCATATTAAAAATTTTTTATCGATTTTTTTACGAATCGCGAGTCTTTCTCGATAATGAGCGAGCAAACACGGACTAATTGAGCTCGGGGACTCCTCCAACGGACTTGTCGGGGCGGCTCGCCTTTTTGAATTTTTTCGTACGTATGTACGGGAGCCGAAAATCGATATTAGGCGTTTTCGATGATTAATGGAATGATATAGGGGAAAGAAAATAGAGCTAGTCGTACTGCGTCGTAATTAAGCTCAGATTATCGCAGACTTTAGCTTACTAAATTTATCAGTCAGACGAGCTCGCGCGGTAAACGACACCCCGCGGAATAGACGCGGCTGATACGGAATCTCGCTCGTGATTTATAAAAAGACAAAAAATTAATAATGAGGCCGTCGAGAATCGGATAGAGTAAATTATCTCCGAGGTTCGGAATCACGGATTATTTATTATCGTTTTAGAAACGAAAATAAAAACGATGGCAAGTATTTCTTTTCCTAATTCTTCTTATCTTTTTTGAGAGGGCATTCGTGACAAAACAGATCTGGGGTAATTTTCCCACGCAATCTTGTCATTTTTTCCAGGAATATTGCTTCAGTTTTTCACGCGTATTCGAAGCTGTTTGAAACCGATTTTAGAAAAAAACGACCGGGAAATTGTGTTATAAAGCGGAAAGGCGGCTTCAAATATTCGTTAATTTACACTGAACAAGATTTTGTAAAATTTTCCGAAAATCTGGAAAAAAGTAATTCAATATTGTTCTGAATCAGTTTTAGCCATAACGCGATTCCTTCATTGTTTCCGCTTCAGGACTAAAGTTATAAAATCAGAAAAAGAGGAGCAAAACGTGACAGTAAATATTGGTATATTCGAAAGACGCAACAGACTTTTGCGGGTGTCAACAGCAGACATGCACAGCATAGGAATTCTGGGAGCGGGGAGGGGATGAAGTTTTGAAGTAACATTATCGGGCTCCAAAACGGTAGATTAGCGTCAAAAACATCATTTATCGGGTTTCTGACGATGCTCTGCTCTCTCAAGCGCAAAACATGGACAAATTCCAAAAATAGGTACCAGGAAGATTCGAGCTAACATGGTCAGCAACATTCGTGGGCAGCAAGAAAATTTGGGGTGCAAGATTTTTTGAAGGTCAAAAAATGATCTTAAAAATTGTCGATATGGCGATAAAAACACCATTTTTCGACGTTTCTCATCAAGCACTATCCATTGGCATCAAAAAATCGCTAAAAAACGCAAAAAATTTCAAAATTTGAATTCTGGGGGTATTTTGATTATCTGGGGGGTATTTCAACTTCTGGGGTGGTGCATACCCCCCACGCCCCGTGTGCTCTCAAGCGCAAAAACATGGAAAAATTTCAAAAAATAAGTACCAGGAAAATTCGAGCTAATAGAGCGAAATGGTCAGCAAGCGAGCAAGCAGGTAGCTAAAAACGCTTAAAACTGAACTTTTTCTGCGAATTTTTCATACATTTTTCGAAAATCGCAAATTCTGAGAAGGGGAGGGTGAAAAACTTTTGGGGAAGGAGTTTAAAAGTTTTTGGGGAGTGAACCCCTGCTAAACTCTTCAACCAAGTTCACGTACGCTTAGCAGTCGTTCTGGCGGATCAACAAGCTCCCAACCCAACCCCCAATAGCACGTATGATGAATACATGTAAAATGTCAGATTTGAAATGTGAATTCAGCGAACGAAAGAATTAGCTCCGATATAGAAGAAATTCGAACATTTCAAACGATTAGACAAGCCAAGTAAACTTATTTCTCATCATTAGACAATGCAGAATTACTTTGATGATAATATCCAAGCGTGTCGCATTTAAATTTATTGCAAAACAGGCTCACCAAGAAAGAAGTTTACTAGGAACAAACGCCATTGTTCTCAGTAACAAATTTTTCAATTGGCTTTACCGACGTATTTAGCGTGGCGCGTGGATTTCTCCTGCATAAAATTGAGATTAATTTGTCGTAGCTAAGCGAATCAATGCCGTAACCAAGTAAACAGACTTGATTCGGAGGATTGAGCAAAAACAAATGCTTCAAACGATGCTTTAAAAAAAGGTAATTGTATAATTGATCAACAGCAAGAACGGCAAACTATTGACGTTATGATTGCGATTTTTTTGGAACGACTTAGTCACATAATGTACACTAGGCCATAATCGAGGATGAATGTGCTCTAACGACAAACGAGGAGCGTAAAGGGAGGTTTGGACCGTAGATTCACAGCATGAGCGATCTGGGGGAATGAGCCGGTCTGGGGTCAAAACTGAGTTTTTATGGGCCGAAATGACCTTGACAATTTGACGCACTTTTGAAGACATTTTTTTCAATTTTCATCCATTTTCGGCCTTCATTTTGACTCATTTTCTCCACAGAATTTTCCATTTGCACCAGGCATGCAAACGAGGCAGGGATCTGCGGCCCCTACAACGGAAACATGGGAAATTTTTTGGAGAAAATGAGGTGGAAAACGCTGAAACATTTCAATTTTTATAAAACAAATTTATGAAAAACGAACAGTTCCTTCAAAAGTGCTTGAAATTGACCCGAAACTGTGGAATAACATAGTTTTAACGCATTTTTGCATCTATATCATTTTTTGGGTGTAGTCATAACATTGCCACCGACCCAACATTGCTAACGCCCCACACTGCCTACTGTCCCAACACTTCCACCATTCCACCACTGACACCGTCCCAACATTGCCACCACGTGCCACAATGAGTATTAGCATACAACCATCAATGGGCGTTAAAGAGGGAGGGGGATTAAACTACCTAAAAATTCAAACTCCCCAGAAATCTTAGAGACCTCCCAGAATCGTATTTTTGGTGTTATTTCCGCAATTTTTGCCACATCAGATCTCCTCCCAGTATTTATTTACTGTTCAAGACACACGTATAATTTGAAAGCATTATTCGCACAGTCAATGATGCACATGGTTTAGGTCGTCATGGATAGATAAAATCAAGAATCTGCGGTCAAGGAGGGGCAAATCTTCAATTTTTCTAGAGCAATGTTAGGTTGCAGGAGTGGATTGGGCAAAAATCGCAAAAAACGCCAAAATGAAATGCTTAGAGGTCTGCTGGATTCTAATAGTTTGGATTTTAAGGGAGTCAACCCCTCCCTCACTAAACGCCCCTGTGATTGTACGCCAAGATTCATAGTGGCAATGTCGAGATTCGCAGTGGCAATGTTGGGACCGGTGTAGCGTTGTTAAACGCTAACGATATTTAAATACCGTTAATTTTTAAAACGTATTTTTCAGCATAATATGCTTCATAAATTTTTGTATACTTAACATATTCTGGTAGAGAATTTTGTGCTAAAGCTAAAAATGTGGTTTCAAATCCACTGGCATTAATATTAAGATCAAAAAACCGAAATTAACGTTATTTCTAATTTTTCGCTTCGACGGGAAAAATCAAAACATTTTTTCACCGTGAAAAGTATTCCCACCAAGGTTTCAAGAAGAACCCTTCATTATCCAGAAACTAACGTTATTAGAACGATTAACAACCCTAGACCGGTGGCAATGTTAGGACGGTGGCAGCGTTGGGACGGCAGCAGTATTGGGACGGTGACAATGTTAGGACTCGTGGAGGCATTGTTGGGACTAGCGGCAGCAATGTTGCAAAATAACCGTTTTTTGAGGTCGTTCAAACATAAAAGGCTAACTAACTGACCCTCCCTATCCGGACCGCCTCAGACCCCAGATGGCCCATGCTGTGCCTCTATGGTCTGGACCATAGATGGACGGCATGGTCTATCTGGGGGATCAGCTCTTAGAGCTGAAACAGGCTCAGAAGCTGGTACAAGTGTTTAAATTGCGTTAAAACAACGTTATCACAGAGTTTCGGGTCAATTCAAAGCACTTTTTTGAACAAAATTTTCATATTTCATCAGTTTTCGGCCTACGCTTTGCCTCATTTTCCCAAGGAAATTTCCTATTTTTTCATTCATGGGGATCTAGGCCCCCACCCCAACCCTCTCCACCCACGTGCATGTATAGTTGGACCCCCGTAGTTCCAAATAAGTCCTGAATCCGAGAAAACTTCTCGAATTAAATTATAATAGATTAAATTTTTTCGACACTTTTCGGTCTTGACCCCAGACCCGACGCCCCATGATCAGCCATTGACTGGAAATTAGGGGAAATGAAACAAAACGGCTACGCGTGCTATGATATCGAAGGGCAACGAGGGCTGCAGTGATAAAAGTTATGCGCAATCTCAGCCGATAAAAAATATGTAAAACTGACCGGATCAAAGATCAATCGCTTCTGATGTTTTTTGTAGCGTAGAACCCGAACGACTAAGAGTCCACTTCGCTCCCAAGTGACTAATCCTTCAAAAACTAAACGTAGCGCAACAATAAGTGCGAATTATGGGTCCAACCGACTGAGATTCAAAGAAATCCGGTACTCCAATGCAAATTTGGTTAATTTGCATATTTAAATCTAAGCGTGTTTCTTAGGCAGGAAATGGAATATCCTCGGGATTCGTCCCGTGACACGAATACGAAACGAAGATCAGATTTTTGCAAAATTTCGGATGCACCGTCCGCTAGAGTTGACGGTTTTTTCTTCCTCTTCTGTATTATATAGGAGCTAAAATAATCGCAGAAAAGCGTGACGTGTTCGATCGAAAAATTATCACTGCGCACCTGTTATTGCGAACGCAATCACACAAGATGACGTTTTTGGATGCGCTTGAGGCCAAAAGTATCCTTTTCCGAGTCTCAAACACGAGCCAAAGTCAGGGAGTCAAATAACAAACAAGGCGAAGAAGCAATATTCTTATCAAATAACGCTGCTTCGAGCGAGGTAAGGTCAAAGATAAAAAGTTAAAAAAAGGGAAAACTCGCATCGAAATAACAATGTTGAAAAATTCCAAAAAAAGCTTAATTTATAAAAATTGAAAAATTAAATAACAATGTTTCTGATAAATATAAATTGCGAAATTGAGAATAAAACAAAAATAAATACAGGAGCTTATCAGAAAAAATAGAAAAAGCAACGAACCAATAGTATTTTCAAATTACTAGCTTCGAATGAGATAAGGTCGGAAGGAAAAACTGAAAGAGCAAGGGAAAACTCGGATAAGAATAGAAATATTGAGAATTTTTTTTAAAATTTATTAAAGTAATAGAAATGTAATGCTTTATACGTATTAAAATTGGAAGAATTAAATAATAATATTTCTGATAAATATATACTGGAAAAACCAAAAATAAAACGAAAAATAAGCAGAACAATTTGAGAAAAAGTGCACTGGAAAAAATATTAAATTATTAATTAATTTTTCGAATACTTCATGAAATAAAAATAATAATTGAAAATCATTCGAAGTCACGTTGGAGGAACTAAAATATCGCAATAATTAAATAGATGATGCGGAAATGGAATATTAAAATTACCGCAAGTAATTATGGAATGATGTTTTAGATACTAAAATTAATCAGACCGAAGTTTATTTGCTTAAAGCCAGAATTTTTCAGACGATCGAGTACTAAAATTCAAATACAAATCTGCGTAAGACGACAGAATCTTGATAAAAATATTTAACATGTAATAAATGTACACAAACTAAATGAAAAACTAAAACAAGTAATCTGCACCCTTTTCAGCGCGATTTCAAATTAATGAATCAGAGATCTTTTGGAAGATTTTCAACAATAGAAAATCAGTAGTGTTCGCCTAATTTGTCGCACACACGAATAAACAAACCACGAATTAGGAATCATTGTTGGTTGGTATCCTAAAGTCGATCCTATTACCGCAGTGAGGAAAATATACGGGATAAAAACACGAACAAAAAAAGAGCTAAAATCGCTATTGATCCGTAACACGCGTAAATTGCGTGCAACGCTGCCGGGTCATTTATTTCCTATTGGAAAGAACAAATAAAAAAACGTTGGGCGGTCGGCTCTATTTTAGGTATTTTTTTCAGTTTTAGTCAACGCTGTTGGATTTATCAGTTGCGGATCTTATTAGGCGATAAACGAAGAAAAAATCATGAGAAAATTATTAATTGGTTTTAAGAAAGAGGTTATTTTTTACCATTCCTACTATCTTAAAACACTCTGAACACGTAGTAATGCAACTGGAGTGGGGTATGGGTATATGACTTCTTGATTTTATAAATGGAAAGTCTAATGTTTTTGGGAAAGATAAAGCAAAATAAAGCTAAAAATATATGATAATAAATTTTTTTGCAAAATCACTTGAAATTGACCGAAAATTGTGGATTTACAAAGGGTTTACACTATTTTATTCTTTATATTAGTTCTTGTTAGTGCATCTATGGTAGTGAGAGATAATATTATTACATTTTAATCTTCTTTAAATGTTAGCGAGAGAATAGCAAATGATTCAAATAGTACGCACACACGTGTAAGCATAAAAACATGTAAAATAAGAACGGAAGACAGTAATTAATTGAAAATTATTACCTGCATGTTTAAATCTATGGGCAAAATGGCAAGTTAAATAGAAAGAATCTTACAAAGGATAAATTTTAATTATAATTACTGTATAATCGACAAAGTAATATAATGCAAGAAATTGGAAAAAATATCGATTTCAATACGATCGGGATAAAATAATCACTTGGAGGAAGATGTATAACTACCTGTTCAAATTTACAACAAAGACGACGAATTACGGAATAATTTTTATTAATACATTGTTTATTAAATTTTATATTTTAGCGAATATCACACATAACAAAAAATTCACCGAATATTTTTAGTGCAATTAGAACTAAAAATGCTGCTGCAGATTGCAACTTTGTTAATTAGTTGCGATACTGAAAACTTAAAAGAAATTTTATACAAGAAGCCCTTCAAAAAAAATACACAAAGATAGCAACAATGCATGTTCAAACTTGCTTATTGATATCGGCTTGAGAGAAAACAGGAAGAATGCGCAAAAAGCCGGTCTGTTATTAAATTAATCAGCAGCAACTTGGAAAAACAACGATAATGGAAGTTAATGGCGCGAAAAATATTTGCATACATTCCGATTCATCGAAGATTAATGCCATTTATTTAGCATCCTGTCACAGTGCTCCGAGAAGAGTCAACCATTAATCATACCAAATAACAAAATAGATAAAAAGCGTATGCAAAATAAGTAAGAAAAACGTATCGGTACGTCGCTAAGACGAACGTTAAATTATGCAACGTTGCTAAGCACTTAACGACACACAATGTACCCAGACAAAACAATCAAATACCCAAAATTGAAATCTGAGCTGCCCAGTGGCGGATCCAGGATTTTCCTACAGGGGGGCGGTAACCCTAAGGGGGGCGGAAACATGACTTGGGCGGAAATATTAGCCGCTTTAAACCAAAAATCGCTAAAAATCGCTCAAAAATCCTTAATTTTGCGCACTATTTTGGGCCAATGGGGGAGGAGGCGGCCGCTCCGCACCCCCCTTAAATCCGCCCTGGAGCTGCCTGAGTCTTAGCAAAAATATTCCTAATGTTTACGATGAAAATCAAATAGAGCCAGCGCGTTCTTGCCAACAATCCTCCGTGAAATCACAACATCAGGTCATGCGGCGAATTCAAAAGAAAATTTGGGAACCCCCACCATATATGGCATTGGCCGATTTGGTGGGAGGGATCCCATGGGAGGAAATCTAAAACAGAAACACCAAAAATACGATGCAAAGGGTCTATCGATTTTGGGAGTCTTTAAGTTCTCGGGGTGTGGTCCGGCCAGACCACAGATGCACAGCGTGGTCGATCTGGGAGGGGTCAGCTGATCTGGATGGGCTAAGAATTGAGCTTTTTCGGGCCAAAATGACCTCAAAAATGTTATAAGCGTTAAAAAGCGTTAAATCACGTTATTACACAGTTTTTGTTTAATTTTAAACACTTCTTTAGAAAACTAATTTTCATCTGATTTTTACTTTCGTTTTCCCGAGAAAATTTGTTTTGATTCTGGGGATCTAGACCCCAAACCCCATGTGTATGTCTATTCCAGACCCCATGCTCATGTGTTGGTTAAAGTAGAGTTAAAACTTCTTGAAATAAATGTGCAAGCGTTTTACTTTTTCCAACATTCTGATATCGGGAAATGATGAAAAATTGCGTTTCCGTATATTCTTTAGCACTTTGTTTAGCATTTTTAGCATTTGAAAGCTTCAATAGGCACAGATCTGTTCATCCGAAGTCAATCCTGTTGATGTTATTCAGAAAACAAAACAGAAAATTGTAAATTATTGAGAAGAAGAATTGAAGTAAAATACGTAATATGAGGTGATTTAAGAAAAAATATCGTTTTTGTGGGCCTCCTGATGAGAATGCAATCTGATAAATATGTAGTATAAAGCTAACACGAACAAAATGTGCGATGGTGATGCTCAAATAATCAAAGCAAGCTCGGTGATGAATAAATTTTAAGAAAAAATTAGGATGCGATCGGCTCTGAAATTAATCAAATCGTATCAGATTGCCAGAAAGCATAAAAAATGTCGAATTAAGCGAGTCAAGTATAAAAACAAGTCGAAATATGAAGAAGCAATAGACAGTTAGATTACAGAAATGACGGCACGATCGAAAGTAAACTTGATTTCGAGTTAAATTTGAACTAAATAAGATCAAACTTAAATTTCTAATGCAATTGTTGATCTTAAGTCGATTTAACAACACTGTCTTACAAGCAAGGAGAATAGAGCCACGAGAATAATTTTCCATCTTACTATCATAAAGTTGACGACAAAATCATTTGCATTTTTAAATTCTTAATGATATTTTTTATTCTTGCAAATTCGTAGAAATATTACACACATTTGCTAAAAATGGTGGAAAATTCTTTTCCACCTAAACTCTATTCTTAGGCGCCTTCGAACCTTTGGAAACTTTCGGAAAACTCTAGACCCCTCCAGAATTTGACCGCTGCCCACGTGCGAGAAATGAATAATTATTAAATGATATAATATAAATATACAAAAACATAAATAAATGATTAAAAATATATTTTTTACATAAATATATTGAAACATGACGATAATTAACATCCTAATATATAAGAAAATTAACGAAAAGCGAATTTCATCAGTCAGTAGCGAAAATTCCGCGCTAAAGCTGACAGGCGACCAGAAGAAGAAGCGATAAATAAAAATATACACTACTTATTTAAGCTTTTGTTTATTTTTTGAAAACCGAAGCAGTTGCCGACAAAATTATCATTAGTATGACGGAAGAGGCACTCACTGAATGTTTCTTCATTTTTTAGAACCTGCTTGACTTTTTCTTCTAAGAACAAAAGAAATACGAATGGACAATTTTTTAAACGTCCATAACGTAACATTTGGCAATTTTTTAAGCGGTTGTTTTCGCATTCTCAAGCGATCGTTTGCTAATAAATCTTTTTTCCGAGAAACTTTATTTTCACCATGTACATGCTTAAACTCGCTTAAAAAACTTTCGACAGATTTTTCGGCTTTACAAAGACGCATGGGCCATGAATATTTTTGACTTATTGCTGGAATAGCATGCTAAATACGAGTATTTGTTATGTGCGAGTGAAGTTGCAATAATGGCCCTACTACTCTGATAAATTTCACCACATGGCGCAATTATATTGCCTTTTTCTCAAAATTCTGACATAAAAAATGCTTCTGCGAGTACGACTCGTTGAACGCGTTTTTTAAAGCGGCTTAAGTATTTTCAAAATGATGTTGAGTCAATTCATTTGCTCGCTTACTTGCTGGTCCTCGGGCAACGTACATACAAGCTGCGCATAATTGATCAAATATTTAAAAGAATAGAAATTTAAAAACTTACTAAAATTTAAAAGACTCTAAAAAACTTCGAAGCTAAAGTGTCGCGAAATTGACAAAGTGGTAGAAAACTAGTCAACAACTGATAGCTTAATAGAATCATCGGCTAACACCTTTACAGATTCGTCATCTTTGATTTCTTTATAGCAAATGAATTTTGGCATTGATTAATTAGTCGGGAAAAGGCCCTCTAATGCGTAAACGTGTTAACAGGCGAATCATACGAAATCTGATGATTGATATATGCGAATCCGCGCGGAAGACGAAATATAGCCTTTTTATATTTCAGCCTTTACATCGTTTGCTCTTTGTAGCGTCGGGTTTGACTATTAAGAGATAAGAAAAATTGAAAATTAAATTCAATTCACTGAATTTCGAGGGTGTTTAAGTGGTCAACAAATTTATAGAAAATGTGCAATAATTTCAAGTTCACAGGGCTGATTTAGAACGGAGGGCCGCCCCCCATTGGCCCAAAATAGTGCGCAAAATTAACGATTTTTGAGCGATTTTTAGCGATTTTCTGGTTAAAACGGCTAATATTTTCCGTCCAAGTCAGGGTTCCGCCTCCCCCTAGGAAAATCCTGGATCCGCCACTGGGTTCATACAAATTTGTTTTGGCAAAGCTATATTTTAAATTAAGAGGGCGGGACAACGACATGAATTTGAATTTAATTGACGAGCATGCATATAATCACGAGCAGTAATGAACTTGACCAGTGCTCGTCTATATACATTTTTCTTTTCAATTTCGCCTTATTTACGACTTCATCTTATTTGAAGTAAAATTTGATCGAATGTAATGATAAATATGATAAGTAAAAAGCAAAAATTATTAAAAACCCTCGAACTGAATACTAAGGTGAGATATTGGGTTACTAGAAACAATTTCGATTTGTTTTCATTTTCACCTTTCACTAAATCCCACAAGTTTCGACGTTTTAATTTCGAAACCAAAAAATTCATAAGGTGAAAATATTTTTTATAACGTTAGTCATTGAGATATAAATCAATTGCTTCGAATCAAAAAAAGATAATTTAAGCTAGCTTCAAGCAGCAAAATTAATAAATTTATCTGAATCATGATAAAATATCGCAAATCCGGATCCGACAAAATTTAAGCAGCAATTTATTTACAAAACGCATAAAATGATAAATTTCGGAAATTATTAAAAGCGAAATTCAGTCAGTCTTGTGCTAGAATTCGCGTGCGAACTATCAACAACCGGATAATTGTAATTTTTCTCGTAAAATTCGCCTCCCGAGCTCAGCACTATAATATTGAAAATAATATAAAAATTGAAAATAGGCGAAATTTATTTTAAAAAAGACATAGTATGCGAAATAGTTAGAGTGAATAAAATCAAAAATAAGAAATTCGGATTCTTCCTATATTTTGAGTGTGAATTCCATGATGATAAACACTTGTCAGGCGGATCAGCCGAGTCAATTCCGGCGAAATCGATAAGGTCACTGGCGGATCCAGGATTTTCCTAAGGGGGGGGGGGGGCGGTACCCCTAAGGGGGCGGGCGGAACCCTGACTTGGGCGGAAAAATTAGCCGTTTTAACCAAAAAATCGCTAAAAATCGCTCCAAAATCCCTAATTTTGCGTACTATGTTGGGCCAATGGGGGGGCGGCCGCCTCCACCCCTCCTAAATCCGCCCCTGGATAAGGTTGAACTTTGACGGATCCAGAAGAAAAAATAAGATTACATTTACCGATAAAAATGAAAAATATGACAGTAATAAAAAATGATAAATGAGAAATAGAAATGAGAATTGCGGACCCCTAGTACATAGTTTTGCGCTTGATTCGAACCAGTCGGTACACTTTGTTCATTTACTAAAATATTTTTATATGCTCCGCAACATAAGCAAAACGCCATTTGCATACATGTATAGGAAAGGATGGCACACAGCCAGTGTACGCGTGCAGTGTTTTTCGGGCATACACGGTTGGAAATAAATCACCGAGTTCCCTTAAATGCAAGATAAACCTACCTGAATATATCGCATGACATTTGTTGTCGTGCCTAAAATCAAAGGCCAAACAAGCGATATACGAACAAGACGGGGTAGAAAACAAACAACCCAGTTTTCTTCTTCAACGCGTGTTTGGCACTTTCGACTAATCGATAAACAGTGGAATAATCTCGTGCATATTTTTAGCCGCTCGTTTCGAAATCGATTCTGCTGGGTGAATAATTTGGAAAAGTTCCAGATGCTACGGAATAATTCGAATATCGCCGTCAATGGGAACGAATCGATCGTCAGCAAAGATACCGAGGATATTGAGGTGGTGTATTTTTGGCCAGGGGCGGATTTAAGGGGGGAGGAGGCGGCCGCCCCTTCTCCCATTGGCCCAAAACAGTGCGCAAAATTAAGGATTTTTGAGCGATTTTTAGCGATTATCTGGGTCAAAACGGCTAATTTTTCCGCCCAAGTCTTGGTTCCGCCTAGCCGCCCCCCCCCTTAGGAAAATCCTGGACCCGCCACTGTTTTTGGCTGTAAAAAACCGCTCCCGAAATTCTTTAGTTCGATAGCCAAAAGTATATCGTGAACGCAATAGTGACGATTTTTTTGCTCAGCAGCGAGTATACGTCTCTTTTTTACACGCGTGTCAACCTCTTACTATTTTTAGACTTTACTTATGACCAGCGGCCGATCTAGGGTTTTCGTATGGGGGACGGATCCGTACCCCAACCTTTTCTGAAACAGTCAAAAATAGGCCCGAAAATCCGGTGTTCACGTACAGAGTAGAGGTTTTCCGCCGTTTTATTACGTCTATTTTCCAGTCAAAATAATTTCTGGGTGCAAAGATTTTGGAAGTCATTTCACGATTTTGAGAAAATTGCGCGCAAAAAGTGCTTAAATTTCTTTAATTATGGCGCAAAAATTACAGAATTTTTGCTGAAAAATGGAAGAAAACTATAAATTACAAGGCTTCCAGGAAGTCAGGAAAATGAAGAAAAGTATCAACTATGTATTGTCCTGCGCGAGGCGCCAGAAAAATGAGAAGAGTTAGGAAGATCGGTGGCCATAAATCATTGCAATCTACATATCCATCCTTTATCTCGCCAAATATTTTGGGCCAATGGGAGAGGGTGCCTTTCCCGCCCCCCATCCCCACGCCACCCTTCAATCCTCCCCTGATGAGAGCGTTCGCCGTATTTCAACTAGTTTCGAATAAATGAAGTTAAAAGTCGTGTGTCGACAACAAGTGGGCGCATGGTGTACGGAGGGTCTTGACTTTCAGAATTCTAAATATTCCTAGGAAAAGTTTTTTCTGCTATCTCACGATTTTTTCATACCAATGGATAGAGCTCGATTAGAAACGTCGAAAAATGATGTTTTTTTACCAGTGTCACACGCATTTCACCGTTTTTCGTCCTTTGGAATTTTTTGAACCCTTAGGCTTCTCAAATTTGGGCGCTGTCCGTGTTAACCTAACTTGTAAATCTCTTATTTTGTCATTTTTTTATTCCGATTTTTTAGCCTCAGTAACATTTTGCAACTGTTTGGGGATTGAGCGACTATGTATATGTCAAACCAAAGGCACAACTTATCTTCGTAATCCCTTTCTGCGAATCAGGTAAAAATCGGAAACTTCATACGGTTTTGATTTATTATGCCAAAATGGCCTTAAAAAATTGGATAAACACAAAAATCGTTCCGTATCTTAATTAATAAATATAAACTTAATTGCAAAAAATATCGATTGCTGCTTCGTGGCTATAATATTGCCTGATAATTTCGAAAATTTTATCCTTCTCAATCCAGTGATCTAGACCCCTGCAGCCCTCAAGCGCATTTATTCCAACGACCATACCAGGAACAGGAATTGAGTTTTTATTTTATTTCTATAAATTTCTTATCAAAATATTTATCGCGTTCAATCCCCTGAATGCCTAACACCGGGCCTAATCAACTGTTTTAAAACGAAATAAATGTTTTTTTCCAAAGAATCTTCTGGCGTTGAACCCTCGTGCGCAGACGCAAGCCCGCGTTGTGCCCAGTCACGTGACCAAGCGAGACAAACAACTTTGGAAGAGAAATGCGGATAAGAAATGTTCGGTAAGAATTATCTTGAAAACAAGTTAATAATAAATAAATAATTGAATAAATGAATAAATGAATAGATAAATATTTAAAAATAAATAACCAAATAATTAATAAATAAATAACCAAATAATTAATAAATAAATAACAAAATAATGAATAAATAAATAAATATACACCATAAATATTATTCACTTTACACTCCTTGCACTTATCAATTTATTTACTCTTTCAAATACACAAACCGTTTCATTTTTCTCGTTTAAAAACATATATTTAGCAATATGTTTAAAAATTTGACTTGTTTTTTTACATTTTGAAGACGTGCAAACCGTTGCTCAATGATTTCGGTGACGTGAAACACACGACTTTGAGCGAAAGAGGGGCCCTAAAGGAAGCCGCCCGTTGCCTGAAATGCGCCGACGCTCCTTGCCAAAAAAGTTGCCCCACGCAATTGGACATCAAGGCTTTTATAACTAGCATTTCAAACAAGGTAATGAGAGAATTTTAGGTTCAAATACCTTTTAAATATTTTTTAATTATTTAAAAAAATTTTTTAACATTTAAGTCTCATTTTTACCTTTTTTCAGGACATTTTTTAGCATATTGGAAATTTTCTCAGCATTGGAAATTTGTGTGTTTTAAATTTGTTTTTTTTTAAATTTTTATACTATTTTATTCAGAAACTATAATCAAAATTTAATTCGAAAATTTCTTATGTGTTTAAAAGCGCATTCTTGTTGTTACCATGGGAGAATCAGAGGGTTAAGTTATCTTCATTAACATTTGGCGCAGTTTGCCAGTCACTGTCGTTTCACCCCGTAATATAAAAATTTTCTAAACCAGATTAAGTAAGATCGACGAATGTTAGATGTTCGTTTGCCGGGGCATTGTGTTATATCCATTACTCAAAAACTTCAGAATTTACCTTGATTTTGATCAATGCAAAAAACGTGAGATTTTTCAGTTTTTTTACTTAATTTGAAATTTAAAATTTGCACGCGTTGAGCCGTTTATTAATTTTATTATATACTTCATTATTTTTTATTGCTTATCCATTGATCTACACATGTATGCAAGGTCGTATTAAAAATTTTTCCGGGAGGCCCGACAATTTTTTAAGTCGCAAATCTCAAAAACCGTTTAGTATATAAGCAAGAATATTAGCATTTTTGAGCGTCTAGCGAAAATTAAAAAAAGCTTCATGCTTTACTTTCAACTCGAATTCAAATCTCTCGTACTGTCTCGACTGATTTCTCAGTCTTTGGCGCATGCTGCACACTGCAAAATTGTGATATTTTTGTTGTTGTTCTTAATTCAGGGCTTTGCAAACAAATACGGTATGAAAAATTAACTTGGTTGTTTACGTGTTTTTATGTCCAAGTCAAGCCTTGACCTTTAAGCAAACAATAATCATAAAAAATAAGAAGTCCCGGGATAAATTTTTGGTTTTATTACCTAAAACTGCTCTAAAAACCGGTTTTGCCGGTCAGTTTTTCCTGTTAAGTTTGAAAATTTTAAATGTTCTGCTTTGGGGATCCTCGTAAAAACTGTTTCTTTCATTTCGGCGGAGTACGACTCCTGCATCTGGTTAATAGGGGCCTGCGTGTGACGTGCATTTAACTATTGTCTTATTTATTAAATTTAAATTATGGGTCAAAAGAATTGAAAAATTTTTAATTTTTAAAAATCCTAAAAGTTTAATTAAAATTATTAATTAAGTCTCTACCTATTCTTTCATTCATATAACGTTTTATTTACATATTAGAATTATTATGGGGCGGCTAAATCGATATTATCCGACAATCCATTGGGTCTCACCTGCGGCATGGTGTGTCCCACGAGCGATTTATGCGTTGGAGCGTGTAATTTGTACGCCACCGAAGAGGGACCGATTAACATAGGTGGATTGCAGCAATTTGCAGTCGATGTGAGAGAGTTCCAGAAATTTTATACCTTAAGATTGTTTTTAGAAAAAAGTTAAAAATTTTATTTGTTTTTTATTTAGCGAATTTCTCTAATTGATCAAATTGATTTATTTGATTAAATATTTTAGTTTTTTAGTTTAATTAATTATTTTAGCTGTTTATTCTGATAAGATTCTGGCAGGGTCTGGTGGTTCCGAGAATTTTCAAACGTCGACAAAGGCCAAAAAATTATTTTCAATCAATATTTAAACGAGAAATTTCAATCAAATTTTGAAAATTATTCTAGAAATAATTTGCAAGCTTATTTCTACAGGTCTTACGAATTCTGGGGGTTCCTTTTGTATTTTGGGCTTCTGTTCTCCCAGACTCTCGCACATAAGTATGTGATGGCAATACCTGAAATGAGAGGTAAACTAGACTGTGGAACAAAACCTGTCCCTGTTAATTTATGAATTTTCTTCCTTATACGACTCGCCACTTTTTATAAATTAAAAATTATTGTACGATTTCGATTTTATTTGATTGTTTGGAGTCCATTTTTGGCCGGCATTTAGCGTTGCAATGTGTTGTAAAACATGAAAAGAAGCAGAAAAATAAAAATCAGCATTGAATACTGAAATTTTCTTATTCCAAATATTCTAAAAAGGAGCATTAACTATTTTGAATAATTTAAGGTGTTTAAGTCGATGAAAATTCAACAAATTAGGAGCCCTGGGGGCGTGGAAAATTCGAAGAAGCCGACTTATCAATCGCCGGTGGCCTTGATAGGCTGCGGACCGGCTTCGATTAGTTGCGCCACGTTTTTGGCGCGACTCGGCTATGCAAATTTGACAATTTTCGAGAAAGAATCATATGCCGGTGGTTTGAGGTTCATTTTTAGTATCTTGAAATTAAGGTATTAATTTGTGCTTTACTTCATAAAATTGCCAAAATACGGGATGTTTTTAAAAGCAGGTGATTGCCACGCGTGAGCGCGGGGTCTATACCACACATGGGCAGCAACCTAATTCTGGGAGGCATAACGGTGTGAAATTGCCAAAAATAGCACCAAAAATTTTAGTCTGGAATCTATCGATTGGAGAGGAGTCTGCCGGATTCTGGGGGTCTAGATCTTCCAGATCTCCGTAATATCATGTGGGGAGACGATACATGCAGGAGTGGGATTCTGGAGTGTTAGGGGTCTGCCCAAAAAATTCTTTAAAAATGCCTTTTTGGGCTCAGAGGCAATAGATAAACGTCAAAAACATTGTTTTTCGACGTTCCAGACGGTACACGTTCTTTTTAGGGCATAAAAATATTAATGAGAATGTTATGAAAAATTCCAAAAATTGAGTGAATTAAGCAAAATAAGGTGATCAAAAATTTGACATTTTAAACCCAAAATATTGCTAAAAACGCTTGAAGTATCACACTTTTTAAGATTTTTTCGAAAAGTCGACAGTTCTGGAGAGTCAGCAGTTGGGGGGTCGATAGCCATTTGGAGTCAAATCCTTCCTTTCCTCTGGAGTGTTTTTTGGGATAGAGCTTGAGAGGAAACATCGAATGTTTCTATTGCCTCTAAGCCCTAACTTCAGTTTTTTGACACTTTTCTGACCTTTGAATTTATTTGGATTCCTCAGAACCGCTTCCTACATAATTTCAGGTGCCATCTACGCATTCTGGCAGTCGAATCTATTTTGTTATTTTTTCGAGAGGAAAATAAACGGCTATTTTTAACATTCAATTCGCCTCTATTCACTACAACAGAAATTTCGGTTTTTTCTCGAAAAAACTTTTTAGCCTTTTTCGGACCAGTACATAGTGGTACGGAAGGCCTAAAATTTCGAAATTATATATTTTTTATCTTCGATTTTCTTTTGTAAGAATTATTGATTTATATTTATTTGTATTAAAATACTAAAAATTCTGACAAACATCGTGCTTGCCAACGTTGTGGCACGAATCAGCACAGAAAATTTGGTTTTTCCTTCTAATCATTATTTAGAACAATTATTAGAAATCTATAATCTTAAATATAAAGGTTATTTAATCAGCAGAGTATTATTTTTTATTCTATTATTTCCAAAAATTAATATTTTTGTCGCACTGTCCCGACTCTAAATACGACCCTCTTTGGATATTTTTAATAAAATTATCTGTCTATTCATAGATACTCGTACTTTAAAGTCCGCAAATACTCCAATGCGTACTTAGAGATTTGTTAGAAGTTGTCTAATAAAAGATGAAAATTGTATGAGAAAGAACAAAAGAGAAAATTGAAAATATTAAAAATAATAAAGTAATAAAAATTAAAATAATTGGGGAATTAATTAACTTGAAAAACTTATATGCACGTAAAGGTTTTGTTTTTAATTAAATAATAAATACTTTATGCGGTACTTGTTTCGATCGTGTCTTAACATTCCCGCTGTCCCAATATTCCCACCGCGAAGTCCCAACATTCCCACCGTTCCAACATTCCCACCGCGTGTCCCAACATTCCCACCGTGATTCTCAACATTCCCACCGTCCCAACACTCCCAACGTCCCAACATTCCCACCGCGAAGTCCCAACATTCCCACCATTCCTACATTCCCACCGCGTGTCCCAACATTCCCACCGTGAGTCTCAACATTCCCACCGTCCCAACACTCCCACCGTCCCAACACTTCCACCGTCCCAACATTCCCACCGCGAAGTCCCAACATTTCCACCGTTCCAACATTCCCACCGCGTGTCCCAACATTCCCACCGTGAGTCTCAACATTCCCACCGTCCCAACACTCCCAACGTCCCAACATTCCCACCGCGAAGTCCCAACATTCCCACCATTCCTACATTCCCACCGCGTGTCCCAACATTCCCACCGTGAGTCTCAACATTCCCACCGTCCCAACACTCCCACCGTCCCAACACTCCCACCGCGAAGTCCCAACATTCCCACCGCGAAGTCCCAACATTCCCACCGTTCCTACATTCCCACCGCGTGTCCCAACATTCCCACCGTGAGTCTCAACATTCCCACCGTCCCAACACTCCCAACGTCCCAAAATTCACACCGCGGAGTCCCAACATTCCCAGCGCGTGTCCTAACATTCCCACCGTCCCAATTACAAATCTCGTTAGCTTTCACGTCCAACGTCATATGCATGCCAAGCTTTCACGGCTAGCGATTTTTTTGGTATGCCACGGAAACAGCTTATTTTATTTTTAAAGAATTTGTATCTGCAAATATGGTGTTAGTCCACATTTACTAATATTAATTCGTTTAATTTAACAGACAAATTTACGGAATGTGCGGCTCTTTTGTTCGTCGAACAGACTAAAAGTAACAGTAGCATCTCAATCTTCGATGCGAATATTAATTACCTCCATCTTCATGTCGATGTTATAACTCGAATTTTCTGCTTGGCAGTTAAGTAAAAAATTATCGCGATAATTTTGGTTGGTGCTAGATATAAAAAATAGCAAGTGTCTAGTGAATCTTATCATTCATGAAATATTTTAATTCAAAAAATTTTAACATTTCTTTAACGTATTCTAACGTTCAAAGTTCGTGGATAATGCACGGTCGTTTGCATAAGACTTACGGTATGGTACAGCATTAATACTAAAGGATGGAATAGATCTAGGTCTCTTTATAATCGGTAGCAAATTCAGGATTTCGTAATAATGAGATTTCAAATCCATCGCGATTTAAAAGAATACGACGTTTTAAAAGTTTCACATCAAAAATGTTTACTTGACGCAAAAATAAAGTTGCGCATTAACATCAAATACTGCCCGGGAACGAAGTACCTGAAAAATTAGCGAATTATGATAAAATCGGTTGAAAATAATTAAAATAAGCGAGTTTTCCGTATTGCGTCCAATTTATTACGACCGAGAACGGCTGTCCCCCTGCCCTCTGAATACCCTTGCTTATAATACTTCCAGGGGCGTAACCCGGTTAGATGTGGGCCGGGCCCCTTTGAAATTATTTTTTCACAAGGGTATCCCGAAGGCAAAAATTAAAAATTCTCAAAGTCTACTGAAAGGACAGCCAAAATGCGTTTTTAGCACACTTTTGAGCTACTAAACTCAAAATTTTCCCGCGCTACGCTCCGGATTTCTTATTTTCTATCTTTTTTCTTACCTTAGAGCCCAGATTTGACGTAAAAATAGCGAATAAGTCAGAAAATTTCGGCGCTTCGCGCCGATTTATTATTTTCTGCATTAGTTTCCTTTGCAAAACCGCAAAATTAAATGCAAAGATTTTCGAAATGTTTTGGAGTCAAGCTTTAACTTGATATTGAGAAATTAGCCATACAGATAGGTTAAAAGATAGATTTTTGATATCCCTGTTTGAAATCGAGCAAGAAAATTTTTGAATTTTTTTAAAAATTTTTCACTTCACCGTTGCATAAATCTCGTCGAGAAACGCTCAAAAATGCCATTATTTTCGCGTATCTCCTAATGGTTCCTGGGATATAGGACTTCAAAAATTGTGCCCCCCTTCGAAATGAAATCCTGGTTACGCCCCTGAATACTTTAATATAAATTTGAAATATTTAACTTGTAATCAGGCACTCAATTTACTTGAATTTCCTAATTTTTTGTCATGATTTTATTATTATTATTATGATTGTTGTTACTGTTGTTGTATTATTTTTACTTTTTGTTTTTATTATCATCTAACGACTTATCCTTCACCTACATTCCAGAAGAAAGCTTAGCATGCATATGACGTTGGACATTGGAAAAAGCTAATGAGATTTGTGATTGGGACGTCGAAATGTTGGGACCATAGGTGGGCAGCACCGAAATTCTGGGAGGTGGGGTGAAAAATTTTCAAAGGTCAAAAAATGGTCTTAAAAGTGGTCGTATGGCGAAAAACACTATTTTTCGACGTTTCTCATCGAGCACTATCCAATGGCATCAAAAAATCGCTAAAAAAGCAAAAAAAATTCAAAATTTGAAGTCTGGGTGTATTTCAACTTCTGGGCGGTGCACCCCCCAAACCCCCACGCCCATGCGTGGTTGGGACCCGTGGTAGGAATGTTTGGACACGCGTGGGAATGTTGGAACTCGCGGTGGGAATGTTGTTGGGACGGCGGGATGTTTGGGCGGTGGGATATGTTGAGACTAAACTCTTGTTTCTTTATAGTATATCAGAAATACCCGAATTTCGGCTCCCCATCGATGCGGTGAATTTCGAAATGGAGTTGATGCGCGATTTGGGAGTTAAAGTATAACTATAGTATACAAAATTTTTTAATTTGATTTTTGATTATTTATTTTATCACTTTTTTATCAAACTTTTATCTGACTAATCGCAGATCGAGTATAATCGACCTTTTACCACGTGCGAAGGAGGAATGACGATTCGAAAGCTGCGAGAAACTGGATTTCAGGCCAGTTTTCGTTGGAATTGGTGAAAAATTTTAGATTTTTCTTGATTTTTAAATTTTTAGGTTAGGTCTGGCAACCGGAATTCACATATCAAAGCATCGATTTTTATTTTTTACATATAATGCCCTAAATAAGATCACAATCAATAAATGATTATTAGCAACAAGAAACAGAGAATATTTGTGAGTTTTTGAATAGTTTTTTTGCCTTGTATTTCCAATTTTATTTTCTTTGCTCTTTTCATTTTCTGTTTTGAAAACAGCTTACTGGCCTTAAAATCGAAAAATTCTACAAAAGTATTAATGCGATTTCTGTCCGTTTTATTTCTAATTTCACCCCCCGCTTCACAAAAGTGAATTAAAATTTTTCTAGAAATAATGTATAAATTTTAATAAAAATGCAATAATTTTATTAAACAAGAAAAATTCTAAATTTTTTCAGAAAAATTAATCACATTTCCGTATTAAGGTGCTCCACAGCCGAAATTGGACCCAATTATTCGACGGTCTTACCGCCAATAATGGATTTTACACTTCGAAAGATTTTTTGCCAGCAGTTTCTAAGGCTAGCAAACCTGGTGAAATTCTGAAAAATAAAAACAATTAAATAATTAGAAAATAATGACTTAAAATTAATTTAAAAAACATTAATAATCATTTATAGTTTATAAATTTAGTAAGCGATCTGCTTTTGCGTAAAAAACGGAAATACGAAACTTGTTTTTCACAATTATAAATGTTCTAATTTGAAAATCATATTCTTCGTACGCTTCTCTTCCAAAGCGGAATTTTCGAAATTAAGTTAAATTATATAAATATTAAATATTAAATATCAAATCAAATTCCAAATTACATTAAAATAAAGCTGACGTTAGCCTTAATAGATTCGATTCTAAGTTCGTGTTAAAATTAAGAATTGGGTAGGAGGTTTAATTTATTCAATAATATTTAATCAGCTGATTTTAAATAAATGAAATTAATTTATTTGAGTTTGTAAATTAAATAAATGAATTTAAAATATTAATAATTTTCAAACTTGAAAAATTTAGAATTAAATTAAAGAAAGCGTGCACGCTCGTGAGCTACTGAGCCCGAAATGGCGTAAATAAAAATATTTCCATGGGCGGGTAGTAATTTTGTAATTTTTAGATTTTCATTTTGAAATTATAATTGATTTTTAGACTGATACTTGTCGACCTAAAAATTAAAAAAGATGATCTTTTTCAGAATTTCGTATCATTTATAGAATGTGCAAAGGCGCGCGTAGCAAATTCCCCGAATTGTGCGCTCGAGTGCCGTTTTTTATTTTTTCGTTTTTATATTTTTCAATTTTGATTGATTTTTCGTATAATCCTGGTCGACCAAAAAATAAAAATATAATTTTCAGAATTTCTTATCATTTATGGAATCTGCGATGGTTTGTGCAACAAATTTCCCGAATTGTACGGCCAAGCAATCGTTATTTTTATTTTTGAATATTTTTTGGAATTTTTTGAATTTTGATTGTTTTTCGTTTAATCCCGGTCGACCAAAAAATTGGAAAAATCTTTTTTTTAGAATCAGGAATGTGCGAGTGTGCGCGCACGAATCGCTCGATTGTACAGTCCAGAGATTGTTTTTCATTTTCGATTTTTTTTTAATTTTGAAAATTGATCGATTTTGGTCGACCATAAAATTTAAAGTAAAAAATTATTTTTTTGACAATTTGTTATCATTTAAGGAATCGGAAAATTAATTAAAATTCAGTTATCTCGAATCGTAATTAATTTTAATTAAATTATTTAATTATAATAAATCAAAAAATGTAAAAAAGGATTATTTTTCAGAATTTCTTATCATTTAAGGAATGTGCAAATGCGCGCGCAACAAATTGCCCGAATTGTACGGTCGAGTAATTGTTTTGGGATGCGGTGATACAGCATTCGATTGCGCCACGAGTGCCTTAAGGTGCGGAGCTCGAAAAGTGTTTATCATATTTAGGAAAGGATTCACTACAGTGCGAGCAGTCCCCGAAGAAGTAAACAAGTTAATCTTTTTGACCCGTTGATAATCCTAACATTTATCAATAACTAGCTGAGCTGCCCGGCGTTGCCCGGGCTGAACTTAGGCCTGATAGCTATATGGAATTGAGATGTCTCTTGTATTTTTTATTTTTCGGGACTTTTGATGTTTTTGGGATATTTCTAAAAAAATTGTTGGTAAAAACCATATTTTATTTTTTGGATTTGTTTAAAATGTTTTTTTGTCAACCATTTTCTTGATCAAATCCATATTTTTGACGTTACAGAATGGTTTTGAAAATTCTTTAGCCAAAATCATATTTTTGATGTTTTGGGATGTTCTGGAAATTTTTTTGGTCAAACCCATATTTTTGATGTTTTGGGATGTTTTGGAAAATTTTTTTGGTCAAACCATATTTTTGATGTTTTAAAAATTTTTTGTTTGTTGTAGCAAAGGGTGTCATATATCACGTGATATCTTATATCACTCATATGTTATAGCAGAGGGTATCTCCTATCTTATATCACTGCATGTTATGGCACAGACAGGGTATCTTATATCACATCATTGTACCTTATAGCATTGCCCAGCTTGTAGCATTATGTAGGCTATATTACGTCCGATCCTATGTTATAACGCACGCAGCGGCAAAAGTACCGTAACCCGAAAATAGTGTAAACTGAATTTATTCCGATTTTCGAAATTTGGCAAAAAATCGGCCATGTCCCGAAATCGGCCATGCTTAAGCATAGGGACGCCTCCCGCTTCACCCCGGTACATTTTTTGATCAAATCCATATTTTTGACGTTACAGAATGGTTTTGAAAATTCTTTAGCCAAAATCATATTTTTGATGTTTTAGGATGTTCTGGAAATTTTTTTGGTCAAACCCATATTTTTGATGTTTTGGGATGTTTTGGAAAATTTTTTTGGTCAAACCATATTTTTGATGTTTTAAAAATTTTTTGTTTGTTGTAGCAAAGGGTGTCATATATCACGTGATATCTTATATCACTCATATGTTATAGCAGAGGGTATCTCCTATCTTATATCACTGCATGTTATGGCACAGACAGGGTATCTTATATCACATCATTGTACCCTATAGCATTGTCCATCTTGTAGCATTATGTAGGCTATATTACGTCCGATCCTATGTTATAACGCACGCAGCGGCAAAAGTACCGTAACCCGAAAATAGTGTAAACTGAATTTATTCCGATTTTCGAAATTTGGCAAAAATCGGCTATGTCCCGAAATCGGCAATGCTTAAGCATAGAGACGCCTCCCGCTTCACCCCTGTACATTTTTTTGATCAAATCCATATTTTTGACGTTACAGAATGGTTTTGAAAATTCTTTGGCCAAAATCATATTTTTGATGTTTTGGGATGTTCTGGAAATTTTTTTGGTCAAAGCCAAAATTTTTGATGTTTTGGGATGTTTTAGAAAATTTTTTGGTCAAACTATGTTTTCGATGTTTGAAAATGTGTTTCATATATCACGTGATATCTTATATCACTCATATGTTATAGCAGAGGGTATCTCCTATCTTATATCACTGCATGTTATGGCACAGACAGGGTATCTTATATCACATCATTGTACCCGTGTTTTTAGCATTATGTAGGCGATATTACGTGGCCTAACCCAGAAAACCAACTACATGCTGAGGTGGATACAAACTTGTTTTGCGGATTTCAGGATTTCAAGACTTCAGAGATGTTAAGTGTTTTTGGGACTTCAAGTATTTCAGGGACTTCAAGGTTTTCAGAGGGATTTCAGGGATTTCAGGGACTTTAGGGATTTCAGGGACTTCAGGGATTTCAGGGAATTCAGGGATTTCAGGGACTTCAGGGATTCCGATTTCACGTTGTTTAACAGTTTCAGCGAATCCCAGAAAGTTTAATGATTTTAGAGACTTGTGCGTTTAGTGCTGCTAACTTGTTTCTATTGTTTACAAAGGTCCCCCGAAGGAAAAACATTAAATCTTCTCGAAGTCTACCTAAAAAGACAGTCAAAACAAGACTTAAAAATAGTAATATGTCAAGAGTTAGACAAGGATTTCGAAATTTTCTGAAGTCAAACTTGGACTCGATGTAGATGAGTCAGTCATGCAGATAGGTGAAATGATAGATTTTTATGTCCAATTTTGAAATCAATCAAAAGATTTTTCGATTTTTCTTTAATTTTTTCTCACGCTTCTTTACATAGTTAATAACATTGTATACGAAATAGCACACTGTAACATCTAAATTATGTACGTATGAACGAATCATCGCTTCCACCATTCACTATACATTTTTGAAAATTCTATAAAAGAGTCCCATATGCTTCCATTGTGGTCCTTTTAGTTCTGTCTGAATGTAAATTCGTCCAGGTGTGCGGCTAAGCGGTCACCATTCTGTAATCCATGCATGCTAGCGAGTCGTTGCTAATCAATTCCCCAGAGACCCTCAATCGTGTTAGTATGAACTCCGTCAGAAGTTAGAAGCTCTCGGTTGTGATAAACGGTGGCATGAGAATATCCAATATTGTGAAATGCACTATAAGTAGCAAATCCATCATGAAAAATCAGCTTGATGTGAACATCAACGAATACTATAAATCAAACTCGCAACCTCTTGATTGAATGTCTTTGTTAGCTCAGGGTACTACATAATTCGAGTTGTTGGTTGCTTACTTTTTCTTAGTATGAAAATTGATCGACTGGTCATTCTGCTCGGCCTCCTGATCGAAATATTCGCAAAAATTGGACTCAATAATTTCGTATGCATGTGCTTATGACTTGTCTATCATGGTTTTTCCTAGGAGCTTATGTAAATGTGCTCATGTGCGGTTGGCTAGTTTTTTAAGCATATGGCATAGGTATAAAAACTGCAATGCATGTATGTACCTACACGTGTTTTCCTTCATGACCCGTTGACCATTTGTATCCGCAGAAGTGTAATGCATCGCCGCACACCCGCATCAGTTGCTTCAGATGTCTTTTGGTCAGCTGCAGGCGAACGTGCAAGCTCACCCTTTGCTATAGCCGAAATGTTGTTTTACATACACGGATACACTACTCTACGCTTATTTAATATAGAGAGTGCTTAGCTTGCTTTAGATGCGTATACGTCAGCTGCGTCAAGTACATTCATACGACACAAGCTTACCAATTCGCGCATAGTATATAGCAAAGAGCCTGAACTCCCGAAGTCCCTGAAATCCCAAAACTTTCTGAAATCCCTGAACTCCCTGAAATCCATCGAAAATGTGTAAAACTCCAACTCCTTAAAACCTTGTAGTAGGTTTTCTGGGTTTGCCCATATTACGTCCGATCCTATGTTATAACGCACGCAGCGGCAAAAGTACCGTAACCCGAAAATAGTGTAAACTGAATTTATTCCGATTTTCGAAGTATTGGCAAAAAATCGGCTATGTCCCGAAATGGCAATGCTTTAAAAAAGGGACGCCTCCCGCTTCACCCCTGAACATTTTTTTGATCAAATCAATATCTTTGACTTTACAGAATGGTTTTCAAAATCCTTTAGCCAAAATCATATTTTTTGATGTTTTGGGATGTTCTGGAAAGTTTTTTGATCAAATCCATATTTTTGATGTTTTGGGATGTTTTGGAAAAATTTTTTGATCAAACCATATTTTTGATGTTTTAAAATTTTTTTTGCTATCTTACAGCATTGGGTATGTTATAACGTGTCTTATGTTCATTGCCTATCTTACAGCAATGGGTATCTTATAACGTGTCCTATCCTATAGCATTGCCTATCTTATAGCATTTGGTATGTTATAACGTGTCCTATCCTATAGCATTGCCTATTTTATAGCGTTGGGTATGTGATAACATATCCAATGCTAGAACATATGCAACGCTGTAAGGTAGGGCACGGTTTAACGTACCCAACGTTTTGCCTATGTTGTAACGTGCGAGGTGCAGCAACCCGAAAATAGTGTAAACCGAATTTTGGCGCACTTTTAGAAATAGCGAAACATCGGTTACGGGGCTGGAGCCAACCCCGAACATGCAAAAATATACTTTCTACAAATATATATAAGATAAGAATTAAAATTAAAGCGTTGAATAAATGTTAATAACTATTTCTAGACGGTGCGAATGGTTTTAATGCTTCGTTATGTTTTCCAGTTATTGCTAATTGACTCCAAACTCGGTTTAAAATATGAACAACGAATATTTTTTTGGGTAAAATATGATGCCTTATTTGCCTTTACAGATTTTTCGTGATTATTCTTCTGCGCTAAAAATCGCTTCCACTCGTGAAAGGTTTCGTGAAATATTGGCTACATAAATAATTCTTTGAAAAATAATCAATATTGAAACAATTCGTAATTAGGGTTAAAAAATAATATTTACATGCGATTTGGTCAAAATTGGCTTATCTTGGTTCTAATTTGATTCGAATGCTAATTTTGTAATCAGTAATACTGATTCTAATTCTTGACTGATTCGATGTTACGTATTATTTATCCAAATTGATTATTTTTTAAAACTTTTACGTCATTTTCGTATTAATCATTTTTTTATCATTAATTAATTCAATTCTCGCGCCTTTTTCGTATCAATCACTTTTTATCATTAATTATTTGAAATTTCCCGTCGTTTGGTTTCAATCTGATAGAATAATACCTATAAAGATGAATCTGGCTCGAGAAGAAAAGTGCGAGTTTATTCCGTTCCTTTGTCCAAATGAAATAATCACGAATCCAGCGACGGGTCATATTTCGGCTGTCGAATTTTTCCGCAACGATCAAGACGACGAAACGGGCGAATGGACGGCGGACGCTGATCAGAAGGTCAGAATCAAGGCCGATTTTGTCATATCCGCTTTCGGATCGAATCTGCAAGATTCCCTTGGTAATGGCCGTTTTGTTTCAATAGTAAAAATGGCGATTAATCCAATTTTCAAATCTATTTTTATCGATTTTAAGTAATCAATTTTATTTTAATTACCTATTTTTTATTCAGTTATTTGATTTCGTTTCCATTCTACCTTACTTATTATTTTCAGTCTCATCAAATCTAATTTTGACTCTTTATTTTAATTTTAATTTCCAAGTTTTATTCAAATATACTTTCATAAAATTACGGCGATATATATCAAATTGAATCTGTAAATAACGGTAATGTTGGATCTAGTATACAATTTACCCCCAGCGCTTTTAGCCGATCCATGCAAGCTACAGTAACCAAACTTTACAAGAAGATAGCTATAAGCCTATTGTACTGATCTGGCCAAATTGATTAACTTACGGTGTAAACTTACTGCTTTTAAAAGAAAAAAACTTACTTTACTTTACTTTAAACTTACTTTGAACTTACTGCTTCAAAAAAAATTGAAAAAAAAACTTACTTTACTTTACTTTAAACTTACTTTGAACTCACTTTTTCTAGGATGTTGATTGAGTTACAAAAACTGCTTTGTTTGAAACCCACCGAATCGTTTAAAATTTTTAGATGCCGTTAGTACATTTTAAACTGTGAGTGTAAAGCAGTAAAGTTACACCGTAAGTTAATCAATTTTGCCAGATTAGTACATAGGCTTATAGCTATCTCCTTGTAAAGTTTGGTTACTGTAGCTTATATGGATCGGCTAAAAGAACGCTGGGGGGTAAATTGTATACTAGATCCGTAATGTTTATCAATTATTGATTGTTGATCAATATAATCTTATTTTCAACTTTTTATTCGATCTTAGTTTACTTGAGAGTTCTTAGCATTCGATGTGATTCTTACTTAACTCTTTAAATTAAACTTAATTCGATTTTTGGTTTCGATTTTTATAATTTTTATTTAAAGTGTAATTTTAAAATTTTGACTTAATTAGATAATCCCATAAATTTTCTGTTTTTAGTAGTTTTTTGAAATTATATCCAATCTTTTATTACAATATGAAACATAATAGAAAGCTTCGTGTCTTAGTCATCGAGGCCCTTGAGCCTTTGCGAATCGATCGGCGGGGTTTCGCCATCGTCGATCCGGATTCGGGAGCCACGGAAGTTCCGTGGCTCTTTTGCGGTGGAGATTTGGCCGGAGTGGCCGAAACAACAGTGGAATCGGTCAACGACGGCAAAACCGCAGCCTGCGGTATCCATAAATATTTGCAGGTAATCGATATCGCGAATTTCGATATTTTTATACAAATATCTTTTTAATTAAATATTTCCAAAAAATTTTATTGCCTAGGTATTTCCATACACGCCAAAACTTATTAAACTTTGTGTACGCTTTTTCTACGCCGTCTTGGAGATAATAAGACGCAGAAAATGAAGCAACACAAAGGCCGAGATGCAGAAAAGTTTAAAAAAACAAAGTAAAAGTAATGTAATGTATTTTTTAAGAGCATAAGGTTCGCCTGGAAAAATGAATTAATGGAAAAATGAATTAATTCTAGTACAACATAATACTAACTTGGCTGATTTTGATAAAAATTTTAAAAAAATAGTAAAACTTACGCAAGAAATGGAAAATTCAGAGGAAGAATTTGAACGAAATCGACGAAAAAGTCAATTGTAATATCATTTCAGATTAAGTTTACGATTTCCGATTTTTTTGAATATTAAGAAAATAATTTTAATTCAAACCTCTTTAAAACTAATTATGTATTTTTTATTTTTTATTATTCTTATTTTAGCGTTTTGTCAGCTTTTTATATTTTTCCGAAGAGCTTACACGGAAATATGATCGATGGCGAAATTTCCCTGCCCCTTTTTTACACTCCGATCGATTTCGTCGACCTGAGCATCGAAATTTGTGGACTAAAGTTTCCAAATCCGTTCGGATTGGCCAGCGCCACGCCCACCACCAGTTCGGCTATGATAAGACGAGCTTTCGAATGCGGTTGGGGATTTGCGGTCACTAAAACATTTTCTTTGGACAAGGCGCGTCCGAGTTTGCATTTATAATGTGTGGCATTCTTACATGCATAAATAGGTAACGGCAAACTCGGGGGTCCGATTGGGCAAAACCGCCAAAAATATCACCAAAAGCATGATTCTGGGTGGGGATCTATCGATTCTGGAGGGGATCCGCCAATTTTTCGGGGGAATTCGGAGGGGCGGGGTCCACACCATGCATGCAATGGCTCTAGAGTTTGGGCGGTAGGTCCCGGCTATTTTTGGTCTTATTTAAATGACCTCCAATTTTTGGCCAGGAATGACAGAAAAGCACCTCCAAATGGCTAAAAACGTAAATTTTTTCAAAAATTTTCAAAATCAAGGCGTGGGGAACGACTAATTCGGACGGAGGATTCACCGTCCCCTTGTTAAATGTCTGGTCCAGACCCCACTCCCCGCGCCCATGTGTACTTGCAGGGTGGCCAAAAATTGGCCAGGTGCCTTTCGCTAGGGGCGATTTATTTACACCTCACTTTCACATGGTTTAGACCTCAGGGTTTCTGCACTGTATCACGTTACTGAATATCAGCATCTTTTTTTGACAAAAACGCAACAAAAAATTGATTAGCACATAGTTATAAACTCCTAGAGTAGTTATGCGCCCTACTAGGCGTGAAAAAATTCGAGATTCGTCAAAAAGGGAGAAAATTGACGACGGAACCAATTACACTTTAGGCATTTAAGCAAGTCGGAGTAGTTTGTGAACAAACCTCGTTAGCGCCCGAATCGTTAACAGCTGGCCAAAATGTTTTGAACAGATTGAAGGTAGGCATTTTTATACTATCTAATACTACCGGCCATATAATTTTGTATTTGTGTCGGCCGAAGTTATGATCTGCAATGTCGGAGTGTATATACGTTTTTGGGGCTATTCTGTATTATTTTTTAATTATCTTAATCAAGTCGTATTTTAATTTTTAAAAATTATTAATTAGTTTTTAATTTATCGAAATTTTTAATCCTCTCTATTTCGCCGTATTTTAATTATTTAAAATTTTAAATCTTTTATTCATCGAAACCGTTTTAAATTATAATATTCTAAATATTCTGAAACGGTATACACGGCGACTACTAATCTTAATTCGTAAGCTTGCATATA
The DNA here is from genome assembly GCA_036768485.1 of Mermis nigrescens. Classification (NCBI taxonomy): domain Eukaryota; kingdom Metazoa; phylum Nematoda; class Enoplea; order Mermithida; family Mermithidae; genus Mermis; species Mermis nigrescens. Next base: position 761,402 of record JAVLUZ010000142.1, read on the forward strand.
AGTGCAATATTAAGCACTGAGATACTTGATTCTTTTGATCTCATTTCCGAAAAAGTTGCCTCTCGATTCGTCACCTGCATTTTGACTTTTTTTACTATTTTTTGCAGGATTTAATTACGAACGTATCGCCGCGCATTGTTCGCGGCACGACTTCCGGTCATATTTATGGGCCGGGCCAAGGTGCTTTTTTGAACATCGAATTAATATCCGAAAAAACGGCCGCCTATTGGTGCAAGAGCGTCGAAGAACTGAAACGAGATTTTCCCGAAAAAGTATTTTTTGCGAAAATTTGAGATTGGTCGAAAATTCTTCAAAGGAATAAAATTTCAAGCATTTAATCGGAATTGGCGTAATTCGTTGAATGGGTTTCAAATTTTTCAGATTCTCATCGCTAGCATAATGTGCGGCTATTCGGAAGAAGATTGGATAAATTTGTCCCGAATGGCCGAAGTAAATTGAACCAAACTCATTTTTAGAACGAGTAAAAATATACTGATTTTGAAAAATGCTCTTTGCGTGAATTTAAAATTAAGGACCATACCGAAATTATTTGAAAATTCATTTTGTCGACGTATCACACTTCCCGTATATCTCCGAAAACATTCTTTCAGTGAAAGCAGTGTTTTTTTTTGTACAAGGTCCGTTTGTACATGTACAAAGATGGTCCCTAAAAGTCTTTGTACATTTCGTACACACAAATTTTTGGGTACTATAATATGGTACAGTAGCGATTTTAGTGTGGCAGAAACAGAGTTGTTCGACCTTTGGTTACGTATTTTAGCAATTTCTAGATTTCTGAGGGCAAAAATCAGTGATAATCGTCTCAAAACGGCGCGAAGCGCCAAAAAATTTGCATTTTTCCTTTCAAAATGCAATTTCTGAAATTATAAAGATACAGAACACAAAATTGCTCATTTCGGCGCGGAGCGTCGAAATTTATGCGAATTTCGAACCTTTTTCGCTGTTTTTGTCTTCGAAAAAATCTTTGTACATGTACAAAGACGGTCCCCAAAAGTCTCTGTACATCGCGAAAAATCTTTGCCGAATACAAAAAAACCGTGAGTGGAACTGAGTAATCTTCCAATATGGTTGTTTTCCTGAACGTGAATTATGATTTTTAAATACCAGTCTTTGAAATCGCGTAATAACTGTTCTTGTTAATTTCAGGTCTCGGCTTGGCATGTTTTTTTCTCTATCTAATTGATAGCCTTATCGAGCTAAAAACTTAATATACGAGGGACTGTCCAGAAAATGACTTAGAGTTAACAGGCTCTTACGTGTTCTTGGGGGTGTTTGACCCCCCCCCCCCGACTGGCAACTGACCCCCGCAAAATGGCCGCGACCGCCCAGCATTGTCAATTTTTTTTGTAAAACTTGGTAAAAGTTGTGAAAAGTTTGCCTTTTTAGGCGTTTTTAGCTCATTTTAGCTCAAAAATTTCAAATTCTCGGCGCTTCGTGCCATATGTACATTTTTGGACAATATTTTGTTCATTTTTTCAAATTTTTATCAAGACTTTTTTTACGTTTTTATGTTCTAGAAAGAGCGAGCATTGTCTGAAACGTCAAAAAAACAGTGTTTTTGACATTTACCCATCATTTTTAGCCCCAAAAAGGCGCTTTTTGAAAAATTTACGCGTCCGACCCCCCAGAATCCCATGCTTTACATGTATGAACAGGCTGTCGATTTTTACAATCTGCATGAAAGACTGAATTCGGAAGTTGTAAGGACTTCTTAGATATGTTTTTCATTCAACGACAAAACGCTTACGAATGAAATTATTTCCTCGAAAATTTACTCTGTTGAAACCTGCTAAAGAATGTTTATTTATTATATAAATACAGCATGCACGTAACGGCTAAAAATTTAGAAAAGTGAAAGTGGACCATTTTTAGCGCGTAAATGGTTTTTCTATTTCATGCTACAAATGGTAAAAAGGCTTAAAACGGTCTAAAAATGTAATTTTTTGCTGAAATATATAAAATATTCGCACGTTAGCACGAGTATAAACGGTGCATTCATTTTTCTTCTAACTTTCCATCAGCGAGCCGGCGCAGACGCTCTCGAACTAAATTTGTCTTGTCCTCACGGAATGGGAGAACGCGATATGGGACTGGCGTGCGGACAGGTGAATCGATAAGCGTTCCGATTTAAAAATTGGTTTTTTAAACAATTTTTTATTTAAATACGTTCAATGTTCACTTTTTTTGCCCTCAAATCATTTATGTTCTTTAATCGCTGTTTGTTACAATTTTTTTGAATCTCCACTCCACTTTTCGTGTGCACTTTCTTTTTTAATTTGAAGTTTTCATTTTTTCTTTTTCCTACCATTCGTTTATTCTTCAGAATAAGAGCGATTTATACGAATTTCATCATGGTCCAGATTGCTCTGGAGACACTTTTGAACGCAAGACTCGTTGATATCTAATGTTTTCTAGCCGCTTTATACCCTTAATCATCGAGTGACTTTTCAAAACATTTGTAACTTCTAATTTTGTATGGAAAATGTCATCTGGGGAATCGACCCATCTGCTGACCTCCGCAAAGTGCTAACGACCCCCACGATTTTCGATTTTCCTAAAAAGTGTTTCAGGCCTTTTTAACGATGTTTTGGCTCAATAGTTCCACTTTTGGATGCTTCGCGCCATAAAATCGTTTTCCCTATATTTTGTTCAATTTGCTTCTTTGAAAATTTCCTTATATTTCAGTGTTTTAGAAAGAAATGTACCCATCGTTTCTAGGCCCGAAAAAAGCACTTCATAAGAAAACTTCAAACCTGACCCCCAGAATTCATATGCTGTTTTTGTACGCATGACAATGATGATGGAACTTTTGGCAGCATCTGATTTGTTTTGCATTTTACAAAACCGCTCTATAACTACTCGCAGCAGCAATTTCTTAATGATTTATTAGGAATTTCTCAGTTTTTTGTCAGATTTCGAAACACAGATTTTCAAGTGTTTTTCTGAAACATTCATATATTCAAGAAGAATTGTGCATTTTACTCGTTTATCAGAGCAAAGACCGTGTCTACAATATTTCGCGTTGGGCAAAACAAGCCGTTTCGATTCCAGTTTTTCCAAAATTGACCCCAAATGTGACGGAGATTTGCGAAATAGCTGCCGCAGCTCACGAAGGTTAAGAGTCAGCTAATTCATATTGATTTTTTAGGCATTTTGTTAGAATCCAGGGTCCTCGGGGCGAGTTTCTGGAACAAAACTTTCTCTTTAACAAATTAGCATTTTTATTTTAAAATAGAGATTAATCTGTCAATTAATTGATTGATTAAAAATTTATTTATGATCTTCGTTGTTTAAGTTTGTTCGTGATCAATACCAAAAGGTGCATCAATTCTATTTTATAGTTTTCAGCAGAATAGAATTTCTCTTTTAAGCCGAGACTTTCTTATTCCATACTTAGGCCGCGCCTCATAATTGCTCTCATATCACATAAAAATAAAAATATTAATAATAATACAAAGCTTCTATATCATCAATTTAAACTAATTGGTTTTTATTATAGTTTCCTAAATTTTAAATAGCTTTCAATCATTTCCCAGCCTTCATCTTCATTTATATAGCTGTGTTTGAATGCTATAGAAAAACATTGATCTGGAAAGTTATAGGCTTAAAGTTTACACAGCTTTTACTTTTCTTATAAATGCCGCTAATTACGTCTAGGATTACATATCGTAGTAGGAGAAATCTAAGCCCCTTAGGCTTTTTTAGCCTTTAATTGAACCTGTATTCGTGATAATGATTAGTTTATTCACACGTACATGAATGGGGTTTAAACCTCCGAGATTTTGGTAGACCCCAGACCAACGGATTTGAAGAAAAATTTTTTGATTATTTTTGATTTTGGTTTTCCACCCCTATTCAGATCTCTCAAAATCAGGTTGCTGCTCACGTATGATTCTATTGACAATGCTTTATTCATTATGTTCTAAATTGATTGTGTATGAAGTTCAGATTTTCGGAGAACAATATGTTGCATGAAAATGCATTTATACATTTTTGAATATAATTTTGGCAGGTGGAGCGGATGGCGTGACGGCCACTAATACCGTATCGGGTTTGATGGGATTGAGAGCCGACGCAGAGCCGTGGCCCAGCGTGGGCCGACCCAAATTGCCCAAATTGAGCACCTACGGCGGCGTCAGCGGCAATGCTATTAAGCCCGTGGCGTTAAGGGCCGTTTCGGCCATTTCGAAGGCATTACCCGGTTTCCCGATTTTGGCCACCGGAGGCATCGACTCGGCTGAAGTCGGTTGGCAATACTTGCTGGCTGGCGCAAGCGTTCTGCAGGTGAGTGCGTAACCTATTTCCTAAATTATGCATTAAAACACACTACTCCTGTGCATACATGGGCAGCTAACAAATTCTGGTTTACGAAATTTTTCCCGATAATCTTTTAAATGTATTTAAGATGATAATAATGTTGATGATGATGATAATAATAATAATAATAATAAATAATAATAGTAATAATAATAATATTAATAATAATAATAATAATAATAATAATAATAATAATAATAATAAAATTCAAATTCCAATTTTTCCAAATTCAAAATCCCTAAAAAATGGCAAGAAATTTAGTTCAACGGTCTAGAGATCCTATAAAGAAGGGTTCTCTTTGAATTCTGGAGTCTCTATTCCTTGCGCTCAGGTGCGCTTCTGTTGCATGGTGAGCTATAGTTCAACGAGTTTTATATTTTGTTTTTATTTATTAACATTTTTCCTGGGGCTTCATTAGCACGATATGTTTGCTTTTGCTTATTTTTTAAAATATCTACTGTAGTTTTTCCATCCAGAGAATTTAAGAACCTATAAATCCTTTTCTATGCAATCTCTTAAACGAGCCACTATTATTATTTATGTCAACATGTAATAAAAAGCAAGCGTTGCATTGTATATTTCATTTTATTGATAATGATCGACTGAAAATATCTACTCTATTCACCGGATTTGTCAACAAACTTTCTATCGTTTACGTAATAAACCTCAATGTTGTTATACATAGTTAAAATTCAGGGCACATCCAATTTAAGTACTTCCGTACAGATAAATTCTCACCTGTGAGAAAAATTATGAAATAATCAAGAAAATGTCTAAACATGAAATTTTCATGGAAATTTTCTCTTAAATTATTCGTAAATTTCATAAATATTCATAAATTTACTTGATAATAGTTATCACTCGAAGCATACTGATTCGAAAAATAATCAAAAATTTCTCGAAAGTTTCGGTAAAAGAAGAAAACAAATTCAAGATTTATTTGCTGAAGAATACCCGCAACGGTCAGAGAAATTCCACACATAGAATAAGGTAGCTCCAGTCAACGCCGCGACGTGATTTTAAGGACTATGTTTTAATATTTAGTTACTTGAAAGTTAAACTCTCATCACTTATAGAACAGGTAAAAAAACTAACAGACATTTAACCTTGGGCTTAAATGAAAGAAGTGATGGATATCTGAAACTTTGCCTTGAGCTCGCTAGCCCCCTTCAGAAACTGCGTCAAAAACAGTTGGCACATATTGCGACCATAAATAGGCAGCAACTCAATTCTGGGAAGGGTCCGATGGGGCGATATTATTAAAAATAGCACCAAAAAATTAATTCTGGGAATTTATGGATTTTGTGGGTTTCAGATTTTTGTGGATGTAATCCCTAGACTCCCACACCAGTTGCAACCTAATCCCAAGACTATCTTTGCCCATCAATCAGAAGCTGATCCAATAAAATTAGCTTCACGCCTGCTTTTGAATTGAGGAACGTGAGAGCCTTGAATTTACTCACTCTGCACCCAGGGGCGGATTCAGGGGGAAGGGGGGCGGCCGCCCCCCCCATTATTGGCCAAAAATAGTGCGCAAAATTAAGGACTTTTGAGCTATTGTTTGCGATTTTCGGGTTAAAACGGTTTAATTTTTCCGCCCAAGTCGGGATTCCGCCCCCCCCCTTGAAGTACCGCCCCCTCCCTCAGGAAAATCCTGGATCCGCCACTGTCTGCACCGTACGAGTAAAAGTGGAATTGGGATCGATCCCCCTTCAAGATCGGTCGTCTTCCCGTCCGCCTCGAAACCAGAAATTTTCAACCCCACGATTTTTGACAAACTTGATTTTTTGGCAATTGCAGGTGTTTTTCTGCTAAAAATTGGAATGATATTTACTCCACTCCTCCCCAAGAAAAAATCGGCCGACTATCCCCACTTAAAATGTTCAGCCGCTGCAGGTCTGTTCTGTATACAAACATTAATGCATGCGAATAGTTTTTATCGTTTTACTTTTTTTAAACGAATTCTAACAGTTTAAGAAACTTTCCGATTCAAACTCTCGGCTGTCTGTCTCTTGTGATTGTTGATTCAATTAGTACAACTCTTCCTTTCAAATTACGGTGCACACAGGTGTGTAGCGCCATCCAAAATCAAGATTTTACGGTAATCGAAGATTATTTGACCGGGCTCAAAGCTTTACTCTACCTGATGAAAATTCCGGCTTTGAAACAATGGGATGGTCAAAGTCCGCCGATTCCGGTTCACCAAAAAGGGAAAGCAGTGCACAATATGAAAAATGTGAGTAAAACGCTTCTCTACTCATTTTGCGCCCGCGTTGTTCTGAGCTTATTGATTTTCGATCGATTGGTTTTTACGTTGAAGAATCTTGATAATGATTGCTCTGTTTTACTTTTTATGATATTTTTACAACTTTCGAGCCATCTTCTTATGCTTAAAAGTCTCTACAAACGCCATAATAATTAGACTGGAAAGAACGCAATCTTAATGACAATGAGGCGATTAAATCGTACAAATACAGCGGCAGATCAGTATTTTCGTAAGGGGTGCGGTCGGTCGGTCCCACACCTGTGCGTGGGGGTTTGGGGGTATGCACCCCCAGAAACCAAAATACCCCCCCAGAAACCAAAATACCCCCCAGAATTCAATTTTTGAAAATTCGTCGAAAAATGGTGTTTTTATCGCCATACCACCATTTTTAGGGCCAGTTTTCGACCTTCAAAAAATCCTGCACCCCCCAGAATTTTCTTGCTGCCCACGTATGGTCGGTACCCGTACCTTACCAAAAACAGCCGAAAATTCCCTCTTCACAAGCGAAATAGCGTTTTTTAGCGTTTCACGTATTCTATGTTTATTTAAAATCGCTTTTGGCGCGAGAATCTTGCAGAAACGTTTTTGAATCTCGACAGTTCGGTGCAGAAAAATGATTAAAGATCTTTGACTTTGGTGAAAATCCGGCGCGAAGCGCCAAAAAATGTTTAAAATTACGCGGAAGGACGTTCAGAGGCCTGAATTACTGCTGGATTCCCTCTCTTCCTAGCATTTAATGCGAAGCGTCAAAAATTTTTAAAATTTATGCTCAAAAAAATGGAAGGAGACTGTGCTAAATAGCTGTTTCTGTCTCAGAAATCGTTTTAGGAGTCATAAAAATGTTTGCTGCTATAAAAAAATATTCCAGGCACCGGAAATATGGCTTCCAGGCTGTTAAGTATGCAAATAATTATTGAAAAGATTTATCATTAATTCTGTAGTAGTATGTATGTACGAGGGGCGTTCAATAAGTTCGTGCTAGTTTTGCAATAACTTTTTTCTGTCTGTGCTATCATCATACGGTGTGTTGCATTTTTTTCCATTTCATTCCCTTACATGTGCTGTACGTTCTTGCACTCACCATTTCCTTCTTCATAAGTTTTCATGTCCTGGAAAATTTTTTATACTGATCCCAATATTTTTGAAATTTGGAGAAATATTTGCCTACTCATATCTCAGGCACTGGTTGATGTTTGGCTCTGAAATTTTGGTAGAGAAAAGGAACTTAATGGATGTTGATAATGCAATGTGAAAAACCTCGCCCCAATCCGTTTTATTTTTTAGCATTACACTGTTTCTTTGAACAGAGGTTATTTCAAATTTTACCCAAAAATGCAAAAAATTATTTCAGCCAAAATAGATAAATCAGAAGGAAAAAACATCCCGAAAAAATCCTTATGGCGTTGGATGAAAATATATGAATTACTGACATTATCGAAAATCAAAAATATGACAATTAATTGTTTTTGTGGTTTTTGGATTACTTTTTAATGTTGGGTAAAGTTAAAAAAATTTGTAGGAGAGGAAAACTTACAAAGAAAGAAATGGTGAGTGCAAGAAGGTATAGCACATGTAAGGGAATGCTATGCAACAAACCGTATGATGATAGCACAGACAGAAAAAATTTATTGCAAAACTAGCACGAACTTATTGAACGCCCCGCGTATGTCGATGTATGTACGTATGTATGTATGTATGTATGTATGTATGTATGCATGTATGTATGTATGTATGTATGTATGTATGTATGCATGTATGTATGTATGTATGTATGTATGCATGTATGTATGTATGTATGTATGTATGTATGTATGTATGTATGTATGTATGTATGTATGTATGTATGTATGTACAAATGTATGTATGCATGTATGTATGTGTGAATGTATTTGTGTATGTATGCCCCTGTGCGCATGTACTCGAGCTCATCTTTTAATTTAGCGTTGCATAATTTAGCACCGAAATTTGTTTTTTGACGATCCTTGACAAAGGTCAGCTATGCGAGCTGAACCGCGTATTAAGCCCGAAATTATATTGAACTCCTTTAAGCCAATTGAACAGTCCAATTCTATCGAAATTCGCAGTAGATATGGACAAGAAATATTGAATAATTTTACTGAATTTACAGATGCCATTTTTCGGCCAGTATCAAAAAATTAGAGAAGAGAACGTGGCTAAACTGAACCTTTCCGGAGAAATGACAGTATCAGGCGTTGAACGGGATCGATTTAGGCCCCCCAATCGACCCGACGGCCCGTTGTGCAAGATAAGCGATATCGTAGCAACTAGCGTGCCCAGAATTCGCAAATTCGGCGATCTTTCGTTCCAGGACCAAGTCGTGGCAATCATAGACGACGTAATCATACGTGTTCCTTGGAAAGGGGGGTTGATGGGGAGTTTAAACCCCACCAAAATGACTACTCAACCCCGTGCAATGGCTGCGATCCCTAGAATTGTCTATTTTTTGTTTAAAAAAATCGTACAAAAACTCGATTTTTTTAAATTTTTCAAGATTTTTAAATATTTTTATGTTCTAGAAAGAACGCGCTTTCGTCCAAAACGTCAAAAACTATGTTTTTGACGTTTACCTATCGTTTTTAGCCCAAAAAAGCACTTAAAAATCTTTTGGATATGACCTTCCCCCGATTCCTCACGCTGTACATGTGTGTACAAAATGTCTTTTTTTCAACGACTTATTTGACCTATTAAATAGTTTTCTTAAAGTACGTAGGAACATAAACCAAATAAAATGATCAATGAAATAATACAGTAAATAAAATAATAAAATAAACAAAGTTATAAATAGGATGAACAACTAAAAAAATAATGGCTAATTTTTCATCAAATTATTCCCTATTTTACATACGCCTTGTTCTACCAATGTTTGCCGGGAAACAGATGCCAATTAACAGCATCACTCGAAATCCTGCGAGTTTTACCAAAATTTTCGACTATTCCTTTTTTTGCAGAACATGTGCATAAATTGCGGCAAGTGCTACATGACGTGCAACGACGCGGGCTATCAAGCGATAACATTCGACCCCAAAACCCATTTGCCGCACGTAACGGACGATTGCACCGGTTGCACGCTGTGCTATTCGGTTTGCCCAATCCCAGAATGTATCCAAATGGTACCTAAAACTATACCTCATATTCCAAAAAGGGGCCTAGCGCCCTGGAAAGAAGCCGAAGCTGTTAAGATTTATCAATCCATCGATGCATAGTTCATATAAATGTTTTAATAGTGTATTTCATTTTTCGGCACAGATGCACAGCGTGGTCACTTAAGGGATTAGTCAGGTCAGGATCGTTTTCCCGGGTTAAAATGACCTCAGAAACTGTTATAAATCCTGAAGTAGCGTACGAAGCATCCGTGTTCTGCGGAGGGCGCTTTGGCCCCCTCCCCCGAATGGCTGCTGAACAGTGAACTCTACATATTTTCTTCAATTGATTAATATTCAAAATTTTTTAAAATTTTTTTCGAAATTTTTTATGTTTATATGTTCGAAGGAGAGCATCAACCCCCTCCTAGAATTTCAATGCTTTGCATATCTGCTGCTGACACACGCAAAATGACTGCTGACCGTACGTGGGCAGCAAGAAAATTCTGGGGGGGGGTGTAAGATTTTTCAAAGGTCAAAAAATGGCCTTAAAAATGGTGGTATTGCGTAAAAACACCATTTTTCGACGTTTCTCATCAAGCACTATCCAGTGGCATCAAAAAATTGCGAAAAAAAACGAAAAAATTTTTAAAAATTGAATTCTGGGGGTATTTCGATTTCTGGTGGGGTATTTTGGTTTCTTTAGGTGCATACCTCCCAACCCCCCACGCCCAGGTTGCTGCTGACCCTCTAGGATCTTTGATTTTCCGAAAGAATTGTCGTTTAGCTGTATATCTTGGATAAAGTGTCCAATTTTCGGCGCTTCGCGTCAAATACTCATTGTTGACTATGTTTTGTTCAATTTACTCGAATGTTTTTTGGAGGTTTTCATGTTTTTTATGTTCTAGAAAGAGCGAGCACCTTTGGAAATGTCAAAAACAGTATTTTTGACGTGTAACCAATGGTTTTTGGGTCCGAAACGGCACTTTTTTTAAAATTTTTCTCAACGCTGACCGTGCGAAAAAACTTTCGATTTTCATTCGCTTTTAGGGCCGATTTTGCCTTATTTTCTTTCGAAAATTTCCTTTTTTCGCTGTCGTGGAATATTTACCCCCCTCCCGTCTCACCCTGCCGATACATTTAGACGTGCATATTCAGGCCACTTCATAATCGTTATCATTTGTCGGACTTCAAGCTAGCTTCTGCTAAAAGAAATTCAGTGTTTTTTGAGTATTGTATTAAATTGTATATTTTTTATTTTTTATAATCTAAATATAAATTATAATTTTATAATTTGAGTTTTTAATTCTATTTTTTATAATTTAAATGGCCAGGCTTTTCAGCATTAACTTCCTCGAAATATTGTCCCTACCTAGAATCAAATTTAGCCTTTTCCGAGGGCGAAAATTTTTTTACTACATATGCATATTGATCTGAGACTTTACCTTGCTCACGTACGATTTTGAATCTTTTTTGCATTTTTTAAACCATTAAAGCTGTGAGCACCCCGACTCATTATGCGGCTGGTATATTGCATTTATTGTTTTGGTTTTGGAAAAACAGGCTGATTGGGCTGATTTTTTCGAATTAATAAACTCGTGTCAGTTCTTTGTTCAACATTTTATTGCATCATTTTTTTAAAATTTATGCCTGCTTAGATTGTATGTTGTTACATATGGGCATTAGGCAGTGTTTTTTTGTACAAGGTCCGTCTGTACATGTACAAAGATGGTCCCTAAAAGTTCTTGTACATTTTGTACATGCAAATTTTTATGTACTATAATATAGTACAGTAGCGATTTTAGTGTGGCAAACCAGGGTTTTCGATCTTTGGTACCGTATTTTAGCTAAATTCTGGGTTCCTGACGCCAAAAATTACTGAAAATTGTCTCAAACCGGCGCGAAGCGCCAAAAAGTTTGAAATTTTTCTATTCTAAATGCAAATTCTGCCATTTTAAAGATATGTAGGACAAACAATTACTCATTTCGGCGCGAAGCGCCGAAAAGTTCTTGGAATTTTGCACCTTCTTACAGTTTTTGTCTTCCAAAAATCTTTGTACATTTTGTTCACACAAATTTTTGGGTACTATAATATGGTAAAGTAGCGATTTTATTGTGGTAAAAACAGAGTTGTTTGACTTTTGGTAATCTATTTTAGCCAATTTCTGGGTCTTCAAGTGCAAAAATGACTAAGAATCGTCTTAAAACGGCGCGATGCGCCGAAAAATTTGAGATTTTCCCTTTTGAAATGCAATTTCTGCCATTATAAAGATATATAGAACACACAATTGATCATTTTGGCGCGAAGCACCGAAAATTTCTGTAAATTTCAGACCTCTTTTTGTAATTTTAGTCTTCGCAAAAATTCTTTGTACATGTACAAAGACGGTCCCGAAAAATCTTTGTACATCTGGAAAAATCTTTTCCGAGTACAAAAACACTGGCATGAGGACAGGTTATTTCAACCTCGCAAAGACCGGAAAACTTCTTGCCACCCTAAGCAATATCTGAAATTCTTGAATTCCTCACATTTTAAATTTTTTCATTTAATTTAAATTTTTAATTCTTTAAATTTTATTTTGCACGACCATTTTATAATTTTCGGACCCTCTTTGTGGCCTTTGAACATATTCTTATCATTGACTAACCATAAGTAGGCATATGGTTTAGGATATCTCCCTAGAATCCAATGCACCCACCCCCGTAGATTACGATAGACCAATTTTCGGCAGATTTTTGCGATTTTTTTACTCTTGCCCATCCAAAGCTTCTAGAATTCGATCGCTGCTCATGTTTTGTCCCCTAAACCTCCCCAAAATTTCAGCTCTGTCCACCCACGATTGTTGCGTGTTGCTGTATGAATAGTTTCAATGTACCGCTTTTTATTGTAATACTGCGCTTTAACTTATTTCTGAAAATAAAGAGCCGTACTCATTGACAAAGATTCCAAGTACAAAGGTCCGTTGTTATTTTAGTTGCTAACATTGATTCAAATTACAAATTCGTAAAAGGACACTGTTAATGGCTATATCATTGTCAGTAATTGCAAAATATTGTTTGAAGCTGTGTGTTTGCATTATTGATTGCTGAAACAATCTACAATGGAGTCACCGCAGTTCGAATCAGATTCTGAATCGAAAACACCCGAATTCTGCAGCAAAGTCCAAGGGCTATCTAGAAGCCGCGTTGTCGAAGTTTTCGGCTGCGGACAGTGCGATTTTAATTGAAGAATACGACAAAGCATCAAAAACTTTTGGATGCCCCCTTTTCGGCTATATGACATGTACGGCCAATAAGAAAAACGAAGCCCGGCAAAGGTTATTGAATGAATGTAACGCGATAGCCAGCCGAAAAAGGTTAAAATCATTAAATCAAACGTTATTTGCTTTTACTTTCCTTCTATGGTGGGTTCAAGACTCAAGAGTAATAATCACGCATGAACCTATAAAGTTTTAGAGAACATTTGAAACATCAATAGTTTGACCGAATTTTTTTTGTTTTGAAAAGTTTTTCTGAAAAGATTTTGTCAGTTTGATTACGGGCTAATCATAAAGGGCTCCAAGAGACGTTAATTTTTGTTTTTCGTTTTCGAGATTTTTCAGTTGTTGCGGAAGCAGGATTGGTGAACACCATACATGCACAGTATAAAAATTCTGGGGAGTCAACCGAAGAAATTTCTTGTCGAAAAACGTCTAAAAATCAAGAAAAATTGAAGCTAAGCGTTAAAAACGTTTCTGATCATTTTCCATCATATTCGATCGAAAAAATGACAAAAACTTTTCAAAAAAAATTTTTTAGTCATTCTGCTGGGGTCACCGAGAATCTGCTGGGGGTCAGTAATCTTTTGGGGTTGTCAGCACACCCTCCCCAAACCCCCGACCCCAAGTTCGTGTATGGTGAACACTGCACCCCGAATGTATGCTGAAGACATGTTGGTACTGTGATTGCTCAACTTAGGATTGGTATTCTTTACGTTTCAAACTCGAAACCTAAAAATACGTAAACTAACTTATGCAGGCACATGTTTTACTTGGTTTTCCAAAGCTTTCGCTGCGGAGAAATGATTAACCTTTTAGAGTCCGCTCTATGATGCAGATGTGCTACAGCAATGCAATCTTGATATGTTTCAAATCTGTAAAATGTAAGATTGTATGCAAAAAACCAGAGCAAAAGCTCTCCTCTCTATCATGTTGTTCATATATTGTTCATTGTTCATATTGACTTCTCGGGGAACATTTTCGCCAAATTTCATGTTCTGTTATGTTTTGCAAAACATATAAGATTAAAGCGATCTGCTACAAACATTGATAACACAAGTAATCTAAACTGTCAAATTGTCAAAAAGAGAGCCTACAAGGGTGTGGTTTTGAGCATTTCAAACCTTATGGGAACCATAAACCTCAGAAAACCAAGAAACTTTCAGTAGACACCGTAACTTTTTATTTGTATTTTGTTAGATTTTCTTGCTTTCTAGACAACATTAAATAATGTTTAGCTAAGATGAGTAAAAAACTATTGTTGAGCTATAATCTGTATTTTCATTTTTTCTGGAGTTTTCAAAATTTATTGGTTTTCTCATTTCCACGCTGTTGAACTGATGCCCGTGATCTCAGAGCTATTTACACTGCATCGACGTATGTCGGTATACTAAAAATTAGAAGCCATGAATCAAGATTCGGGAAATAATATGAAGTCAGGGTGTAATATGGTCAAAATGGCAATTTCATACAAGATTAATAAGTAAAATTTTACAGTGAATAAAAGTTAGTCATAATATTATACGTTTACTCATTTGGACATTTACCTATCCGCAGTTGTTATCAATAGTCCAATAAACTTACACTCAGAGTTTAGTTATGTTGCTAGCATGCTTCTGAGCTATTGAAAAATGTTAGCAATCAGTAGTTTAAAGTTTGATAAAGTTCAGTGCAAGTTCTACAGATCAGAAATACGTGATATTGTGCATGAATTCAATAAAATTTGTCTCTAAGCCTCTAGAGATTCATGGCTCTGTAAGTTATAGTAAAAAATAAAGCAAGGTAAGGTAGAGCAGGTAATTTCTGCAAAAGCACCTAAGATTATTTACAGAAACACTTGAATTTTTGCCTAATAACCACTAGAAATCAAGAGCTACATTGTTGTGTAATCGTAATACATAGAATCAAGTAAAGAATCCCATAAACCTGCATTTAATATTTTGAATTTGTACATTGGAGTCATACCGCAATGCTTGTGAAGCTCTAGAAAATTGAAAGAATGCATGAGAGGTCACTAAAGAGCGTAGCCGAGGTTACATATGCTGCCCCATAGATTTAGTTCTCTTTCCAGGAATTAAATATTTTTGCACTCCTAGGAGCCAACGTTCCCAAATGGGAACATCAATATAAATTTAAGCATAATTTTTGATGAACAACTAAATAAAAATGAATAATATACCAAAATGATTAGAAAACTTCTGCAAACATGACTGCATGACATTTGGCTCAAAAATTTTGTATGTCGATTGACAATATGCAAATTTCTAAACATGACAAACTTTCGCTATTTTTGTCCAACTTAAGACAGTATAGCATAGCACAAACTCGTAATTAAGTTTTGAAATTGCTCTCACAGGATAGGCAAACATCTTATTTCTCATCCAAAAACAAGTCCTATTTAAATTAGATTAGTAGTTATTTTGCAACAAAATTTTGAAAATATGTTCCCGATTGGGAACGTTGGCCACTAAAAGGTTAAGTTCTATTGTACCTTCACAAGGTCTGCCAGGCACTTACAAAGTAAAAATAATGTCAAACTGATTCTTTGCTACGTGAAATATTTTTTAGCAGTTACAACATGTCTGGCACAGTCATGAACTAGAAATATTCCCACTTATGCTGCCCATCTAAACATACCATGTGTTTCTGTGACAATCATTGAACTGATTTTCGGAATCAGTAATCGGTCTCAAATAAAGTGTAAGCAGCCATTTTTTACATGGATACCCAGAATCGCCAAGTAAAATACCGGGTAGGGTGCCATTTTCTAACTGTCATGAGCTGACCCTGGCCAATCTTCGTAAACGTTCAAAAATTTACCCTTCACATCGCATACTGCTCGGCAATTAATAGAATGTCGTCCTTTATAATTTACATAAGAAATTTCGTCATCACTAAGCGCTAAAACTAATACATACATGGGTACAATCATTGCATCCAACGACATTCGGTATTTTGCATTTTCTATAAAATTTTTCCTTGATCGCATTTAAATCTTCAATATTACACGGAAAAAATATAACTTGGTTTAGCATATACTCGAATAATTGATCCGTGGTTTCAGTAACAATTCTTGAAAGAGTTGATTTCGAATGCAAATTAAACAGTTTCGCCACAACAAAATAAGGGCTTCCAATTCTATAGAAATGCAACGTTATTGCCAATTTTAATTCTGTTGAACAACTTGGATTTCCCTTTGCAGGTACTTTCACAGGTAAATAAGCATGAATTCTTTTGAAACAATTTTTCTCAAATCCAAAATGAATGTAAAAATCTTTATCCGAAAGGTCATAAAAATTACAAGACTTAAATAATTGTCGTTTTGATTGAAAACGAGTTAAACCATCGAAAATGCCATATTTTTACGAAAACAACTTTCATGTGTGCATGCTGATGCAAAGAACAAGCTTTTAATTAAAAGTTAACCCAGTCCCCTGGCTTCGTCTAGTGATTCGTCTAAATCACGTCCAACTTCGACCGACGAAATTTAGACGCGTCTAAGCTTAGACGTCTTATGAAAAATCCACCCCTGGTACCTAATTTATAACCGGCGATTGTAATTGCTATCAATACTAATTATTAATAAATATAAATAATAATTCGTAATTTTGTCATTTACAACTTATGCCGAAAATACAGGACTTTACAGTCTGGCTGGACCTTTTCGAACTGACAAACAAGGTTGAATCGAAAATCTTCGTTATCATTAACTTCCTGCCTTAAATGCAAGTATACTTAGTTCTTTACACAAAATTTATGTAGGGTGAAAATCTTTCACGAGATGCAGCAAACCATAACTTCGAAATTCAGCTAAAAATCTAATGAAGCTTAAAATTCAAAATATAAAACAATGAAAATAAGCGATACAAAAAACAAAATATCAGTTGGTTCAATCTAAGTAAACCTATCTGGTTTTGATCAATAATCTTTTTAATGATAGGGAAACTTTTATGAGAAAATGCATTGTTTAGTGAGCTTTTTTGTAAATTAAGATTGTGACTACATGCATGTGTTCCGAAGAAGTATTACCCAACCTCTTGTAAGTCCAGTAAGGGTGATTTCGAAATAACTTGTTTTGGTTATGGAAAGTTGACTTTTTCGCTTCAACGCCCACAAGATTCGGACAATCGTATGCTTTCATATGCTAAAAGACAAATAAACATCAATTCCTATATATATACAAGAATTGCAAACAAGTTTTGCCGAAAATACTCATCATTTTGGGGGAGAACGTACATAAATGTATTTATTATTACTCGTACATATATAAACTTTGAGTGCTCTATGTCGTGCATGCTTATTCTGCAAATTAATTCGTAAATCTATGAACATTACTGTACAGTGTTTTCAAAGACTGCAGCAGGAAGAAAACAATTTTATCGATTGATTGGGTGAATTTTTGCGCGCTCATAATTGTCCCCCTTCATTATGGGCCGTCCGGAGAACCGATTGCAACTTCTATGGCTCACCTTAACCAAAATATAGTAGTATGGGGCAGGATTCTGCAAACCAAGATATGTACTTCATAGGTTACACTTTATTCCTTTTTTCAGCCAAAAAATGATAGTTACACGTCAAAAACACTTTTTTGACGTTTCAGACAATGCCTGTTCTTTCTGGAACATAAAAATGTAAAAAAAAATCCGAAAAAATTTAAAAAAATTGTGTAAATTGAACAAAATCTGTTAAAAAATGTGTTTACGGCGTGAAGCGTCAAAAATTTAAATTTTTGAGCCATAAATGGGATAAAAGACGCTTAAAAAGGCACACTTTTTACAACTTTTACAAAAAATCGAGAATTCTGGGGGACGGATCGCAGCTATTTTGCGGTGGGGTCAGATGCCATTCTGAGGGGTTAAACCCCCAAGAACACGTCTGCCTTACGGGTACCGAAATTAAAATCTGCAGTTATTTGTTAATCTTATAATAACTCCGACACGATCTGGCTGTTTTAAAATCGCAAGCGTAACAATATATGGGGTGATACGTTAATTTCTTTGATCAGTCGACTTGCTTTCCGTACCGTTGCAAAATTATGCGTACTAAAATTAGAAACGCGTTCACAAAATCCATTATTCCCAACACAGCACAAAACCCTCTATTTTTAGTTCCAAAACTAGCACAAAATCCTCCCTTTTTAGTCCCAAAACCGATTCTTGAAGAATAAAACCGGTTCGAATGCTCGGCAATCAGTTAAGATTTAGGTTTAAATCGCATTATATATGGGGAGAGGGGGCAAAAACTCGATTTTTTATGTTTCTCTTCTAACTCTACGATCCGTCTATTGGCATCGATAAATCGCCAAAAGATGAAAAATTTTGAAATTTTACTTTCTGGGTGTCATACAAATGCTGAGGAGGTGTTGCACTCTGGATGTCTTTGCTTGACCAGAAGTGCATGTTGCAGGGATCGAAATTTTCTAGAAAAAAATGAGGCAAAATAAAAAAGGCCTGAAACCAATGAGATTGTAAATTTTTCGTCAAAGTAGTCTAAAATGATCAAAAACTGTGGATTAATATAGGGTTACGCTATTTTAGCATTTGTAACAGTCTTTGTTGATTATGTCGACTCGAATACTTCCTCCCACGACCATGTGAGAATAATTATCCATCTATCTAAAACTTATTAAATCATAAATTTAAGTGATACAGTACTCCCCCTATTCAATAGACCACAGTACCCGTAAATTTCGAAAACAATGACCGGCTAGGTATGAAATCCTGATCGAAATTTAAGCACCGTCTCTAGTGAAAAATATTCCTTTGGTTCGGATTCTGTTTATATAAATAACATGGGTATGTATGAAATAGAATGAAATAGTTTATTGCGACAGAGACGGAATAAAAACAATACAAATTTGGTCAAATTAAAAAAAGAAAGAATCAGAGTAAATACACTGGAATGTCGTCAATGCAATGAAATATAATATCAAAAACCTTTTTTTAAAACCTATTTTTATTTTTCTAAACCTCGCATTTTCAATAGGTTATCATTCAAAAAATATTTTAGCGATACGGATCGCAACGCAATCGATGTTTCTTTTAAATTCAGACCTACTTGAACATCTTTCGCTTCGATGGCGCCATATCGCATATGTGAAATGAAGCGTAAAAGTTCAATTTGCTACTTTTAGTTTTGCAGTCACACATATCCAGGAGAATATTTCGAATCATGCCATATTTTGTTCCCTAAGGGCTCCACTGGTTCCCAAACCTATTTATACTCGTACGCTCCGCATTTACCGGGTACAACGGCAGCTTCTCTACCTTAATGTTCTGCGAAGTTCACAATTAGTCTGGCAGTTGATCGGGCTCTGATTCATTGCTTCCAGTTTTAAGTCAGGCTTAATTCACGCATAATTAATATGATTCAATCTTGCCGTCTAGATTGAGGAACTTACGCTGGGTTGCGATCTAGAATAAATCTTAACGTGGAAGTTCAGTTCAATCCCGACTTAATCCCCGGTAAACCGGCCAAAATTAATAAGAAATAATTCACTCGGTCGCAAGCACACCTGGGCGTGGGGGGTTTGGGGGGTATGCACCCCCAGAAACCAAAATACCCCCCCAGAAATCAAAATACCCCCCCCAGAATTCAATTTTTGGAAATTTTTTTTGTTCTTTTCGCAATTTTTTGATGCCAATGGATAGTGTTTGATGAGAAACGTCGAAAATGGTGTTTTTATCGCCATACCACCATTTTAAAGGCCATTTTTCGACCTTCAAAAAAATCTTGCACCCCCCCCCCAGAATTTTCTTGCTGCCCACGTATGGTCGCAAGTGAATTATTTCGATTGTAGATTTTCAAGCACTGCATCCTGAAGATAGAGCGCAGAGTGACAGGTCACTGAAAAAATCACAAGAGCGCTATCTTAAATTCTAGGATGTCACGTTCGAAATATTTGCATAAAACATTAAAAATGTTGGTTCGTAAACTGCTTCAACTTTAAAGCAACTAACGAAAAATTTTCGAGTGAGTTCTATGTCAACACGCGATGCCCCTGGATCTGAGCAGACATGCTCGTGGGGTGGGGGTTGGGGGTCTAGACACCCCTGGCATAAAATGATGGAAAATTTTGTGGGGAAAAATGAGATAAAATGAAGTTCAAAAACGGATGAAAATGAAAAAATTCCCTTCGAAAGTGCTCCAAATTGGCCAGAAAGTGTGCAGTAACGTCGTTTTAATGCTTAGCGCTTATATCAGTTTCTGCTGTCATTTTAGCCCAAAGAAACTGAATTTTTGACCCCCAGACCGGCAGACCCCTCCCTAGGTCGGCGACGCTGTGCATCTATGGTTTTTTCAGTCAACCATACTAAGTTGGGACTTTGAATATATTGATTTTATGCATTTTAAAAACGAATTGAATTCCTGAATTCCAAATATTCAGATTCTGAGTAAAATAGAAATGTCTAATCAACTGCTTACGAATATGCGATCATCGGAAAGGATCTTCACCCGTTGCTCAGCTCGATTAATGGGCCTCTTCCATGGCCATGAGGGCTTTATTTGTAGAAATAAGGCTACTGATGCACAATGCTGTGCCGCTTCTTTGCAGGCCGAAAAACGTGGCAAAGATGGTAAGTTTTAAAATGTAAATTATTGAAACAAAACGTATTATAGTTTGTCACGATTCTTCATAAAAACTAATTAATAATTTAATTATTAGTCAATCAATTATTGTTAACATTGAAGAAGAGTTATAGCTGTCATAGCGAAGAAGAACCGCTTTCCCAACCATTTGATAGTATTTAACTGTCTTAAAATAAGGGCATTTATTACAATTTTGTAAATCTTAGAGCAAAAATTGAGTATTTTTTTATCAAAGTTTCTATTTTTCTGATGAGTAATGGGATTTTTCTTGTTAATAAAGAAAAGCAAAGCGTATTTCCCTCCTAAGAATTCACGCAGACAACAAACTATCAGATTCTTCCTAACGCGAATGTGAAAATTCGAAATACGCGGTAAACGTCTTAATTCTGGTTAGTCTAAGAGTCCGAATTTTCATTGATTAAAAAAGTACCGAAAACTTGATGGCAGAGGCTAAAATCACCGTTTTCGTCGAGCTCAATTTATTGTCATAAACAAATCGCGAGAAAAAAATATTTTAAAGATTTGGTTTCGGTTACTGCCGGATTCTGGAGTGTTGAAAAATTATTGAATTCAAAGCCCAAACCCTATACATGGGCAACGACCACATTTCGGGGTCTGGGGCCAATTCATTTCCACTTGGAAATCCAAGTCCCAAGTTCCATGTTTCCAAGACTTGGAATTTCCAAGTTTCCAAGTGTCAGTACATTTGCTCAAATAAAAGTTCCAAGTCATTAACATTTTTCGACTTGGAAAAATGTCGTTTTTTCTCCAAGTCTCCAAGTAAATTTTCCAAGTTTCCAAGCGTGTCTGTCTTTTTGCTCTTTCCAAGCACTTGGAATTCCCAAGTCGGGCTCGGATAAAAATTTCCAAATCTAATTGACATAAATCTGTTCAAAATGCACTGCGCGTGAGTTAAGGTACGATAAAAGCAATAAGGAATGTCACACGCGCGTCTCTCGTGAAAACTCTGTTTTTGGTGGAATGTCATTGTAAGTTTGCATACACTGAGCTAAAAATGTCGGGCCGAAAATCGCCGAACGATAAAACGCGCGAAAAAAGTAGCGTTTATGACAATTGAGGAATTAAGAGACGTATTTTTTGGGCATTTTCTGTAAAATTAACGAATAAAGACAAATAAGCGGCATGCAAAGAAGTGCAAAGAGAAAGGCTATCGCGAGTATTAACGAAATATTCAGAAAAATCATGGAGTAAACTTCGTGATGAATGCTGGCAAGATCTGCGGAAAGCTACATTACGGAAGTTCGACAAGAATCATCAAAGTGGATCCGGTGTAGAGTCGTACTCAGAATTACGTAGAAATAAGCTGAAAACACAAAATACTCTACTATTTAGCCTCCTTGATTTGTTGGAAATTGCATGATTGTTGGATTTAAAAAAGTTGTTTTCAGAGATTCATCACAATAAATGAGAACAAAGGAGGACTCCATCCAATCTTTACTATGTAGTAGAAACATGTACATTTATGTACCTACATTATATCTTGCGCGACGCCTGCAAGTCACTGTTTTATGCCTATTTATGCACGATTATCCAAATGTTTTGCGCGTATGTACTGCAACTTGGCATTATAAGGCTGCATATTTGACAGAATCGTAAATTTTTCACTTATTTTGAGTAGCATTCTTTAAAATAACGGAACAGTCTTGCTTGACTCGTAGAACAATTTTTTCATTATAATTGTCGTAATTATTATTGTCGTGATTATTATTATTATTATTATCATTATTATTATTGATATTATGAAATCTAAATAATGCAATTCAAAAGAATTTTAATTTCTCGACTTTGCAATATTTGTACTATAGATTTTTAGAAAATTAGTCTTATTTAGAAATTGCTGATAAACTTTTTCAAAGAGCAACTTATGCTGATCTAGTCAATTTTCTGCAACATGCAAGAGAGGACGAATTTGCTTTGCAAGCGGCATCTAACACGATCTTGAGATGTGAAAAGCTGGGAAGTGAAATAATTCTAAATGTTTAGACTAATTTATAAGATTTTTTGTACGTTTATTTAAAGCAGGGGCGGATTTAAGGGGGAGAAGGCAAAAAATGTTTGGCTCTTTATGTAATTTGCGATGATTTTTGGCCATTAGTGATCATAATTTCTCAAATTTATCCTTTTTACTCATTGAAAAAATAATTACACTCGCGTAATAATTTATTTGGATTTTTAAATGTCACAGGTTCCGATGAATTCCGATAAATTTAAAAAAACATAAGATTCATTTATTAATATATAATAATAATTATTATTATTACTTTTATTATTATTTATTATTATTATTATTATTATTATTATTATTATTATTATTGATTTTTGAATTCACTAACGCCAAATAATATGTATAAGACCGAATTAACGCGCTTGGAAAAATTTTTCCAACTGAAAATCGACTGGGAAAAAATAATGCTATTTTCCAAATAAATTTTCCAAGACTTGGAATCCAAGTCGAAAAATTCAGAAGCAAATGAACCAACTCTTGGAAAAATGCCTTTTTGCTTGGGAAAAACACTTGGAGATTCCAAGTCTTGGAACTTGGAAAACCGAGCTGCAACTAAATCACAACTTGGAAAAAAGCCGGTTTTCCAAGACTAGGAACTTGGAACTTGGAATTTCAAGGACTTGGAAAATGACGGAGCAAATAAACTAGGACTTGGAAAATTTCACGTTTTTCCAAGACTTGGTACTTGGGACTTGGAATTCCAAGTGGAAATGAATTGGCCCCTGGATGGGGCAAAATCGAAAAAATCATAAGAAAACATGCCAAAGTTTGACTTCCGAGGGTCTGTGTTTCGGGGGTCTAGAAATCTCTCAGGAAGGGGAAACCCCCTCCCGATCCCCCTGCCCATGTCTACTTACCCACATTTTGCTATAATTTTACGTACCTATAATAGACGCTATTTTAGACAAAGGATTCCAGTACAATCGCTTCTTTGAAGAACAGATAGCTAAAAAGAAAGCCGATTTCTCGTATCGAATTTTCAGGAAGGTCAGTCGTTCAGCTGATAAATTCCCGTTGGCCAAGGAGTTCAGCTGGGGAGAACGCGACATTTTGGTTTGGTGCAGCAACGATTACCTGGGCATATCGGCTCATCCTAAGGTCAAAGAAGCCGTTAAGTAAGTTCTATAAATTATTACAAAAATTTATTTAAAAACTAATTCACTGATAAACGGTCAAGTTTAATATTTGGCAAGTATAAGGCAAATGGGGATTAAGAGGGGTTCTGAACCTCGGCGGGACAAAAACGAAAATGCGGCAAAAATAAGGCTAATCTATAGTAAGAAACGAACGAGAAAAATTCAAACAATAATAAAAATAAAAAATTTTAAGCATCCTAAAAATCAAAAATGCGAAAATCCGAAAAATTCAAAACAAAAGAATCTTAATTCTAACAAAAAATCCCAATCTAATTCGTAGAGAGCTTATTTTATATTACAAACCTGGTTGTAAAAATATCTTTAAACGTATTTGTTGTTAGAAATATGCGAATTTTACAGTGTAAGTAACATTTTGCTCTCCTAATCGATTCTTTTAAAATTAAACTAAAACTAAAAACGAAGGATAATAAAATTGTCCCAGAGAATACCAAAAGCAAAATCAAATGAGTGGTTTCAGCTATGCAATGTAGAACGATAGTTCGATATTAAACTCCTTATAAGAGAATTTTAGCTTTTTAATCTTATTTTACTAAATTTTTAAATTTTTTTCTGAATTGCTAAATTTTGAATTTTTTAACGTTTGCTTTCTATCGTGTTGACAGAGTGAAATGTAAATTAATCCTTTAAGATCGCAGTAGAAAAGTATGGAAGCGGTTCCGGAGGCACGAGGAATATATCTGGAAATTCTGTGATGCACGAAAATTTAGAGAATGAATTGGCATCGTTGCACCAGAAAGAAGGAGCGCTTCTGTTCAACAGTTGCTTTGCTGCTAACGATACGACGCTTTATACACTGGCGAAGTCATTGCCCGGTATTAAAATATAAAAACTATATAAAAATATAAAAATTGTCCAAAAATTATGAAAATCGACGAAAGTTGTAAGGAGAAAAAAACAAAAGTAATACCAAAGCTTTAAATTTTGTTCCGTAAGCTCATTTCTCCAGAATAAGCCATATTTATAATGCATAGTGCACTAGACGCATTAATACAAAAAACAGATAAAAAATTCATCAACATAGTGGAATACTTAAATTAGAAAAAAATGAAGCATCCCATAGATGAATGAAAAATACGCCATTTTAGGGTTACCGCTGTTTTAGATTATTAAAACAACTCATAGGTTATTTAAATTACAATTTTAAATTATTTGAATTTTGAGTGAATTTGAATATAAAATTTTAAATAATTAAATGATTTAACTTTTAAATAAATTGATTTTAAAATTAATCAAATTCTAGATCTTGAATAATTTTAAATTCAAAATGCAAACTTTACACGTTTTTTTTATTTGGCTACTAAAATGTGAATAAATAATTAAACTGCTATGGTAATAAACTTAACTTCTGTCATTCAACGGTTTTGAATTTTGGAGGGTTTAATTTCGTATCACGATAACACTTTGAAATTTATGTATAATTACTTAAAATTAAAGTTAAATTTCGACACTTTGTTGCATTTCAGGCTGCCATATCTTTTCTGATGCTGGAAATCATGCTTCGATGATTCAAGGAATTCGCAACAGTATGGTGCCGAAGCACATTTTCCGCCACAACGATGCTGATCATCTTCATGCACTCTTGTCCCAGGTGGACTACCGAACGCCTAAAGTACGCACTTAAAATTAAAAAAAATCAATCAATCAAAAATTTAGATCGGAACTGAATGAAAATTTTGGGAAATAAATTTTGAAAATAAATAATACAAAATAAAAATTAACTGAATAAGCAAAATAATTAGTAAATGGGGAATTACAAATTAGAAATTAAAGTAAAATAAAAAATAAATTTTGGAAAATTATCGAAATCGTATGGAAATGACTTCAGTACATAATATTAAGGGCTGAGAGCTCTGCAAAAATATGCGCCGCGTAATCAAAAATCCAACACATAAAATTGCACGTCTTAAAGCGACCGACAACGCCTAAATTCTGGGGTTACTGGAGGCCCGTAAAATTTTGAAAATTGAAAACAATGTCTAAAAATCAATGATAGGGTAAAACAAATTTTTGGAGGTTATTAATCGAATTTATAAATCAAACGAAAAAATCGGGAGAAAACGAGGAAAAAAGATTCTGAAATTTGATTCTAAGGGTGACTCAAATTTCTTGGGGTCTTTTAGAGTTGGGTAATTTATTTTACGAAAAAAATTGAAGCGCTGCTGTTCCAGATTGTAGCGTTCGAAACGGTCCATTCGATGACTGGCGATATTTGCCCACTGGAGGAGCTGTGCGACGTGGCTCACGAGCACGGCGCCTTGACCTTTGTGGACGAAGTGCACGCGGTGGGCTTGTACGGGTCAGAGGGCGCCGGCATCGGCGAACGAGATGGCGTTTTGGACAAAATGGATATCATTTCCGGAACACTCGGTATTTTGATCATTATTTTAGTTAATACACGTTAAAGGCTATAATTTAACGTCATTTTCTTGCATTATATTTCTTTGGGAAGGTAAAGCCGTTTTGGGAGTCTTGGGTAAAACACGTTTATTTCAGGAAAAGCATTTGGCAACGTTGGCGGATACATCGCTTCAACCGCCGAGCTCGTCGACTTAATCAGGAGTTACGGAGCCGGCTTCATTTTCACTACTTCCCTGCCTCCCACCGTTCTCATGGGGGCCTTGGAAGCGGTCCAAATTTTGAGGAGCGACGAGGGTCGGGCCCTTAGGAAGGCCCACAAGGACAATGTGGATTATTTGAGAAAGAGGCTATTCCAAGCGGGCGTCTGGGTTCAGAATACACCATCGCATATTATTCCTGTTCAAGTAAGACATATCCATGGATTTGATCCCCAGAATGGCTGCTGACCATATATGATCTTGAGGAAGGATGTTAAAGGTTTTCATCTCACTTTCGCAAGAAGCCTTCACGCAGCCCAACAAAAACTTTTTTACCTCTCCCAGAATTCGCGATTTTCCGAGTAATATCGAAGAAAACGTCCGGGTTTGAACGTTTTTATGGATCTCTTACTTCAAACTACCTATTTTTTCGATACTTATGTTTAATCATATTTTGCTGAACTTTATTGAATTTTTCTCTGAAATTTATTATGTTTTTATCGTCCAGAGAAAAAGGACGTCGTCAAATTTGCCAAAAATGTGTTTTTACTCGTATCCTTCGTTTTTGTGTATAAAAAGGCAATTAGAATTCTGGGGGTCTACAGTAATCTGGGGGTTCAACTTTTGGGGAGGCTACAAACCCCTCAACCCGCCACGCCCATGTTTGAATGCTACCAACTGCAATAATTTTTGTTTTTTTAAGTCGTAGAAATATGTCGTTTTAAGCGTTTTTTACGATCTTTCGGCTCAGAGCAAAATTTTTGACGTTTCGCGCCGTATGCTCGTATTAATTTTTTGACTATATTTTCTTCAGTTTAATCGAATTCTGTTAAAAAATTTTCAATTTTTTAAAGAGCGACCATTAAGGGATTTGAATTTGATTGCAAATTTTAATTCAATCCCTTAATTTCTGACCTAATAAAAATATTGTTCCTGAAACA
This sequence comes from Mermis nigrescens, assembly GCA_036768485.1. Lineage (NCBI taxonomy): Eukaryota > Metazoa > Nematoda > Enoplea > Mermithida > Mermithidae > Mermis > Mermis nigrescens. The sequence goes on from JAVLUZ010000142.1 coordinate 788,633, forward strand.
TACTATGGGTTTCAAGTCTAGAAAAGCACATCATGAAAATGAAAATTTTTCCTGGCTGGTCCCCCTATATCTATGCCGTAGACGCACGCATAGCAATACCAAAAAAAACACGTATTCATGCTTAAATAAAAATGTTACGAGTTCGATTCTTCGCTGCATCATTTTTTACCTGATGATTTTTTTATGGGTCACATTTCAATTATTTTCTTTCAGGACAACAATGCAAATTCTTATATAAATGAAAACGATTTCAATTCAATAGCGGAAAGTTTTATATTAATTTTGAAAACACATCTTAGTACGTAATTTGTCAAGACTCGAATATAACTTCCTTACGTGCGCCATTCAAAAGCGCAAAAAGTACAAAAAAAGAAATGCGCGGTGTCAATAAAAATACAAATTTGAAATAAACAAGAATTAAGGTGAATAAATCGAAAATAAAAAACGTTTAGGGAACCAAAAATTAAAAGAATAAAAAATTGACGGTTTGTAATGTTTACTTGTGAACCGGAGCCTCCACGGTGTATTTAGGTGGGAGACCCGGCAATTTGTACGCAAATTTCCGACCTGATGATTCGCGATCACGGCCACTACGTTCAAGCGATTAATTACCCAACCGTGGCCCGGGGTCACGAAAAATTGCGCATTGCCCCGACCCCTCATCATACTATGGCCATGATGGATCGTTTGGTGACTGATTTGCATTCCGTTTGGACTCGAGTGGGCCTAGGACTAAGAATAGAACGGAATGACTCTGTGCGACATTAAACAGGATGACCACCATGTATGATACAGAGGAAGAAGGGCGTTTAAACCCTTCAGAAAAGTTTCCATCCCGCGCACTTTTCACTCCATCCCTAATCATAACTCGACTTTTTCCCTAAAAATTCGTAGAAAAGGTACTCCTATAACTGCTTTTAGCTATCTGCTTGATCAAAACTCAAATTTTTTACGTTTCGAGTCAATTTTGACTATATTTTGTCCAATTTATTCGAAGTTTTTTGATTTTTTCGAAATGTTTCAACGTTTCTACGCTCTAAAAGGATAGAGCATCGTCCTAAACGCCAAAAAAGATGTATTTAGCGTACCCACCATTTTTGAGCTCAAAAAGGCACTTTATGATTTCACCACAGAATATCTATGCTGTACATGTATGGTGAAGCGAATAACCACATGAATTATCGATGTTCGTATCAAGCTTTATCCTTTGGCATCGAATGTGAGAAAAATTTAAAATTTAGAAAATTACATTTTAGGAGGCCTTCTAAATTCTAAGGGTATTTCGGGTGAATCCCGCAAAAGTTTAACTTTTTGAAGAGGCTATAAAAGTCCTCAATTTTAAAAGTTTCCTTTAATGGATCGCGGAAGCGTAAATTTTAAGTCAATTTTCAGACGATGTATCAATCGAAATAAAAATCCTTATTGAAAACCTTTGCCAAAATTTTATGCTACGCATAACCGCTGAGGACGCGTTATTTTTGTTTTCGATGTTTCTAAATTCGTCGAAAGATCTGAATCATATTGCGCGATAGTTCGCGGCTACGTGAACCTCGCATTGTCGATACCGTTGTTTTTTGGATGCAATCCAGTAAAAAAATAATAAACTGACCGATTTGACAGCGAATGGAAGAACGTCGCATGATGATTCAAATGAGGATTTCTCTGACAATTAGGTACTAGGTACAAGAATTCCTTGAGATTGCATTTGTTACTCTTCACACGTGTACGACAGCTTAAATATGCCACAAATTCAATTCCGGGGGCCTGCCGGACTATCAGGCAGGATGAGTTTTGGACCCTGTCGTCTACTTACGACCACCGAATCTCAGCCCACAAATCCCTTCATTTAATATCTGAAAAAATCGGAAAATTCTGTTCTTTTGATGCGATACGGTAAGGAGACAGTTAGGTTGTAAATAGGATCATTTCTTTTCGATTCTCTCGGAAGAAAAGTGCTTCAATGATGAAATAAATTTGCATAAACAGGAAGGAGGTGACAGGAAAGAAGGTGTCCTGTGAAATCTTGTACACATTCATCATATAGAAAGCATGAGTAATGAATTATCATAGAAGTTGATTCCCAGCATAATATGCATTACTTTTAATTTTGAGGTCGGTGCTTCGACTGATTCAACCTTATGGCACAATTTATCATGCAGTGAAGAACCCGACCAGTAGTTACGCAAAAACACTGATTTAAAGGCGATTTATCTCAAGTCAGATTAGGATCTCCTTATCGAGCAATTCAGAAAATATTCTTTCTGAAAAAAATCACGGGCGTAACGGTTCATGTTAAATTTAGACTGTCGAAAAATAAATTAGATGAAGGAACGTGAGATAGGGTCCGCTCTGCAATGAATTTTTCAAATTTTTATGTCAAACAGCATCAGAAATTGAACCTCGACGGAAAACGAAAAGAAATATTGAAGTAATCCGCTCAAGCTAAAGATCTCCAAATATTTGGGCTAACGTTTGTGATATTTCTCGCGTCTGTTTGTTTCTTTCTTACTAACAACAGCATGTTTCGCTTTTACCACTTTTTTCCTTTTTTGTTCTTTCTATTAGTTTTTTACATTTACTACTATCAATTTTTTTCTGTATCTTCTTCATTTAAATTTTTTTCTTTCCATTTCTTCCTTTCCTCTTTTAGTTTTCTTCTTCTGTCGTAATGATGATTTTCTATTATTGCGGAGAAGTATAGGAACTTAAAGAAGTAGCCATATTTTGGGATCGGAATATGTACATATAAGAAGTTATTATATTTTTACTCAGTTACAGAAGAAGAGTAAGCTTTAAGAATGCTAAGAAAAATTAGTATCGAAGAGATAAATATACTCATAAAAAGCGGCATTTACATGTGACCGTACGTGTTTTTGGGCCGGGGTTGAAGGTACAATACATATCCTTAAAATATGAAGAATGGGAAATTATTCGGGAAAATAAGACAAATTGAAGACAGAAAACAGATGAAATGAAAAATTTTCAGTAAAAATGCTAGAAATTGAGCAGAAAGATTTAATTTTTATAGTTCCACGCTAGTTTAGCTTTTTTAGCTTTTAGTTGTTTTTTTTGTTTTTTTCAGTTTTTAGCTTTTAGCTTTTTTTGAGACCATTTTGGCTAAAGAATTCTGACTTACCTCCCAGACCGGCTTACCCCGCAGACTGGCTATGGTGTGCATCCGAAATGAAAGAGTTCCAGATTTTCGAAACACCAACTCATTTTTCACTTGTTTTAGCTACAAATTTCAGGCAGATAAAAAGTACACTACTCTTACGTGAAACTACTTCTTATTTCTAGTTATCGTATTTTTTAATTATTTCATATTTGGCCTAATATAGCCGATGCAATAAAGATATACATTTTTAATGTTTCTTGCAACCATTCGTCACAATTATTTTAGACCCTTCGCACCGAATGACACTAATTAATGGCATGCATTAAGTTAGCTTTTTTGTCGATTGCAAAGTCAAGTTTTGACGGTTTTTGTTCAATTTAATTTTTTAGCAAAATTTCATGGAAAACTTCAGTGCTGCGGTGAGTAGGATCTGAATGGATAGAATCGTATGCGACATTTTCTCAATTTTCTTGAAATTTTTTCGTTTGCACGCCATCCAAATGAACGTCAGATTCGATTTTCTTCATGACGGTTAGATCGATGCATTTATCGTAATCGGCGTTTTCAGTAATCGACCATTTTCACTCTACAAGACATTCTTACATGTAGATCTTTTGATTTTGCATGGACTTTTAGGCGATTTTTTCAAAATAATTCAAAAATAATGATAATAATTTTATTCTCATTATTATCATTATTATTATTATTATTATTATTATTATTATTATTATTATTATTATTATTATTATTATTATTATTATTATTATTATTATTATTATTATTATTATTATTATTATTATTATTATTATTATTATTATTATTATTATTATTATTATTATTATTATTATTATTATTTTTATTATTAATTATAAACATTATTGTTCTAAGTTATTATTGTTGAAATAATAATGAATAATGTAGTACACTCCGTAATCGTCTATTTTAATAACCGTAAGCTGTTGACGGGGAGGTCAAGTCAAACCCCAAGAACACGTCGGATGGATTTTATGATGGAGCAGTCCTCATATCTCTTTTTGGGAAGGGGTTTGACCCCCAGAATGATTACTGACTACGCGAAAATAATTGCGTCCCCATGAACTGTCAATTTTCCGAAAAATCGTCGAAATGTTATTATTAAGCGTTTTTAGCTAAGTTTTGAACCAGAGGTGTGACATTTTGGCGCTTCGCGCCAAACACTTATTTTTTGAACATATTTTGTTCAAGGTAATCAAAAATTTTTTGAATTTATCAAAATTTTTTTACGTTTGAATGTTCTAGAACGAACTAGCATAGTCCAAACATCAAAAACATTGTTTTTTGCCGTGTATCAGTCTTTTTTAGTCCATAAAAGGCAGTTTTCACAAATTTGTAGATACTGTTCTTCCGGTAGAAGTTGTAGGATTTTCCTAAGGGGAGCGGTAACCCAAGTTTTTCAAAAACAGTCGGAAATAGGTTCAAAAATTTGTCCTTCACGCGCGAAATATCGTTTTTTCGGCGTTTTACATTGCCTACTTTTATTTAGGATCGCTTTCGACGCAACGTTTTTCAAAAAATTTTGAAATTTACGACAATTTTGTGAGAAAAAATCACGAAATTTCTTTGATTTTAGCGAAAATTTGGCGCAAAGCGCCTGAAAATATAAGAAATTTAGGCGGAAGGAAGATTGAAAGCTTAATTTCCTGTATTTGTAGCATTTGACGCGAAACCTCCAAAGTTTTTCATTGAAAATAGGAGAAAACTATGCTGAAGTAGTCGTTTCTGCTGTTTAAATTGTTCTGAAAACCATTCCATCAGAAAAAATGGCTTCCAGATCTCCGGAAAAGTAGATGAATGTCATTAAAAGGTATTATCCGGCGCGAACCGCCGGAAAAATTTGAGAAATCACGGTCGCTGACGATCAAAAATTGTTGCAAAGTACATATCCATTCTTTATCTCGCCAACTATTTCGGGTCAATGGGTAGAGGGGGCGACCGCCATCCCCCCGTCCTACTTCCTTAAATCCGCCCCTGCACCCTTCCGCCGTCAGAATTCACATGCTGTACATGTATGGCTTGGCTATATGCTCCGGTAATGGACAGTCGAATTTAATACGATATTTAGCGAATAATAAAAACTTTGCTCGACCTTAAATTCGAACATAACCAGTTTTGCTGTGCTTTGGTGGCATTGAAATAATGTGTAAAAAATAAAGTATACAGGTATTGCAAGTTTTTGAGTGAGTCTTGCGTCAATCGCCCACCGAAAATGCGTGAAGTGTGCGGAAGCATTGAGGAATATCAACGAACTAACATGCGTAAACAAAACATTCTTGACGTCGAATGATTTTTTTGGCAGCGAAAAGTATATGAATAATTCCGTGTCACTGGTGGGCTAAAACAGGACTTGTCAAAAACGATAAAAATTTAATACGTTTCCATGCTATTATAAATACGATCCATGGGCAGTGATGATTCACAATGCCCATGTAATGTACTTCTAACTCAGTTTGAAGTTGATCTTTGGAATTCACTCTTTCTATCCAATTTGCTCGTTTACTTGTTGAATTGCTTTGAAATGTTCTTCTAAACCTTTCTATTTACTTACTTGCATTCGCTCGATTTAATGTTGATTGGAGCGTACATGTACACTTGCTTCAAATTAGCCTGAAATAACGCATATGCATATATAGTCATTTTTGTTAGTGTTTTCCTTTTTTCGTAAAATGCTTAAAATTCGAATTGCCAGCTTTTTTGCATAATACAGTATTTCATGATTAAGCTATAATTAACATTTGTATAAATTTATCCGAGTATGTATCAGATCAAGCGACATGAGCACGTGAGTGTGCTGCAGAGAAATCCATATGGGGATCATCATCGAAAAAGATTTCTAAGTGCCCTTTTAGGATCGAAATTGATGAACACGCGTCAAATACGATATTTTGCGACGTATCTGAGGGACAACTCCATAGTGGGCGGCACCGAAATTCAGGGAAGGGGAAGTGAAAAAATTTCTGCGGGGGGATGAAAAATTTTTGAAAGGTCAAAAAATGGTCTTAAAAGTGGTCGTATGGCGAAAAAACACCATTTTTCGACGTTTCTCATCGAGCGCTATCCAATGGCATCAAAAAATCGCTAAGAAAACAGAAAAAATTTTAAAAATTGAGTTCTGGGGATGGGTATTATGATTTCTGGGGGTAATCCAACTTCTGGGGGGTGCGAATCCTCCCCCCCAATACCCCCCCCCACGCCCACGTGTTGGCTACTCCCTTTTTCGTGAATTTTGAAGCGCACCCCGAAAAAAATGGTACTTCTAAGACATTTCTAAGAAGTACCATTAAATTGCTTTTTTTAAATTACTGGGTGTAAGTAGCTTTTGGATGAAGTTTTAGCAGCGGGGATTCTTGGATCAACTCATAAACTCGTAAATAAGCCGCGCGTCATGTGGCCAATTCGTAAACACGTTGAAAAAGAAGTCTAATTAAAATAATTTGTATGGAAAATTTTTTATTAAACATTTCAGATGAACATGATTCCATGCTCTCTGCTGCCTTTAATATCCGGAAATAACAACGCTACACTCACGATCAGTTGTTTTGCTGACTTTATGTACTCACGTATAAATTTTACTGAAGTATGAATATAAGCTTTTCAAGTTAATGTAATTTTAAATATTTTTATGAGTTTTCTGTAAGTTGTACTAGAATATAAATTTTCCATTATCAAAGGCACTTACTGTCAGTCCTGCCTGACCAAACATGAGCAACGCCTAAGTTCTAATACTATAAGGGGTTCAAGAGTTTTTAAATGTCTGAAAAGTGCCAAAAAAATCGATGGTATAGGGCAACAAAAGATCATTTTTTAAGTTTTTTTATCGATCTGTATTTATTACGTCGAAGAATCGAGAAAAAACGAAAAAATTCATTTAGTTCGGGAAGTGTACGCCTATTTATGTGATTCTAGAATCAATGCATACCGCGGTGATTTGTCATTTGAACAAAAAATCTTTTTCATGTCTGAAATTTTCTATTTAAAAAAGTAGAGGAAAACGATAGATAAATTGGATTTGTTCAACCAGAACCCTGTTTATTTTATCAAAGGTATCCGGTGTTCGGACGTTTGTTTTAAATATTTTTAAAAATATTTTTCTCGAAATACTTAGAAATTTATAACAATCATACCTTTAATTTTCCAAATTTGATTCGAATCGAATCATTAAGTCTCTCAATTCTCACATGAAACGTGACATTAAGAAATTTGCGTGGAAATATTTATTTACTCAAAAAAAAATAGCCAAGAGGCGGCTTCAATTTTTCGAATTGTTCAATTATGTAGTAAACTGGTTACGGTCAAAGACGAAAAAATTTTCCAAGAATGATTCACATTATGCGATATCAAAACGAATCTACCTGTCAACCTGCTTTACTTACAGTATTTGGATCGCATTTTTTGCTTAAAAAAGCTCAGTCGGTGACGTATACCAAAATATTAACAAGTTTGCGAATCGAGGAGAAAGCCCGAATTTTTTCGTTCCTGAATTGTTTGTAGACAGGTCAGCATCAAAATGCCAACAAATAGTATCCGTGAATAAAGGCAAAACGACTGGCAGTCCAAACATTCAACATTGTGTGATCAAATGTTTATATTTTTGAGTCAATCTTTCTCAAATTCTAGTTCTAATGTTTATTCTTGTGGTACGGCTTTCTTTTTCGCTCTTGAGACATCAAAGCACGGTGAACACCTGTGGTTTCGTAAAGTAGACCTGTAGTCAAAAAAAGTGGAAATCCCAGAAAAACTGAATTCCTGATTCAGAAGAAAAACTCGTCTCTTTGATTTGCGGTGCCATTTATTTGTACGGACACAGTTCGTTTCTCTCAATTTTCAAGTCTATCCACGTCTGCAAAGTCAAGTCTTAAAATTCAAGTTTGCGCGAGAAGCATCATTTCTACGGATTGCTAAAGCCTAACCCTAGCCTTACCTCAAGCCTAATTTCCTTATTCGCCGAATTCACTGTCGAATCTTTATTACTGAAAAGCTATTCGAATCATTTTCTCTTGATTTTCTAGTGTTGGCTTTTCCAGAAGTATCTATACCTATATATTTCTAGGATTTGTAAGTTGAAGCAAAATACTCTGATTACTATGTCGCGCCGATTGATGAACAAGTTGTCGACAAAATTTATCAATTGCCAATCGGCCCATCTGATTGGCCGGTTGTTTGACGGCAAGCCAATCGTTAGCGTCGGTGGACGAAGCGCACAAACAGCTTCCGCCTTCAACAAACCTGGCCAAATGAGTTAGTTAACTAAACCTTTTTTACCATACTATTTTTAAAAATTATTATTTTATCATAATGAGAGCACTGATGTAATTAATTTAAATCTTATTTTAATGAATTAATAACATTCGATCCATTTCGTTACAGTCAGTGGCTAATGTTAGCTTTATCAACAAAAGAGCGTCTGAGATTCCGAAATGCCTCCCAGAATCCCTAAAATCCCTAGAATTGATTTGTTTAAATTTTTTCGCCTTTTTCTCCATTTGTTGACGTCAATGGCCCTTTTGACTCTTGAAAATTTTCGACCCAAAATTTAGGCCCTTTCCTTGTATGATTTATCGCTAGGAAACGTCGAAATAAAAATAAAGAGGTAAAGTTGTACGTCCTCTGTAAAATGCAAAGAATGATTTTAAAATCACAATCTACATCAGTCTTGAATCACACTCAAGCAATATTTAAGATTGAGTTGGACGCCTTGGACCTCACTTGAAGCTCCAGTAGACTGAAAAATGGATAAAGCATCCAAAATTTTATTTTATACATTTTTTTCTTTCGCCGATGATAGTTCGATACCTGGAATTAGGCTAGTAACGCCAAAAATTCTGGTTTTTCTTCTGAATCAAGCAGATCAAGAGAAAAGAACAAGTCAATTTAGGGAACCGCCCATCTATGTTTGTACTTGTTTGATTTGAATTTTTTTTCAAATCAACATCTTACGAATGAGACTGAGACCTGCTGATTCAAGTGACAGCGAAATATCTACTTAAATTAAAATACTTGTATCGAATTGTGATATTTGTAATTATTTTCGTAAAACTAATCATTCTAAAAGCTTCAGGCGAAATTTTTCCATACGAACGATATTTCGAGCAAGAAATAGCGAAAAAGAAGGCCGACTTTTCGTACCGGGTCTTCAAGAGAGTGAATCGATTTTCCGATAATTTTCCATCGGCCAAAGAATTTAGTTGGGGCGAACGCGAAATCGTCATCTGGTGCACCAACGACTATTTGGGCTTATCAGCTCATCCGAAAGTTAAAGAGGCGGTCAAGTACGTATAATATTTTGTCAACATTTTTCACTGCATATAAACACGATACTAAGGGGTCTAGACCCTGGAATTCAAAATATACCTAGAATCTAGAAAACTTAAAGATTTATAATTCTTTTGTTTTTTTTTGATGCTATATAGATATACTTGATGAGAAACGTTGAAAATTATGTTTTTTTATCATAAGCATATTTTTGACGGTTTTTGACTTTTGATAATTTTGGGACCTCCAGACCCATGAAATTTGGGCTCTGCCCATTTATACCTAAAACGCTTGAAAAGTCAGTTTGAAGCATATCTCTTCTGATTAGTCATCTTTTTTGTCTGTACTTGTTATTTCAAAATATAGTCAATAGATACTTTAAGATTTATTTCAAAATATATTTTACTTGATAATTTAAAATATGAAATATATTAGAGTATTTTTCATTTCAAAATATATTACAGTATTTTTTACAGTCCCGTGTTTATATTTGTAGATTAGACATATGGAATACAAAAAATGTAATCTGCCTAAATTTAATTGGTTTTTTGTTAAATTCTTTTCAGAATATTGCTAGAATTATTTAGCTTCACATTATCTGTTTATTTATCGTAATTGAGTTCACTTAATTTGATATTGAACAATCGAAAAAAATTCGCAAACTTAAAATATTGCCTAAATTTACGAAAGGATCGCCGTGGAAAAATACGGCGCCGGGACTGGAGGCTCGAGAAACATATCCGGAAATTCGATGATGCACGAGAATCTAGAAAAAGAATTGGCGTCGTTGCACCAGAAGGAACGAGCTCTAGTTTTTACCAGCGGTTTTGTTGCAAATGATACTGCCATTTTCACGCTGGCCAAGTCACTTCCTGGTAAGATGAATTTCACAATTTTGAGAAAATGTTAAATTGAAAAATAATGAATTTAAAAAATTGCTAAAAAATACATACGATAAATTTTGAAAAAATACTAAACATAGTAAATTAAAAAGTCGTAAATTAATAAACGGTAAAATAAAAATATCTAAAAAATAGCGAATTCGTATCAAAAAAATGTCCCTATTTCGATTTATTTGACACTCCTATTACCCGCTGTAACACAAATCGGAAAAGCAAGAGAGGAAGGGAATTACAGAAAAGCGGCTGATGGTGTTGCTTAGGCACGGGCAAAAGCAAAAATTCTGGGGGTAGGGGCGCTGTTCAAAAATTTCGAACATGGAACAATAAATTTTTGGTATGTTCAGAAAATAGTCTACAACTCTCTAGATGACGTTCTATTCGCTGCTATGAAATGGTCTCGAAAATAGCGGAATAATTTAAAAAATGGGATTTTTAAGATGTATAGCCAATTTTGGGTATAAGTGCCAGATCCTGGGGTACAAAACCCATCAAAACCCAAAGCGAAAACCACCAAAACCCAAGCCTCGCTTATAAAATTTTGCAAATAAGCAGGACAGTAAATTATCAGTAGCTCGCAAGAAACCGTAAGAATTGAGCTTCAACTTTACAAAAGTTATTGTTGCAGACATGCTGGATGTTTCTTTGCGCTGCCTATTAATTAATTTCTACTTTATTTACTTTTACCTGTTTTTTTATTTTTTGCTAGACTCAAATATAAAAAAACATTGGTTTGTATGAAAAGGATAGGTTTTGCGTAAAATTCAGAGCATTGCATTCGTAGGCTGCCATATCTTCTCTGATGCCAGCAACCACGCCTCCATGATTTACGGAATTCGCAACAGTAAGGTGCCTAAACACATTTTTCGTCACAACGACCCGGTTCATCTCGACGAATTATTGTCCCAAGTCGACGACCGTACCCCAAAAGTATGAGTAAACATAATGAGAAAAGAGGATAATAATAGAAAAAGAAATAGTTGAATGAGAAAAATAAATAAATAAATAAAAATAAAAAATCGTAAAATAAAACAATAACAAAAATAAATAAATACCGTAACTAATTCGATGATCGGCGAGGAAAACGGAAATTATATTTTTTATCAAAAATCCATTTTAACGTTCTTATTCGGCATCTTAGAATTTTCGGTCCGCTTGAATATGAAAAACAAATTTTATAAAATTCAAAGGTAAAATATGCGCTTAAAAGGTATTTTTATCTCTTACACGTTTGCTATCTGGAAAATTCTCTATAAAGTCCATGGAGTACAAAAAACCCATGAATATTTTTCCTCAAGTATTCTTTTCAAAATTCTTTTCCACTTTTATTGTCATTTTATTTTATTTTTTTTTGTATTTTTCTCTTGATTTAGATTTTTTCGCTTATGTTTATTTTATTTAAATATTCTTTCGATAAGATTGTGGTATTCGAGTCGGTTCACTCGATGACGGGCGATATTTGTCCATTGGAGCAGATGTGCGACGTGGCTCACGATCACGGCGCGTTGACCTTTGTTGACGAAGTTCACGCGGTGGGCATGTACGGGCACGAGGGCGCCGGAATTGGGGAACGTGACGGCGTTTTGAAAAAAATGGACATCATATCCGCAACACTTGGTAATATACAGGGTGTTCGAAAAAAAGGACACATTTTGTTTTTTATTTGAAATTCTACTAAAATTAGTAAAGTGTAAAAAAAATTTGCCAATCTGTGGCACAATTATTCATAAATATGCGAGCAAAGCAAAAAATTACAGTATATCGCTTGGTACTAGTTGCTCGGCGAACTTAATTGCGAATTTACTTGTGTGAATTTTCCATTTTTGACAATTTGACAATGCATTATATACTACCATAGGTGGGCAGCACCAAATTCTAGGAGGGGGGTGAAAAAATTTTAAAGGTCAAAAAATGGTCTTAAAGGTGGTCGTATGGCGAAAAAACACCATTTTTCGACGTTTCTCATCGAGCACTATCCAATGGCATCAAAAAATCGCTAAACAAGCAAAAAAATTTCAAAATTTGAATTCTGGGGGAGTATTTTGATTTCTGGTGGAGGTATTTCAACTTCTGGGGGTGCATATTCCCACCCAAACCCCCCCCCCACGCCCACGTGTGTATACTACCCTGTGAACGAATCCCCTGATCAGGAAGTTATACTATGATCTTTAACATGTTTTATTGTATGTTGTAGGTGTTCTCTCGAATATTATGTAGTAATTGTAAATAAGAAATATGTGCCGTTGAAACTTGGCACCCATTCTTGCGCGAATTATTGTCCTTGAAATCGGCGCAGCAAAGTGTGATGCTTTAATAAAACCGGTGACTGCACAAAACTCACTGCCAAAAGCGGCTTGAAACAAATTATTTTGCTCAAAGAGAAGCCCCTTAATCCATATTTATGCATTTTGAAGAAAATAACGTTACAGCCATACGTGGGCAGCAAGAAAATTCTGGGGGGTCCAAGTTTTTTTGAAGGTCAAAAAATGGCCTTAAAAATGGTGGTATGGCGATAAAAACACCATTTTTCGACGTTTCTCATCAAGCACTATCCATTGGCATCAAAAAATTGTGAAAAAAACGAAAAAAATTTTCAAAAATTGAATTCTGGGGGGGTATTTTGATTTCTGGGGGGGGTCTTTTGGTTTCTGGGGGGTCCAGACCCCCACACCCCCCCACGCCCATGTGTGGTCACAGCGTGCATAACCTCGTCGAATTTTTTTCCTTAGGAAATGTGCGATATTGAGACTGCACACTCTAAACCCTAAATTCTGCTTTCAGCGTTATCTTAATATTGTTCTCATTTAAATAATCACTACTTACCTAGCTACTTAAGCTACCCAAACAAATATTGACATTTATTGCAAAACTTTGTGCGACACTGAGCTTTATCTATAGTCTGTTTCATTTAAGTTTGCGGTTTTCTTTTGAATTTTATCCGCATCACACATGGGCGTGGGGGGTTTGGGGGTATGCACCCCTCCAGAAGTTGAAATACCCACCAGAAATCAAAATACCCCTCCCCAGAATTCAAATTTTGTAAATTGTTTTTGCTTTTTTAGCAATTTTTTGATGCCATTGGATAGTGCTCGATGAGAAACGTCGAAAAATGGTGTCTTTTCGCCATACGACCACTTTTAAGATCATTTTTCGACCTTTGAAAATTGTTTCAACCCCCCACCCCAGAATTCCGGTGCTGCCCACCTACGATCCGCATGAATCAAGCTACAAAAGTAATTTAAACTTTTGATGCGATTTGGCAATAGCAAGCGTTCACCGTAACTCAATATACTATAGAATATCACAGCTATAGTGTTGGTTTAAAGCACTTTTGCAGGCACTTCAAATCTTCTTTCAAAATCTCAAAGCTGTATGAAACAAACTATAGGCGAAATTTGGTGTTTCAAATCTGGGTTGAGGTGCACGTTTGAATTGGCACTGTAGTATCATCAGCTAAACGAGTATTTATGAATAGTGCGACAATGAACTCTTAGCACAAAGTTCAGGTCATTTGAGGGAAGTTTTATCAACTTTGCTCGAGTAATAAGAAAGTTTAGAAAAAAGAATGTGTCCTTTTTTCGGACACCTCCCCCTATTCCCTAGAGTCAGAAAATTCAGACCCCTCGATGTTTCCCTAAATTTTGCGTTTTTGGCCATTCTTTAGTTTTTTTCGCCATCTTTGAACAGATATTGGATGGTCGGGGACCCCTCCTAAATGTTTTTCGAAACAAGAATCGAAGATTCCTGTTTCGAAAAAAGCTGCTTACGTAATGTTTATTTCGATGACGTCATTGCGCTAAGACAAGCTTAATTAAGAGGCGCATCAAACCTTCAGTAAACTACACGATTAATTATATGCTTGTCAATGACGGCCTAGTCCACAAGTCGTTAACGTTCACACGATGAATTGATCACTTGCCATTGATTCATCTTTATTTTATCCTGAGCTCGAACGAATCTGGTATTCGCCCCAGAATTTCAAATTATTTTAAAGACACGATCCTTTCTTATTTCGTCCATAAAGAAAAAATGTACCAATTTTTCTAGGCAACTTTGCTTCCTTACATTTATAACCACAACTCTCCATAAAAAGGGCGTTTGGAAGAGGGCAGATAGGCAATTGAGGTTTTCAACTCCTAGAATTCAGAAACACCCACAGACAATTTTTTGACCTTCTAATTATTTGAGACTTACACAATCCCTGATCCCGGCATGTGGTTGCTGCCTAAACATATGCTTGAAGGGGGTTGGGACGACCCCATAAATGCACAGCATGGCCGATCAGGGCCCAGTTGCACCATGTGCTTGTCAACTGTCTATAAGCGACTAGTGACACTTTTTACAGAAATTTGGTTGCACCATTTTTTCCTGTCAGAGCCTTTCCTGACATATGACTGGCTCATTCCGGTTGCACTGCTCTCGTGTCAGGTATTCCGACCACATCTGGGCGTGCGGGAGGGGGTTCGGGGGGTATGCGACCCCCGAGAAACCAAAATAAATACCTCCCAGAAAGCAAAATAATCCCACTGAATTCTATTTTTGAAATTTTTTTTCTTTAAGCAGTTTTTCGATGCCAATGGATAGTGCTCGATGAGAAACGTTGAAAAATGGTGTTTTTCGCCATATCACTATTTTTGCGGCCGCCCACCTGTGGTCCGCGGGTGCTTAAATTCCGAAGGTCCGCACTTCCCAAACTTGACCCCACGCCACCTGTCTCGTATGCGAGTGCACACATATTTGTCTCTTAAACCTAAGAACCCTAAAATCATTGAATAATTTCAGGTAAAGCATTCGGTAACGTCGGTGGTTACGTCGTCTCGTCGGCCAATGTCATAGACGCCATAAGGAGCTTCGGAACGGGATTCATTTTCACCACTTCTCTGCCTCCTACGGTCATCATGGGGTCGTTGGAGGCGGTTAGAATTGTACGGAGCGACGAAGGCCGAGCGCTCAGGGCGACTCATCAAGCCAACGTGAAATATTTGCGAGAAAAGCTGCTCGAGGTGGGCGTCTGGGTTCAGAATACGCCATCTCACATCATTCCCGTCCACGTAAGCCATAATTGTGTAATAACCATATATGGTTATTATTTATTATTATTATTATTATTATTATTATTGTTATTATTGTTAGTTATTATTATTATTATTATGTTATTATTATTGTTATTATTATTTTTATTAGCCCTCTATTTTTTCTGGGGCTTAAATTTTTCAGAGGTTTCTTGCTAGGGTTTTAAATGATCTTTTTAACTTTTAATCTTGGAGGATTTCTCAGTTTTAACTCGCCCAGGAAGTTTTCCATTGCTGCAGAATCTTTTATTATTATAAACAATCGTAGAAAATGTGTTTTTAAAACATTTTTAGTGGTCTTTCGGGCCCAAAAGCGTCAAGGTTTTTGCATTTTGCGCCATCAACTCGTCTTTTGATTACATTTTGTTCATTTTAATTGATTTTTCATATAGTTTTTAGAAATTATTTCATGTTTTTTATGTCTAAAAGAGAGCATCGTATAGAACGCCAAGACATACTTTTCTGGACCCATACCTATCGTTTTTGAGGCCAAAAAAGGCACTTTAGACAAAATGTATGCTTTCAAACTCCCTCTCGCTGAATTCCCATGACGAAAACATAAGCTGCTTGTAAAATCTTTATTAGCGACAACGAAACGATACTAACTGATTCAAAAAAACATATCCCGCTCATGCAGACACTGGACTATAAAATCACAAAGTTTGGTACGAGACTCATAAGCTCAGAGAAAACGCTCTTAATAAAAAGAATGAAAAAACCATTTGTTTTCCCGGAGATTATATGATTTAGAGGAAAAGGAAGAGGTAGCATAGAAATGTAATATAAAAACGAAAAAGTTAATACCCAATAATTTATTGTTAATGAAAACTTGAAAGCTTGCTATCTCGAAATAATTAAAATAATTATCCAATTAATTAATTGAATAATTAATTAATAATTAATAAATAAATAGATAATTATCCAATTAATTAATTAGATAATTAATTAATAATTAATAAATAAATAGATAAATGGTAATAATTTATAATTGATCATTACCAGGTTGGAAATGCGGCTATTTGCATGGAAATGTCTGACCTGATGATCCGCAATTACGGTCATTACATCCAAGCGATGAATTATCCAACGGTGGCCCGAGGCGAAGAACGATTGCGCATCGCTCCCACTCCTCATCACACAAAAGAAATGATGGATCGCTTTGCAAAGGATTTGGCTTCTGTTTGGGTTCAGTTGGGCCTTGAATTAAGGCCCACTCGGAGCGGCCACAACTAAGGAGGCTAAATGATATAAGATTCAGAATTTTTTTGGCAAATTCTACGCATAATATGACCCGTTTTCGTCTCGATCGACGATTAGATTATGTGCCAAATGTTATGAGACTTATCTTTATACGCGTAATTTTACGTTTTTATTATTATTTATACGCCTACGACATGTAGGAATTATCGAATAAAATATATAATTCAATTCATTGGCGTATAAAATTGTGCAATTTAGTAACGAAAAATCATGAAGAAAATATAAATATTTACCCGAAAAATATCAACCAGGATCTATAAGTGGTTGCTATTTTTAGAAGCTATCATTATGAAGTGACTGTATGTCGGAGAATGATTTAAGTTTTTTTTTTTAAAACTGTTACCGAAATTCGTGTAGATCTCAGATAAGAGCATAAAAATTTTCATTCCCTGTCGAGCGCCACCATTCGTGCTCGAGTTTCGTGTCTCATACCATACATGTAGATACAGTATGAGAATTCCGAGGGTCAGATACGGATAATTTTAAAAGAAGGGCTTTTAATTTTAAGATAAAAACTATGGAAATATGTTAAAAAACCTCTTTTTTATGTTTCAGACGACGTCCAATTTTTTAGACCATCGACCTGAAAAAATTTTTTTCTAAAAATAGAGTAAATTGAGCAAAACATAGTCCAAAAACGAGTCGAATATTCAACAATTTTGATCCAACGTTAGCTTAAAACAGCACACTTCCTACGATTTTTCGGAAAATCCACCATTTTCGAAGGGTTGCAGCCATTTATCGGGGTCAGCAGCATACATGTACAGCATGAGAATTTTGGGAGGAGTAAGGCCCATAAACTTCTTAAAATTGCCTTTTTTGAGCTAAAAAACATGGGTGCACGTCAAAAACACTGTTTTTGACCTTTTAGGCAGTACTCGTTCTTTCTAGAACATAAAAACACAGAAAATTGAGTAAATTGAACAAGATATGGTCAAAAGATGTGTGTATACACAAAGCGCCAAAAATGTGAGATTTTTAAGCCGAAAATAGGCTAAAAACGCTTAAAAACACACTTTTTACAACTTTTACCAACTTTTGCAAAAAATCGATAATTCTGAGGGTCGCAGCAATTTTGTGTTTTGGGCTCAGTTGCCATTCTGGGGGGGGTCAAGACCCCCTCCAACCCTCTCCCCAAGAACACGTCTGGTCAGTAGCATACGTGTTTTTGAGAGGGTTTGGGGGTGTTAAACCCCAAATTGACAACTGACCCCCCAAAATGGCTGCGACCTCCTTCAGAATTGCCGATTTTTTGTAAAAGTTAGTAAAACTTATCAAAAGTGTGCCTTTTAGGCGTTTTAAGCTCATTTTTTGGCGCAAATGTTATAACATAGCCTGTGCTCAAGCATAGGCGGAACGAACATGCCTAGGCGTGCCCACAATATTTTCCTTTTCAGGCTGGATTTTGATCAACATTCCCAGACATGCCCGGAATTATGTGGGACTAGTCACCCAGGCTGAGGAAGGGGGCGCCCGTCCAGGGCCAGGGACCCAGGGCCAGGGAGAGGAAAGTGCTGGTGACAGCCTTCGGCTACCCCCGCTTATATTTATAGATTTGAAAAAAGTCGCCCGAGTTGGGAATCGAACCACCAACCTGCGCGTTTAAAGATTAGCCGCTTAACCACTGTGCGATGATTACATGGACGTAACCAGAGAGGGGGTCAGTGGGCTCTTTCGACCCCCCCCCCAAAATGGAATCGTCACGAAAAATTCAAAGGGGGGAGTAAAGGAAAATAAGCCATCTTCAAGTTGAACGTCGTTTTTTACCATTTGAGACCCCCCCAAAACTGTTCAGACACCCCCAAAATAACATCCTGGTTACGTCCCTGGATTACATGGACGTAACCAGGGGGAGATCAGTGGGGTCTTTTGACCCCCCCAAAAATGGAATCGTCACAAAAAAATTCAAAGGGAGGGGGGTAAAGGAAAATAAGCCATCTTCAAGTTAAACGTCGTTTTTTTACCATTTGAGACCCCCCAAAACTGTTCAGACACCCCCAAAATAACATCCTGGTTTACTTTTAAACAGTTAAAGTGATCTATAAGGCGGACGACTTAACCTGAGTCATTCTAAAATGTAGTTTTACGATAGTTTTTCCGAACTCAAAAGGCACAGGTTTATCTTGATCACTCTTAATGTTCACTTCAATTGTATTGAATGATTTTTTGAGCACAGGTATATAATGTGGACTAATATATGCGTGATTAACAATATCCATATACTTTCCTTCTATATTCACAACCTGCAGAAGCGGTGCAAAAATATTTCCAACAATTTGAGGCTCAACTATATCACAATATACATAAAAGTTATGCATTCCACCTAGCATGTCAGGCGAATGGTGCGCAACTATGTTAAATACCTTCCTAACGGTATAATCTATATTGCTAAGCTGGCTCTCTAGAAATCCTAGCATATACATTAAATGCTTTGTAAGCTTCACACTTTGAATATATTCGGAATTTATTGTCAGATGACAAAATTTTCTATTTTCATCATACTTTATGCCAATGTATTGCATGTAATCAAATTTATCTATTGAGCTAATCGTTTTTAATCCATTCCTGATAGCTTGAATGAGATCGTGTATATTTAAATACCTTGCTCGAGGAATAAGCAATTTTTGCCGCACATTGTTTTTTATATCATAAAATTGTATCATATTCTGCTCCTCGGAAACATTGTGTCATGTATTTGCATAAATTATTTCTACTTAACCAACCTCCCACTCACCATTTAATACAATTTGTCTAGGCAGATTGGTAACAAATGTGGCTGCAGTATTTGTTTCTTGTGAATTGCTTGGAAGAGTAAGGTAAAATTGTTTCATATCCATGTTCACAACTTAAGTTTATCAAAGTATTTATAGATTTTTTCATGTAGCATTGATGTGACAATTTTCTTAAATGAAATACCTTGTGCACGGCAAACTAGAAATAGATGCACATGTGGCCGCATGAAATGCTTAATATGCCTTGAACTTTTGCATTATTGTATGTGTAAGCTTTTGCATTATGCTGTATATACTCTTTGAGCTCAAATGGTTTTCGCCCATGGCTGTCAAAATAGTCACAGTGTCCTTTGTGATTGGAATAGAGGGCAACCCAGTGGGAGCCAGGTTGATTGCTATCATCTAGGTTCACTACAAGGGCTAGCAGGGTAACTCTTAATGCGAGGTACAAGGTCTAATGGGAAAACACCTAAAAATGTACGATTTTGAAAAGCAGCTTTAAGGATTTCAATTATTTCAATAGTATTCATGTTTTATGCGTTAGAATCATGAAAAGCGTTACGGTTTTTTTCAATCATTATCAAATTGTCAAATTCAGCACATGTAATAATTTCAACACCTGAATCGGGCAAATTACCACTGAATTTTATATGAATGCTGATTGTACCCTCGTGGATTAAATCCCAATGCCCACTATCATCTTCATCAGGAGTCAGGTCGAACACGAAAAAACAGTGACTTGTTTTAAATTCCTCTCTGCTAATAAAATTACTTTCACGCCCTAAATCTAAGATTGTGCCTCCAACACTCCCACCGTCTCAACATTCCCACTGTCTCAACATTCCCACTGTCTCAACACTCCCACTCGAATTCTCAACACTCCCACCGTCTCAACATTCCCACTGTCTCAACATTCCCACCGTCTCAACACTCCCACTCGAATTCTCAACACTCCCACTGTCTCAACATTCCACTGTCTCAACATTCCACCATCTCAACACTCCCACTCGAATTCTCAACACTCCCACTGTCTCAACATTCCCACTGTCTCAACATTCCCACCGTCTCAACACTCCCACTCGAATTCTCAACACTCCCACTGTCTCAACATTCCCACTGTCTCAACATTCCCACTGTCTCAACACTCCCACTCGAATTCTCAACACTCCCACTGTCTCAACATTCCCACTGTCGCAATGCTAAACGGGACCATATGAGCATGAACCCCCTCTCGCCCAAGAATCTGGCGAACTTCCTAGAATTCTTATCATTGATACTATTTGGGACTTGATCCCGCCTGGAGCCCCATAATTTTTACGCTGCCCATGCATGAACGGTAAATTTCACTTAAGGGCGATAAGATTTACAACCTTGTACATATTCCAGTTCAGATTTAGGATTTTATATATCACTTATTGGTGATAAGATCTACGACCTTGCACATACCATAGCTTCGCCACTGAAATTCGCGAAACAGTGGTATGTGGCATCCATGGCAGTAAAATCCGGAATCCGTTGAAGTAGAATATGTGCAAGGTCGTAGATCTTATCATCAATAAATGATATATGAAATCATAAATCTGAACTGGAATATGTGCAAGGTTGTAAATCTTATCGCCCTTAAGTGAAATTTACCGTTCATCATGGGCAGCGTAAAAATTATGGGGCTCCAGGTGGGATCAAGTCCCAAAAAGTATCAATGATAATAATTCTAGGAAGTTCGCCAGATTCTTGGGCGAGAGGGGGTTCATGCTCATATATGATCCTGTTTAGCATTGCGACAGTGGGAGGAGCGAGGAATGAGATGTTGTGTGGAATGTTGGACAGTGGAGATGTTGGACAGTGGGGGTGATTGAGCATGTTGGACAGTGGGGAGCCTGGACGGTGGAGTGTTAGAAGGCGGTATGGGACGAGGAGTGTTGGGGCAGTGGGAGTGTTGAAGTGTTGAGTGGTGGGGATGTTGGACAGTGGGGGGGCAGTGAAATGGTTGTGGGGACGGTGAGATGTTGAACTTGATACCAAATCTAATGCTTCAAACATTTAATTAAAAGCTTGTAGGTATCTATCATGTTTAAATGAAATGCTAAGTGGAAAAGCAGGATACGTTATTCCTCCACCGCGTTACTTTTACATCATTTATATTAAAAGGCTTGAAATTGAATGGCGATTTTTCAATATTACCTCGATAAGCACTGCCTTCAACACATGCAAATACAATACGCCGAGGAAACTGAACAGTAAACAATGTATAATTGGGCGTTTCTCTTGCTGGATTTGATAAATGCAAGTTGGTCATAGCCACTCTCCTTATGGGATATTTTGCAGTACACGATTGCGTCTGCTGTTCAAGTGCTAGATTTACACTGTCAAAACCCTCAACTTTACGAATGAAAAATTTCATTTGTAGGACCTGTAGTTCTAAATTTAAATCCTCAAAGCACTGCAAAACAAAAGCATTGCTATTTCTATGTAATTCTAGCCGAAATCTGTAAAATTAAGCAAATATCTGTCTTGTGAAAACATGTCAATGTGCGGTGGAGCTGAAACTTCTACAATACTTTCATCCTTAAACATTTTGACCGCTTTTTGAATGCTTCATTGTCTTTTGTGTCAACATCACCTCCACCTTCGTGAAAGTACAATGCTGTCTGTAAGTGAGAATGCTTTGCATCATATCCAAAATTAAGCTCAGTTTCAAAATAAGCTCTGTAAGCATGACTTGTCAGAGCTGTCAAAAACTAATTGCCCTCCTAAAAAGTACTTTACTTGCTTGAAAAAAGTTTTACCAATTAGATTGATTAGGCGCATAGTCGGGTATTGCTGCCCCTGCAGCAACTGCTAGTTTCTTATTCTTATTAACATATAAACGTGGTTTTTGCTAAGTTGCAGGTAATGTGGGTCAGGTGGTATTCGAAATTCATATGGGCCTTCATTTGTGATTGGATGCGTTGGCTGGATTTCATGCCAGAAGCCTTGTTTTATCACTACTCGGGTGAGAGGGACCGTGAAAAGGTCAGGTTCGGTTTTTGTACTTGGAGTTGATTTTATGTCTATGAGAGCCATCATTTTTTGTTTAGTATTGAAAAGGCATCATTCATATTAATTATTTATAGACTTTGGGCGGCTACCAAGCCCTTCTCCTTGCTGCTGCTGAAGGGCATGAAGGCTTCATCAAAAAAATTGTGCAGCTTCTCGCTTTGAGTGTTCCCTTGGTGACTGAAAGGGGTTTTCCTTGGGCCAAATCAGCTGCTATATTTGAACCTGCCACTAAACATGTTTTCCAATAACCTACCAGCAATTGATTGTAAAACAGGGACTGCCATTCTAAAAGTGAACGGAAAAAAGCTGCAAATACACCCCGCTGGTATAGGATGCCTTCAAGCCCCTCCAACCCATAGCCCGCCTGCCCAGTGTAGTACTGAAGCCAAAAATTGTAATTGTCTGGATGAAATTGGACATGCATTTTTGTGAATTCTTTATTACTGCAAAGTAATAAGAGTATTTATAGACTTTCATCTCAATCAAAATCTATGTCAGTTCGAGCTGCTGAAAAAGTTGCCTCCCTTGTTTATTGCCAATGCTTTTAGTTGGCACATTCATACAATTGAGTGCTTTTAGTAATTCTATTGTACTGGGTGTTTGCTTATATTTTTTCGCTCACGGGCTAAATCATGCACTATATCTGTGACATTAGAACCATGAATTTCTTGGCCATCAATCACAAGCTGCCCACTAGGGGCAATTTCGATATTTGGACTGCTGTGAATGTAGTGTAAGAGCATTTTGGCTTTCTGATACTGTGATTTTGGGATATCTTCAAGAATTTCCACATCATTAGCAATTCGACTTTCTATGATATTTGCTTTATAAGGTTGTTTTTTCTTTTTCTGTAATCGCATAAATCTACCAACAAGCTGATTATACTTCATAAGCTTTACATCAGGTGGGGCATTCTTATCACTTTAAAGTTTTTGCATCTCCTTGTCTAGAGTGCCAAGTAAGCTATCCAACAGGTTTCCTTTGTTCAGTCAATTCACTAGGTATTAGAATTATCTTTTCTGTGTGCTTCATTTTCTATCTATTATTGCATCAGCTAATAGACTGCCAACAATTGAAAGTATGGGAGTGAGTAATAAAGGAAGAAAACCACCATTCTGTAATATAATGTCTTTTCTTTGCTTTGTTGTTGCCTGTTTGTGTTGCTAGATATATAATTTGATTCTGCAGTACCCCTTTAAGTGTGTTGATGTCTTTTTCTAAAGGAATATTACCGTTTAAAAAGTTATGAGCACAATCATATGCAAAGAATCTGATCCTTGCTAGCAGTATTTATAAGCGCGTTTCTCTGAGGTTTCAATGCAATGCTTAGCACATGTAAAGCAAGTTATATTCCGTTTCAGTCGTTTTGGGGCCATCTAAATTTTTATTTTTCTTTTCCATTAGTATTTATAGACTTTGGTACATAGATAGATGGATGTTTATTGAAAATATTCGTTTTTTATACACAAGTTCATCTCTAGCGTTCTGAGTAAGATCAATCAAGAGATAGCCATGTGGCTGAGCAGTAGCATCAGAGTAGGCTTCTAGGAAATATTTCGGATTGGCAGGATAAAGCTGTCGAGATAAAACTTGTGCCTGTAAGTGATCAGCAGGATTTTTAAATAACACAATATAATCCAGAATTAATGCAAAGTACGCAGTCCATCCAAAAAATAGGTTTTGCACTATGTGAATGACACTGACATTCCAGTGGTGACAACCTCGTGTAAAATAATTGTTTGATTTGCCCACTGCCTTTACTTTCCTGCATCAGATCGTCAAGTATAAGTAGCTCTTTGAGGCTTTTAAGTTAAGCCAGCCTTTAAGGAAGGTGACATTTTTCATTTTTGTATAATGGCTGATCTCCTGAGAAGCACCACCAAATTTTGGCAATTTTTAGTGTCAATTAGTCTTTCACGATTTTCTATAAGTTGTTTCACAAATGTTGTTTTACCTGATTTTGTAGGGCCCGAAACAATGCATGTAAAAGGATGCTCTAAAATCATTTTGGCTGCTCATAAAACCTCAATTCTTTCTTTGTTAATTCTGTACTAAACTTATTTGGCCAATTTTTGAATTTAACTTTGTATGTCCCTTTAACAATATTTATAGCTTTTGCAACTCGCTTATGCATTTCAGCCTCAGGTTCAGCTACTTGGAGTATTTATATAATATAACTACTACTACTACTACTACTACTACTGGGCTCTCCTTTCTATAAAAATTCTCCAATGATTGGCTCTCCCATTAAATCCTCCAGCCTGTATGTTTAGGGCAACTGTCTGATTCCTCTTTAATGCGAAACAACTCATCAGTATATGTGTGCTTGCTCGCTTTTGCAAACCCACTTTTGAGGAAGTTATTCTCACAGTAGGAAGTGCTGCTTCTAGTTTACATAGCATTCGATTTTTCAGCATAAATGCTAATAATTCTCCTGTATTTCAATTTACATCATTTGGCGCTATATTATTTAGGCTTCTGTGGGGTGTGTTATTGTAGCTCTCAATGATGCTTTTATATACCTTTGTCCAATTTTTCATTTGAATAATATGTCATGTATCATGAGCTTGTCACGGAATGTTCATTGAAATTGCTCCATAAAATTAGCCTTAATCTCGGGGCTACTTGTCAATATATGCTTGATTTTGTGTAATTTTAACAATTTACTAAACTCACCTTTAGAATTCGTACCATGATCAGTTCGCACTGCCTGAGGGGTGTCAAGATGCAATATTTTTCAAAAGCTTGTGATGCGGTCTTAGCACTTTTATTAGTCATTGCCTGCCCATAGGCTTTACGCGAAAAAATATCAATGACTGTCAAAATGTATCGATTTTTATAATTTTTTGTTCCTAAATTCTTTGAGATCAAGAAGGTCTACATCCCACAGGAGATTAAGCCCTAAAACTATGATAGGTCACCTGGTCGCTCTCTCACAGGTTTATGCAATTGATAAGTAAATTGTTGAACAAAAAATTCTCTTACTCCTATTTGATGCTTTGCTAACTTTTTGCTGTTTATTAGTACCCGAAAATGATCCTGGCTTGCTCACCTCTGTCCACTGTATCTTTAATGGTTCCATTGTTTATAAATATATGAAAAAGGATTTGTTAAATAGTATTTATTAAAAATGGTCACCATACAAAACATTGTGTTGACTACATGCCTGCTAAATGTGCTTGACCTAGATGACATCTACCTGAAATTACCAAATACAGTGCAGTGCAATTGGCGAAATTTCCAGGTATTGTATTTCGATTACCTCAAGCAACATTACTGATTTTCAAATCAGGAAAAATTGTATGTCTTGGAGCAAAAACTATACAAAAAGGCGAAAATACGATAAAGCATTCATCCATATACTAAAAATGAAAATGGAGAATTTAATGTTGAAAATAAAGCCTGTGCTGTTTGTCGGCTCGGTTAACTTGGGATTTTGCATTGATCTTTGTAAGTTTCATGAGCTGGTGAAAAGAAAAATGCGTATGAAGTAGAATTATTTCCGGCCTAACATAAAAATTTAGAAATGTGACTTTTTCTCTTTACAAGCGGAAAAATGATTCTCACAGGTGCAAAACAGGAGCATGAGTTGCACAGAGCATATAAAAAAAGTTTCAACAATGCTTGAGAAATGCAGATTAGATACAAAATATTTCAAACTTTACAAAAAAATTTTCCAAACTTTACAACAAATATTCCAATCTTTACAAAAATATTCCAAACTTTACAAAAAATATTCCAAACTTTACAAGAAATATTCCATACTTTACAAAAGTACTATGCTTAAGCGTGTAAAAAATATTCCAAATTTTACAAAAAATATTCCGAACTTTACAAGAAAATTTTTGAAACTTTACACAAAAAAATTTCCCAAATTTTACAAACTTTTGTGCCCATTTGTCAATGTCCGATCCACACCACGAGGAGGTTGGCACAATGGTGGATCATTTCAACTAAAATTTTTAATCGCAGCAGAAAACTCCTGACACGTGCCCAGGTAGTGGGATATCAGGCGCCTTGTCATTGTGCATGAGAAAAAAGCTGAAATTTATTTCAAGTTTAGATATCTAGCGGGACTGTTATTCCATCAGAAAGAACCTTTCTTTTAACGTACAGATATAGGAGGCCCTGCTTTTCTTGTATGTAAGTCCACATTTGGTTATCAGGTTGCATGCGGAAGCCAATATTCTTTCCACTTCGGGTTCCTGATTTTGCAAGACATTGCTGTATTGTTCAGCTGAGCTTATTTATTTTCATCAAGCCTTTGCTGATTGCTTTGATTTTGTTTGTTTCTTCATCTAGAGCAATGTACGTTTTAGCCGCTAAACAGCACATTGCTGTTCCTCTAAATTCCTCTTTCAGCAGCCCTGGACTTCTTTTGGTTTCCATTGATGACACAAACCAATTTGGATATACTTTTTTGAACTCCTGCCTTTTTCTGGCCTTACTATATCCAATAAATTTTCTGTGAACAGTGCCAAGTAAATGCTATCGGTATCAGTCTGCATACACTGATAATCTGTCTTGTCAAAATATTTCAACAATATGTCATAGAAGAATTCTAGCATGCGAATTTTGGCCCAATTATAAACTGAAAGGCCTACTACAATAGGCAAGTCTAAATTTATTTCTTTTTTACGCATGTGAACTTCATAGCAATTATTAGTAATGTGCTTAATTTTTTGATATAAGGACTCAGGCTACATTCCAGCTTTTTTATAGTCCGCATAAAACACATCTATGTGTTGCTCTTTATTTGTTAGTGTCTTGCCATAACCTGTATTTCCAAGCAGCTTAAATGTATCAGCAATCATAGCAAGTTCGGGTCTTCACTCCCCTTCCTGCCTATGCTTTGTTATGGTGTCTCGGAATTTTTCAAATGGTCTTGCTCTATCATACTGTATTACCTCATGTATTTTGTCCAATGCAAGGCCATGATTAACTAAAAATCTAATCATTTCTGTAGACAAGATAACACTTTTCCCAAAGTAACTACTTATCAGATTTTGACGGGTTTTTTCAGTAAATCCATTTTTCAGCATACTCTTTCATGAGAGGTCCATTATCCTCCCTACCAATTTCAGCATGCTTTATAATTGGTGGAAAGTCAGCATAAAGATTTTCAAATGATCAGGAGTTGAAATATCTACGTTGGCAAAGCCAAAGACAGATCCATCAAGAATAGCCTGAATCATTTCCTTAGTGCTGGCTGACCCAATTCTTTGAATAAATGCCTGACATTTTGGGTTTTCAGATATTCTGTACGTAGCTCATGCCATTGGCATTCCCATATGGTAATCAGATTATATCCCAAGGATTTTATGTAAGCTTCCTCCTCTTTAATCAGTTCTGGGCTTCCTCTGGATCAATTTTCTTATAACGTATGCACCTGCTAAACAGTTATGCCCATGCCAGAAGCAGCCATAGAATTCATAGACAGTATTTGTTTCAGCACAAAATCCATCAACGGGTTAGCATCTAGGACCCACAATTTTTCTTTTCCATATCCTGAATGCTGTATTGGAAGATTTTATTCTCTGGCTTTTGCGCATTCCAGATATTCAATTGATACTGGCTTAGCAGAAGAGATTTTATGAAATTTGTCATTTTCCAGGTACCCAGTGGTCAAAATAGCCTACAGGTGTCCATAGACTGTGCCCATAGATACAGAGCGTTAAAAAGTCAAGGCCTATTATTGCTTTGACTGGTTTTCTGGTATTGCTGCGGATATATGTTTTGTCTTTTATTGCTAGACGTGTCATGACCATAGAAAGGCCCCCTCTCATGCTTGACTTAATTGCATAGTACAAATCTTTAGAGTATGAAGCAAGAGAGCGAATTGAGTATCTGGGATACTTTTTGAAAAGGTAGCGTTCTGTGATGCCTATAGGTGACATTGCCTCTCTAAAAAATCAATTCTAAATCTGTCCCAGTACAGCTGGGCCATGGTCAAACTCAAACACGCTTCTAAAGAAGGTACAACATCTCTCAGATCAGGGGCTTTTGGGGGGGGGGCGGGGGGGGGGGGGGGCGGCCGCCCTCCTCATTGGCCAAAATAGTGCGGAAAATTATGGATTTTTGAGCGATTTTTAGCGATTTTTGGGTTAAAACAGCTAATTTTTCCGCCCAAGTCCAGGTTCCGCTACCCCATGGAGGTACCACCCCCCCCTTAGGAAAATCCTAGATCCGCCACTGCCTCAGATTGTAAAATATGAGGTAATCCCTTAAATTTCTCATATTGTATTGTTTCCAGTAAATTTGACATTGTTCATAATCTTCCATGCTTATGCATTCTTCTTTTAAATGTGCTGTAAAATGCTTCAGGAGGAGGCAACTTGGATTCAGATAACTTATGAAAAGTGTCTAAATATTCATGAGAATTTAGCTTTAACTAAGCTCGCTTTATAAGCTTTCATAAATGCATCTAAGCTAAAACCAGGCGCTACATAGGTACTGATGTCTAAGAATTTGAAAAGATTTGTAGATAGGCAAAGTGTTGTGCCATTTCTTAGAATTGCTTTTGGCCATTTATTATTTTTCTGGATCCTTTCGCACTTGCTGTATGAGTGCTGGAAACAAGTTGCGTTTAATCAAATACAGGTCATATTTGCCTGAGTTGAAGCCAAGGCAAGTTAACTGAGAACAGTACCTATGTAATCTGGTCCTAAGTTTATTAAGCTGATTCAAGAACCCTTTTTCGCGCCTTACATCTCTATTTTCATTTTCCTTGATGTAGGCTATCTGGTTTTGAATCTTTTGATCAAGGAAACTTTAAAGATATCTTGAAAGTGAGGTAAAAGTAGGGCGCTTTGCGCCTGTTGAATTTTTCAAGATGCTGCAGAAGCTGTATGATCAGTTGATCAGGATCTGGGTTTACAAAGCACGTTGGTTCAAATTCTGGTACATTTGTGTTCACTGCACATGAAATGGGTTGATGCTGTGTTATAAACTGCAATTTATCTGAACCTTTTGCTTCTTTTTTAATTAAAAGTGCCTCAAAGTCATATACAGTCAAATAAGGACAGAACTGATTCGCTATTGGAATGCCAAGATCAGCAAGTTCTTCAAAGTAGTTCTTTTCAGTTGAAATACTCCTCCTGGAAATTTGTGCTGTCTCTCCTTGGTTACAATGATGTTTTGCATGATCCTTTAAGTATTCGGACTTTTGAATAATCTGCTACACATGATACACAGGTAATAGCTTTTGCATATTGATCGAGATTTATGATATAACTATAGTAGGCTAGATCAGAGGCAGTCATTGAAATGTCTAAATTTAACAGTTTGTCATATTTCCTAATCACATTTTTCCAGCAAACCGCTGTTTGCTTATCAGCAACTCGATATGAAAACACTGAATATCTATTTCAAACCATTTTTCTATTTTTCCAAATCAGTGTATGGAACACTATCGAAATTTTTGGCGTTGGCCTGAATATTTTCTTTTGACAATACTGTACAAAAAGTCTGTATACTGCATCGAATTCAGAAATTCCTAAAAGACATTGTGCTAAGCAACGGAAAAAGCAGAGATTGTCATTAAACTTGTTTCTGTTGCTATCTTGTGTCATGTGCAATGTATGTCGTTGATATCACACCTGTGCGTAGGGGGTTTGAGGGGGGTATGCACCCCCCAGAAACCAAAATACCCCCCAGAAATCAAAATACCCCCCCCCCCAGAATTCAATTTTCGAAAATTTTTTTCGTTTTTTTCTCAATTTTTTGATGCCAATGGACAGTGCTTGATGAGAAACGTCGAAAAATGGTGTTTTTATCGCCATGCCAACATTTTTAAGGCCATTTTTCGATCTTCAAAAAATCTTGCACCCCCCCCTCCAGAAATTTTCTTGCTGCCCACGTATGGTTGATATGCATTAGTTTCAGGAAGTTCAACATCAGTGCATCCAGCAACAAAATTTTTCTGAGGAGTTACAAAAAATTCTACATTTGTTATAGCCTGAAGTCCCATTTTGTATCTGGACGGCTGAATTTTCTTCAATATCAATTTCTTGAAGCTTTTCTGCTAAATGTTTTATGTATTGCTGTTCCTGATGAAATTACTGGCTTCCCTAGAGGAGTGAAATTATTTTAGCAAGCTTACCAATAATTGCTTAAACCAGTTTCAGAAATTTTCAAAATACAACCTAATGCTGCATCCACGGAATGCCTCTTTTTTTAATTGAAAATATAACTAAGCATATTTAAATAATCACCAGTTCCCCAGCGATAATTATAGGCGTGATCTAGCACGTCATTTATGCTGGTTGTACGTATCAATTCAGTACTTCTGACTTCCTCTAATATCATGAGGGTAGTCGGACAAATTTTCTGGAAGAAGACTGTCCTCAGGCATTACTGCAGTCTGAACAGACTCAGCCTTTTCTAATTCGGGTCCTGGATTAGCTTTTACCAGTAAGCATGATTTCATATGAGTATCTGAGAAAAGATCTGATGAGTTACAATAGATGCACTTTTTTTCTACGTGCTTAGTCTCAAAATGCGCACAAAGTTTTCTAGGAAGCCTAAAAAGTGATGCCATGAACGACAACGATACCTAGCACTTACATGCACAGATTCCTCATGCTCCTTTAATTTGTTAGGCCGTGTGTATGTTTTGTTGCATGTTATGCATGTGTGCAGCTTACGCGTTGGTGTCATACTTATGTTGGATTTCATTTTAAAATAATTTCTCTCTAGTCAGGTGACAATTTTTAACAGAAAATTCTTATTATTTTATAGACTTTGATTTCTTTCTAGTCAGGTAACAATTTTTAATAGAGAAAATTCTTATTATTTATAGACTTTGATTTCTAGTCGGGTGACTTTGATTTCTTTCTAGTCGGGTGACGATTTTAAGGAAAATTTTCATATTTATATGCCAGGGGGTCTGGGCAGATCCGGGCGTGCCCAGACATGTTCAGACACGTCTGTCAACATTGCCAGATCGCCTTATAGATCACTTTCGCTTTTTAAAAGCAACTGAAGCTCGCACAGTGGTTAAGCGGCTAATCTTCAAACTTCATGATCAGTTCGATTCCCAGCTCAGGCGACTGTTTTCAAGTCTATAAATATAAGCGGGGGTAGCCGAGAGCGGTCACCTGCCTCTCTCCTGGCCCTGGGCTTCTGGCCCTGGGTGGGCGCCCCATCCCCCCAGCCTGGGTGACTAGTCCCACATAATTCCGGGCATGTCTGGGAATGTTTATCAAAATCCAGCCTGAAAAGGCAAATTGTGGGCATGCCTAGGCATGTTCGTTCCGCCTATGCTTGAGCACAGGCTATGTTATAACGTTTGCTATCTAGGGAAACAGGGTATACTGCTACCGAAAAGACATCAAAAATTCGCAGAGAAATTTTCCACTATTGAATTTTCCCCCTGGGAAATTTTTCTCCATGGAAAAAAGCGGAACCCAAAGAAGATGGCTTGTAGGCCGACCTGTAATGCTTGAAAGCATAGAGCGGAACCCCAAAATACGCTTGCGGGGGTGGGGTCTCCTTACTACTACACGCATATGCTTATGCAACCTACAACCCCAGCTTTTAACACATACCTGAAAATGGAAATTCTGGGGTTATACATTGCTCATTCTATTAAAGAAGTGCTCGTTTTAGGCTTAAACGATGAAAAGAATTCTTTGAAAAATCGTGAATCCTGGGGAGGTGAAAAATTTCTAAGGAATGTAAACTTTTCTGAGGATAATCCACCCTAAACCACCCAAACACTATGTATGGTTGGTCATCAGCCATTCTAGATTAGAGTCATAAACACACATGGGCGTGGGAGTTTTAGGGTAGTCACCATACGTGGGCAGCAAGAAAATTCTGGGGGGGTCCAAGATTTTTTGAAGGTCAAAAAATGGCCTTTAAGGCGATAAAAACACCATTTTTCGACGTTTCTCATCAAGCACTATCCATTGGCATCAAAAAATTGCAAAAAAAAAAACGAAAAAAATTTTTTTAAATTGATTTCTGGGGGGTCTTTTGATTTCTGGGGGGGGTCTTTTGGTTTCTGTGGGGTCCAGACCCCCCAGACCCCACACCCATGTGTGGTAGTCACACCTCCTCAGAATACGATATATCTTCAGAAATCGATATACCCCAGAATTGAATTTCGGCTCGCCAAGACTAACCAGAATTGGGCTGCTGCCATGTGTGGTCACAACCCACAGAACACTTATGTTTGACGGCTGACTGAATCTCATAAAAAAGGAGAAAAATTTGGCGCAGCAGAACATAAAACACACTTATAGTAATTAGAATTTAATGAGAAATAATTTTAAAGAATTGAAAAAAAATGTGTAGAGCTAAAAATCAGAACAAATGAATTTAGACCTATGCATCAATGTTGAAGATTCAAGTTAATGCGTGTAACGTGTTTAATTTAACAATTAAAAAGAGCAATATTTAATTTACAAAAATTAAATAACAGAAATAGCAATGTTTGAGGTAGATTTGGGTCGTGATTTGGCAGGCTCGCCATCCCATCTTGTGGGCCAACAATGATGCTCTAGATATTTCAAGATATACGAGTATAACACTAAAGACGTTGAGAATAACGGTAGCATTTGAAATATTTTTTTAAAATTTTGTTCTGGGTCAACCAGCTATTTACTTGCGAAAATTGTATATCCGCAGAGCTTTTCTTTTTACGCTTATATGTCCATCCTTTAATCTTTTTAAACACTTAGAAAAATACGCTAAGTGGTATCAAAGGTAGCGCGTTATCGCGTACCTATAATATACTTGGACCCCCAATAATAATTGACTACCCCCTACAGCTATAACCAGACACTTCTATACTGTGCGGTATTTTTTAAAAGGTAGATAATAAAAAAATTCGCTGCCGTCGTTTTTTATGTTATTTACAAAAATCAATACCCGGTGTGTAAAGAGCGTGTGAACTTTTACTGTAACGTTATAACATATAGTTTTTTGAATTTTAATCGGTCACGCGACTTTTTTAAGTCAGTTTTGCATTCTGGTTAGTCTGGTTTTCTTCAAACATCGACAATTAAGTAAGCTCAAATAAAGTTTTTCAATTTTTTAGACGACTTATTCCCAGAGTGGCAGTGTACAGAATGTAAAGAATTGTAAAAAATCTGAGGCTAAAAAACACATTTTTGGCTCTTTCTTGTCCGCCAAGAACTCCGGTTATAAGTCTCGAAAAATTTTTTTTACAGAAATGCACTACGACCTAAGGGCTACCTTCGGCTTACCTGAAAATTTGTTTTCATTCAATATTGGGTTAGATCCAGGGGTTTAAACTTACCACTCTAATGGATGATCCAAAAATTGGGTTCTGTCCCAGATTTCTTAGCCACCTTCTGCGGTTATAAGTAGGGACAAGTTGAATAAAACAAAAACAATAGCACGGTAAAAGGGCTACACGTCGCAGCAAACGGCGTTTAAAAAACTTAATATTGAGTTACGTCTGGAGGTGTAAAGTTCGAAATCAGGAAAAAATTGAAGTATATTCTGCGGCTTCTGAAAAAAAGGGTCCATTCAAGCAAGTTTGTTTACTGACTCAGAAAACAAGAAATTATGAGAAAACTTTGATTTTTTATATTCAATTTTATTTTTCGATTTTTTGCGTTTTTTAGCGGAAGTCTAATTTTTGACAAATTCTTACAAGTTCCACAGGCATAAATAGGTAACTTTTCTCTAGTCCGCGCCTTTTAATGATGCGTAATTCCAAATTTATTCATCCCTTTTGTTCCATCGAAGCATAATTTTTCGCTAAATCTTTTCGATCCATGCGATATTCATCTCATTTCTGGAATAACATATCATTAATTTTATCAATACAAAACGCTAATATTGCTAACCAGTTTATGCGAATGAATGATTATTTCATAATTAAATGACAACAAACACAAAATAGCGTTCAAAAGCAAGTTTATCTTTCCCCCAAATTTTTATGCGAAATCTCTAGGGCATAAATCGTCATTTTCAACACAGCTGTTTCTCTCGTGTGTTCGTGGAAAAAAATGAGTTGCGGAGAAACAAAAAAACAAAATGACAGTCAAGACGTCATATGATTTACGAGTAGAACGATGTGTTCAGGCATCTTTATTTTTTATCTGCGGGCATTTCGCACTGAGCAGTCATGCGCAGATTATTATTGTTTGTTCGCTTTTATCCGTGCCTTTATCATCATTATGTATGTGCATTTTTGTTTATATATAATATTGCGAGATAGATATGATAAATTAAAATGAAAAAAATTCAAAAAAATATAAACAAGATATATGTATAAATATTTAGGCGTTTTGTACGGTGAATATATAAACAGATTATCCAAATAAATAAGATAACTTTAAATCTTGCCCCACATCTTCATTTGTAAAAATAAAACATTTAATTAATTGATTAGTCACACCTTAACCCGGGAGCATAACTTTGGCAATAAAAAAGGGATAATTGTAATAATTGCCTATATTTATTTTATTTGTTTATAAATAAATTTGTCCTTTCAACTCTAATGAGATGTCTGCCACATCAAAGAAGAAGTATTTATTGAGAACATAAATCAAAAAAGTATGAATTTACAGCTTTTTGTATGACACGGACATGCTGAATTTACGAAACTCGAACCAATCTTTGCTTACTTCTATTTCACTCCACCTCAAAAGTATGTAGGTAATGAATTTTTCAAATAATATAGGCAATTTTCTATTAATGTTTACTTCTCAGAAAAAATTGGGTGCCAGCGAATATTATTTAACAGATTCAAACGAAATGCAACGAGCACGAATGCCTCATCAAGTAATGAAAAACTCGTCAACTAAATTATTTAATAATTACTTCACTTGTCAGCCATATGGTTTTTGGGATGGACGGCCAGCTACTTGTAACAATGCGTTTAGTATAAGGAATGAACACACAATGTCGATTTCGGAAAAACAGGAGAACAGTGAGTTACTCATATAGTTATACGTATTATTATGAACTAATTTCTTTCACTATGTTATAATATCAACCGGTATTTAAAAAAAATGGCATAAAATTTAATAGCATTGTCGATCCATATTACTAGTAAAAACAATACATTATTATTATTATTATTATTATTATTATTATTATTATTATATTATTATTATTATTATTATTATTATTATTATTATTATTATTATTATTATTATATTATTATTATTATTATATCTATTATTATTATTATTATTATTATTATTATTATTATTATTATTATTATTATTATTATTATAATTATCATCATTATTATTATTATCATTAATATTCTTATTATTATTATTTTTTTATTACTAATATTATTTTTAATATTATTATTATTATATTATTATTATTATTATTCTTATTATTATTATTATTATCATAATTAATATTATTAATATTATATTTATAAATATTATTATTATTATTATTATTATTATTAATATTATTATTATTTTATTATTATTATTATTATTATTATTATTATTATTATTATTATTATTATTATTATTATTATTACATTATTATTATTAATATTATTATTATTATTATTATTATTATTATTATTATTATTATTATTATTATTATTATTATTATTATTATTATTATTATTATTATCATCATCATTATTATAATTATTATTATTTTAATTTTTATTTTTATAATAATAATAATTATTATTATTATTAATATTATCACTATAATTACTATTATTATTTTTATTAATATTATTATTATTATTATTATTATTTTTTTATTTTTGCTATTATCTTTATTCTTATTAATACTATCCTTACTACTGTTAAATTTGTGACACAGGGTGGGCATAAAATTGCTACACCCCCCGATATTACAACATAAGTTGAGCTTATGTGAACATTAAGCTATAGCACAACTTGCATTAGATGGGTAAAGTGTCCTCGTTCGAAGCATGTAAAACATTTTGGCCACCTGCCGATGGTTCGTGCTCTACGGCGATTTCTTTACATTCACTCAACTTTGATATTATTCAAATTCCTATGGAATCTGCATTGCGTTTCATATCAGCCGTCAAAAAATTTTTCAACACACTGGTTGGACACCAGAACGGGTACTCCTTCCTGCTTGATGCAAAAACTGCGTAATATCGGTAAACGAGTGAGCAAATCGATGACAAAATTGCACAAGCCATAAGGGTTTACACAATAGTACAATAAAAGCGTAAACAAATTGCTGTCGCTTCCAAACAGCTGGCAGATGGCCCAAATTTTGTACACGATTTAAACAAAGACATTTTTGTCCATTGTATCCACATTTGCTGAGTTATGGACCTGTAACATTGGGGTGTAGCTTTTTTCTCGCCCACATTGCATAATTCTGCTGTATTTAGACAAGGGTTTTCCATACGATCGCTTTTTCAAACAAAATATCGCGAAAAAGAAAGCGGACTTCACTTACGTTGTTTCCAAGAAGATAAATCGTCTAACGAATAGTTTTCCATCGGCTAAAGAGTTCAGCTGTGGCGAACGGGATATCGTTGACTGGTGCACCACCGACTGTTTGGGCCTATCGGTTCACCCGAAGGTTAGGGAGGCTGTTAAGTGAGCATACAGCTGAGGACAAATATCTAAAATTTCCAATATGTCAAATAACACAATTTATTATTTCATCAACTAACACTATCGATTTTGGGCTAAATTTTGACCAGAAATAGTGATTAATCTAAAAAGGTATGCCGCGGAAAATCACGGCGCAGGCACCGGAGGCTCGAGGCTCGTGTCGGGAAATTCGACTATGCATGAGAATCTGGAGAAAGAGTTGGCGTCTTTGCACCAAAAAGAAGCAGCGCTAGTTTTCACAAGTGGCTTCGATGCCAATGATACTACGATTTATACTTTGGCCAAGTTACTTACCGGTAAGACTAGATCGGGTCCGTTCAAAATTAGTGGAATCCTGGATTAGAAAAACCAGTAGGACTAAAAGTGTGTCAAAAATATATATAAAAAATCAAAAATAAATGAATTTTGTCTAAATATAATAAACAAAAATCTAAAAAGCTAAGAAACTTATGTCAAATAGGAAAGTAACTAAAATACTTTTATAGAAAATATGACAATCCGTTGGCAAATGATAAACGAATGATGAATAATAAACTCTTAAACAGAATATTAAGAAAAACACGTAAATAAGACAAACGGGAAGGAAGAGAATCGCACGTTGTCGTGTTGTACGAAATCTATAATCGTGAACATGTTAGCGTAAAAATGTTAAAAAATATAGTAAATGCAAAAAAGTAAACCACTCACTCATCAGTAACCCACCTGAATGTGGGAGTCTTTGGGATGGTCCGAGTTCTCCCTCCGCCAAGAATCTACACCACCCGAAAATCGATAGACGGAAATGAATTTTCGGTGCAATCTTTGAAGATTTAGCTACGTCAGCATACGTGGGCAGCAAGAAAATTCTGGGGGGGGGTGCAAGATTTTTTTGAAGGTCAAAAAATGGCCTTAAAAATGGTGGTATGGCGATAAAAACACCATTTTTCGACGTTTCTCATCAAGCACTATCCATTGGCATCAAAAAATTGCGAAAAAAACGAAAAAAATTTTCAAAAATTGAATTCTGGGGGGGGTATTTTGATTTCTGGGGGGGTATTTTGGTTTCTGGGGGGGTGCATACCCCCGAACCCCACGCCCAGGTGTGTACGTCAGCCCTGCCACATTTGGTTGCTACCCACTAGAAAGGGAGCATATAATATAATATAAAAGAAAACTGAAAGGTATTAAAATATGCTACCTACTCTTCTTTCGAAATCTTGAAATTATCAAAATCGAAGGCCAATAGAAGAATTACC
Source organism: Mermis nigrescens (assembly GCA_036768485.1). Lineage (NCBI taxonomy): Eukaryota > Metazoa > Nematoda > Enoplea > Mermithida > Mermithidae > Mermis > Mermis nigrescens. Next base: position 826,837 of record JAVLUZ010000142.1, read on the forward strand.
TTCTTCATACGTGTTCCTGAGGGCAGGTTCGGGAGATCGTTTGAGCCTTCTCAGAATAGTGACCATCATATGTGAGCGGCACCGAAGTTTTGGGGTGCAAGATTTTTTCAAAGGTCAAAAAATGGCCTTCGAAACGGTGGTTTGGCAAAAAAACACCATTTTTCAACGTTTCTCATCGAGCACTATCCATTGGCATCAAAAATTGCAAAAAAAGGAAAAAATTTCAAAAATTGAATTCTGGGGGTATTTTGGTTTCTGGGGGCTGGGGTATTTTGCTTTCTGGTGGGTGCATACCCCCTAAATCCCCCACACCCAGGTATGGTGACCATACCAAAGCGTGAAGTCCGATAGGGTCTGAACCCTAATCTCCTACCCTGAGAATTCGGCGGACACCCAAATCGATAGACTTCCAGAATTAAATTTTTGTTGACTTTGCCCCTTCGGACCGCCAGAATCTGGCTATTGCCCACCTACGATGGATTGGTGACTGACTACTCCGAAAAAACACTTGTTAAATAATTTTTTTAGCTAATCTTCAGCACTGCTATGCTATACATTCATGATTTGATTTCATAATATGCAACTTTTAGTCCGCCTTCGATTCTGCCTTATTTTATCAGGCTGTCATATTTTTTCCGACGCCCAAAATCACGCATCGATGATCTACCCGGTTAGGAATAGCAAGGCCCACAAACACATTTTTCGTCACGACGATCCTGCCCATCTCAACGAACTCTTATCAAAAGTCGACTACCTTACTCCGAAAGTACGCCAGAAGTGACCCCTGGGGGCTGTAGCGACCTCTCACTGGCCCCCGGCGGAAAGGCTCCACTTCCCATGCGTGTTTGATATATATCCTCGAAATTTCAGCACAATCCATCCGTTGCTTCTTGAATCGGTAAAAATCATGCAGTGTAAAGTAGCGGTAGTGACCCCGGTGACGGTAGTGATCACAGGTGGCACTCCCCTCTCTAGCTCAGGGCCCCTACCCCTTAAGTGAGCGCGTGCAGACAATTTTTCTTGGGAGACAAAATTTCAGCGAAATTGATCCATAAAAAGCTAAAAATCAAGCAGTGTAAAGCGGCAGTAGTGAACCTTGGTAGCTGCTGTGAACCCTTCTCGCTAGCCCTGGCCATGGGTTTGTTCAGACAAAATTTCAGCAAAATACGTCCATTGGTTTCCTCATAGGAAATTTTCACTAGGGAAATTTCCACTAGGCAAGTTCCCACCAGGAAAATTGCCACCATGAAATTTTCCCCCTTTTCTGGCTCTGAGCCTCTGGCCCTGGGCTGGATGCGCCACCTCCGCTATGCCATAACATCGCCTATCACTCATCATTGCTTCCTGAGAAAACCAGGGAGCAACCCTCACTCCACTCCGCCCCATTTCGCCTATGTTATAACACATTATTATAATTGATTTTTAATTATAAAAAAATCAATCTCCTAGAAGGCACGGGCAGGTTTGGGCAGGCCCTCCCTGGACCACCCCTACCGACCCTGATCATGTCTGGGCACGTCTGGGCATGTTTTATTATTATTCATTATTATAATAAATTTTTAGTTATTAAAAAAATAAATCTACCTAGGGAGACACGCCTTACTACTAACGCCTAGGATATTTGTGACTTTTTCGTAATGTTTTCCCCAAATTTTTCAGTTTTTCACTCGAAACTTATTAAATAAATAAATCATTGTACAATTTAGCTTGTTTTATTCGAAACGGTTCATTCATTGACGGGCGATATTTGCCCATTGGAGCAAATGTGTGACATAGCCCACGAACACGGCGCCCTAACTTATATCGATGAAGTTCACGCCGTGGGTCTGTATGGGCACAATGGGGCCGGTATTGGGGAACGGGATGGTGTTTTGGACAAAATGGACATTATATCAGGAACGCTTGGTAATCAACTGCTTCAATTCAATCAATTGATCAATTAAACAAAAAAAACCCGATTGTGTCATTGTTCGAAGAATGTAACCATACATGAATTTAGGGGAGGTTAAGGGTTTTAACCACCAGGCATACATGTAATGGCTCAAAATTTAGGGTGGGGATCCCTGGCCATTTCAGGCGGGGAGGGGAGAAATGATGACCTCCATTTTTAGCCAAACACGGCCCGAAAAACAACTAGAAACGACTTAAAAACTTAATTTTTTCAAAAAGGGGGGGGGTCAAAAATTTTCTGGCTTCAGAGGGATAGCGGGACAACCAGCTTCCAACTTCGGGTAGAGGGATCGGGGATCGGGGCTCTCCTATTTCCCCGTTACATGTATGCTCTCTGGAAGGTTCTCAACCCCCCCCCCTTAATTTTTGCACCCACAAAATTTTTTGGTTTTTAAAAAAATCGCAGAAAAGATGCTGTTTAAGCGCTTAAAGTATTTTAGTATCTTACTTATTTATTTTTTATTATTTTAGTTATTATTTTACTTTATTTTATTTTAATTTTAGCATTTTGGTATTTTAGCTCAAAAGAGTCAAAGTTCAGGTGCTTCCTGCTATATACTAATTTTGTGATTATACTTTATTCAACTTACTTTTCAGTCTTTTCAATCTATCGTTTTAGAGCCACTTCAGATTTCACACCCCCCCGCGCAGAAATGCCATACTTTGCATGTCTGAATGTAACAATGAGCTATTTCATCACACAAACGTCGCT
>JAVLUZ010000142.1:831998-976808 GCA_036768485.1 Mermis nigrescens
AAATTAGATAGCAGTGAAGAATCAGTATTGTTTGACATATTTACATTGGTATCGGAAAACTTTAAGATGAGCGAAATACAAACTTTTTGGCCTATTCCTTTTCAAATGTTTGTTAGCATTTCGTTAGCATCCCATAGTTGTGTTCAACGCAACTGGAATCTGTTCTTTTTGCTTAGATGTCCGTCAAGTACCACTGCTTATGTAGTTTAGTAGTTTTTTAATCGTGACTGTTTAAAGAATAATTCTTAAAAACAATATACATGCCTAGAAACAGTGATAAAAATTGCACAAAATAAAACTAATTGCGTCCTATCATGGTAACCTTCAACTATAAAAGCCACATAGTAAGTGGAGCGATTTAAGTAGCGCTGGAGGATCTAGTATACAATTTACCCACCAACGTTTTTTGTGTAGTGTGTAATATGTAATGTGTTATGTGTATTGTGTATTGCGTAATGTGTCATGTGTAGTGTGTAATGTGTAATGTGTAAAGTGTTCATATTACACATTATACATTACACATGACACATTACAATGCATTATGGATCGGCTAAAAAACGTTGGTGGGTAAATTGTATACTAGATCCGCGCTGGAAAATATTTTCTGACATTTTTTCAATAAAACCATGCTATAAATAAAATGCTCCGATCAAACAAAATAGCCAGATGAACATATGTAGCAACCTCAAATTACGCGTCAGGGACCTATGAGACAGGACTAAAAAAATCAGTCTATTCCTGCAAACATTTTAAAACCAGTTAAAAACATTTTACATAACTTTTGACTCGCAAGAATTATATTCATACTAGCAATGAAAAATGCTCCGTTGGAAGAAAAAAGACGAATATACTTGGGATTGTGGATTATTAAGGGTGTAAAAGGAAGGACAAGGAAAAAGCTGTCTATGTATATTCCTAAAGTCGCAAAATGTGTTAAAAATCAGACTCTTTCTAAGCAAGCACAAAAAATCAAAGTATATTCTGCGGCCTACAGATTAAAATGAACTATTATACCAAAAGACGATTGAAAAACAGCAAGTTAGCCAAGCAGTATAGTCTGTTTCATTTATCCGAGAGCTTTTTCACTAAATGTTTTCGGAGGTTACAGTAACCCCTTATTTCTTATTTACTGGAAGTCGCTAGATCTCACTTTAGCTATGTAGCAAAGTCGGTTGTGATAAATTATGCTATTCTCTTGTTTTGCCTTATACTGGTGTGCATGGCTACAATGTACGCAGCAGAATTCTAAAGCTTATATCTGCATTTTACCCTCAGATTAGAGTAAGGTTTGTTTACAAACCTGTCATGTGTATAAGCCGGTTTTTCAAGAACAAGGATGCTGTACCTGCTAAGCTACTCTCAAATTTAGTATATAAGTATACGTGTTCTAGCTGTATGGCTAGTTACATTGGCGAAACTCGCCGACATTTTGGGAGTAGAATTGCAGAACATACTGGCATCTCATTTGCTACAGGAAAGCCAATTCAGGGTGATAGCTTATCTGCTATTCACAAACATGTCTCAAATAGCAATCATTCAATTACATCAGATTGCTTCAAGGTTATTAGTCGAGCATCCAACTCTTTTGATCTTTTAATCAAGGAGTCGTTATACATAGCACGTGATCGTCCTATTCTCAACAATAATGTTTCATCATATCCTCTAAATTTGTTTTAATTTACTGAAATCCCACCTTTTTCATTTTCTTCTAGTTTAAAATATTTTATAATTCTCTTCATAATTTAATGGTATGTTTAAACTTTAAGTTTTTCTCTTGGTTTACAACTCTCGCTTAACAAGCTCATTTTTCAAAACTATTACCTAGTGCACAGTCGCTTCTACAGTTATGCTCTGAAGATGGCCAAAGATTTGGTCGAAACGTCAGCTCAATGTGGTAGAGTCGATAAACAATGGAGGAACAATGGGAGCGAATCACACCCTACTCCAGTAGCCTTGGTTGGTCAGATTGCTTCCCCCTCTGCTACTGAAGTCAATTTTCCGAATATTTTTGGTCAAGTGAGGCATAATGGGAGAAAATCGCCTGTCAATCAAACAACTTCAGCTAGTCAGATAACTTCTATTACTGCTACAACATCTAGGATGGGAGGAGGTAAGGGCGGGTTGGAGGGCCTGGTGAGTTTTAGACTTAAAAAGTTTTTCTTTATTCTTGCTTTTCTTTTCAAGATTCGTTTAAAGCTAAATATATTCACATATTTGAAGAATAAGTATGATCATGGAGTTGTGTTGCTATTGAGAAAAGTTGAGAAGCTTCAACTTCGCTATGATAAGCTTCAGTTGGATGTTGCATTTCTTAAGGAATGCATTGATAATGATTTACTTCCTAAATTTCTGGCTTTCAAGGTTTCTAATAGAATGCTTAAGCGTTCTAAGTGTTACATAACATGCCAGAAGCTTTTGCTAAATGAGGAATTGAAAGGTAAAATCAAAGAGGTAGAAAGAGTCCTAAGAGATTTGAAGGCACAGATAACCTTGTTTGATTCAAGATTATCCTGGCTGGATTCTCAGGTATCATTAACATACATTAGACGCAATGTGTCTAAATCTCTCAACCATGTTAGACAGTTGCATTGCAGCAAGAAGGTAAAAAACTTGCTTATGCATAAAAGTGTTAATAGTATCGATCCTGACAAGGTTGTGGTTAATTTAAGTAACCGAGTTTTGACAGCTCATGAGAAGCTTGTCTTGTCTTATGGTATGAAGTACTCTATTACACCTAGGAAGATCGAATATGGTGATTATTTGCTGCCTTTTGAGAAACTGATGGGTTTCCTCAATAAACAAACTGCCTTTAAGTGTGATAATGTAAAAATTCAAATGATCAAGAATCAATTGCGTGGCTTTGCTCTTAGCTCATACTTTAATTATGATAAGAAGCATTGTGATAATCTATCAAAGCGTGACTATGAAATCCTCAGTAATCTGTCAAAAGACAAGAATATCATTGTCCTAAAAGCAGATAAGGGTAACCAAGTTGTAATTTTGAACAAAGATGACTACATCAGGAAGTTGAATGATGTCTTGAATGATATCTCAAAGTTCAAAGTCATTGACTGTAATCCTTGTCAGTTTATACGCTCAGTTCAGAAACGCATATCAGCCCGTATACTGAAGGTTCATAAGCAAAATGGACTATCTGCTGATGTGTATAAAAGTATAAATCCTGTAGGATGCAGTTATGGCAGACTATATGGCTTACCTAAGACCCATAAGAGAGATGTACCTCTGAGACCGATCTTGTCAGCCATCAACACTCCAACTTATAAGTTGGCTAAGTATTTTGTGCCGATCCTGCAAGACATAAGTACAAATGAATACACTTTATGTGACACTGGTAGTTTCTGACAAGACTTAAGGCTTTTACATTCAAAAGCCATCATTTTATGGCTAGTCTTGATGTTCAAAGCTTGTTCACTAATATTCCACTCAATGAGACTATTGATATATGTATTAGGAAACTATTTGATGATCAAAATGTCATGTTAGTAAATAACATGAATTGTCATCAATTCAAACTGCTTCTAGAACTTGCAGTTAAAGAGTGTTACTTTAGTTTTGAAAAATGAGCTTGCTAAGCGAGAGTTACAAACAACCACACCTGGGCGTGGGAGGGGTTTGGGGGTATGCACCCCCAGAAACCAAAATACCCCCCCCCCCCCAGAAATCGAAATACCCCCCCCAGAATTCAATTTTTTGAAAATTTTTTTCGTTTTTTCGCAATTTTTTGATGCCAATGGATAGTGCTTGATGAGAAACGTCGAAAAATGGTGTTTTTATCGCCTATACCACCATTTTTAAGGCCATTTTTCGACCTTCAAAAAATCTTGCACCCCCTCCCAGAATTTTCTTGCTGCCCACGTATGGTTACAACTCTCGCTTAACAAGCTCATTTTTCAAAACTATTACCTAGTGCACAGTCGCTTCTACAGTGTTACTTTACGTGTAATGGTAAAATCTATCAACAGATAGATGGTGTTGCTATGGGTAATCCGCTTGGCCCAGTTCTTGCCAACATTTTCTTGAGCTATCATGAAACAAAGTGGCTCAGAGACTGCAATATAAAGATCAGACCCAAGTTTTATGTACGTTATGTTGATGACACATTTGTAGTGTTTTCTGACAGAAATCAGCCTACTAAGTTCTGTGATTACATGAATCAGCAACATCCTAATATGAAGTTTACATTTGAAACTGAATGTGACAAGAAATTAAATTTCCTTGATGTTCTTGTTGAAAGGAAGTCCGATGATATTGTGACATCATCAAATCAGAAACCTACATTTTCTATCCTTTTATACCAAATTGTCTAGCTTCATTCCTTTTGCCTATAAAGTTGGTTTAATGAGGACACTTGTGAATCGCATTTACATGATTTGTAACTCATATCAGACTTTTGTCTCTGATATTGACAAGCTGAAGCAGACTCTACTGCAAAATGAGTATCCCCTTGGCTTGATTGATAAGGTCATATCAGACTTTATGACAAAGGTGTATAATAAGAGTGATGAAATAAAAGTCGGTTGTGATAAATTATGCTATTCTCTTGTTTTGCCTTATACTGATGTGCATGGCTACAATGTACGCAGCAGAATTCTAAAGCTTATATCTGCATTTTACCCTCAGATTAGAGTAAGGTTTGTTTACAAACCTGTCATGTGTATAAGCCGGTTTTTCAAGAACAAGGATGCTGTACCTGCTAAGCTACTCTCAAATTTAGTATATAAGTATACGTGTTCTAGCTGTATGGCTAGTTACATTGGCGAAACTCGCCGACATTTTGGGAATAGAATTGCAGAACATACTGGCATCTCATTTGCTACAGGAAAGTTAATTCAGGGTGATAGCTTATCTGCTATTCACAAACATGTCTCAAATAGCAATCATTCAATTACATCAGATTGCTTCAAGATTATTAGTCGAGGATCCAACTCTTTTGATCTTTTAATCAAGGAGTCGTTATACATAGCACGTGATCGTCCTATTCTCAACAATAATGTTTCATCATATCCTCTAAATTTGTTTTAATTTACTGAAATCCCACCTTTTTCATTTTCTTCTAGTTTAAAATATTTTATAATTCTCTTCATAATTTAATGGTATGTTTAAACTTTAAGTTTTTCTCTTGGTTTACAACTCTCGCTTTACAAGCTCATTTTTCAAAACTATTACCTAGTGCACAGTCGCTTCTACAGATCAATTAACTTGCTGATAAAAATCGCTTATTCATTTTATCCTGAGTCGACACTTTAAACACAATCTACTGAGATGTTAAGAAATGCTGCAAACTCCCGCATACAGGGACGTAACCAGGATGTTATTTTGGGGGTGTCTGAACAGTTTTGGGGGGGTCTCAAATGGTAAAAAACGACGTTCAACTTGAAGATGGCTTATTTTCCTTTTACTCCCCCTTTGAATTTTTTAGTGACGATTCCATTTTGGGGAGGTCAAAAGACCCCACTGACCCCCTCTGGTTACGTCCATGCGCATAGCTCAGTGGTAAAACCTCTTGCTTGCAGCCGAAGCAACCCGGGTTCGATTCCAGCCGATAGCTTTTTTGTTTAGCGCACTTACTGTAGTATGTCCCAGCACTGATTAAATGCCTAAATCAAATTAATTTGGGCGTATTAGTGCATTAAAAATGGAAGAATTCTAGCCACTCGCCCTCACTGAGCTGATCTGCTGAAGTACAGTAATTCGTCTTGTTTAGCTTACTGTAGCCCTTAAAAGAATTGACTAAAAAGCTCTCGAATAAATGAAACAGACTATAGCTATGGAAAAGTAGATGGAGTGAAGTAGGAGCAACTTTGTAAGCCAATTGAGCAAACATCGATGCATTCAAGACATTCAAAGAAATTGTTGTCTTAAAGTAGTAGGAAACGCATAAGCAACAGACTACACGGAGGTACGCTTGCTGCCTGCAAAGATTTGTTGTACTAACCAATTGACGCCGGGTTTGCTTGCTCATGACAACAAAATAAAATACCTCTAAATACAATCGCAGATAGTTTTCCATCAGTCACGATGTGGAGCAAATTTGCGTTGCAGCTTGCAAACAGTTTGCAAAAAGTAGACATTTTAGATCATATTTATACACTCTTATGCACAGCATTTAAAATTATTTAAAGAAGGTTACATTTTTTCAGAGGCCGCAGAATATACTTCGTTTTTTTGCGTTGGTTAGAGAAAATCTGATTTTTAACAGATTTTGCGACTTTGGGCATATACATATGTAGCTTTTTCCTACTCCCCTTCTTTTACATCTTTAATAATCCACAATCCAAAGTGTATTTGCCTTTTCTCTTCCATCGGAGCATTTTTCCTTGCTAGAACCATACTTAAATTAGCATGATTTGAGTAAATCGGTAAGTAAACATATACGGTAACATGCCACAATAATGACAGCAGTCCAAGAACGCGGAAAACAATTCAAGGTTCTCAGCATAGCTTTACGCAAATATTGGATGTGAAGAACATTTACACTCAGATTCTCAATCCTGACGTTACATGGAAAATTTTGTTCAAAAAAAATTAAGCATCTGCAACTCTCCGAATCTAAATTTCATTTTCAGTGTAAACTTTACCTAACTACTAGGTGTAAAAAACATACAGTCAAATCCGTAATACTGACCCTGCGAAACATGATTTGAAAAAATAAAATTTGCAACGCTCTGGTAGTAAAATAAATTTTTAGTGTAAACTACACATTAACAATGAATGAATAGTGCAAAATTTACACAACTGTTGGGTTTAGAGCAAACTAACAGTCAGATTCGTAGTCCTGACGAGACGTACAACATTTGAAATAAATTAAGCTTCTGTAAGGCTCTAGAGCTAAAGTTAATCTGCAGTGTAAGCTTTACACAACCACAGAGTGTAAAGAAAATTTTAGTCGGATTCGTAATTTTGATATTACTCCTGTATTACGATCAACATTTATGAAACACGAAGTTTCCACAAGGGCCTTAAGCAAATAAATATTATATGCAAACTACTTTATACCACTGTTGAGTTTACTCAAACGCGCCCAACTGACGTATCACATTTGATTCCTCCTGCAACACTTTTAGACTTGAGATCATGTCCAGAGTCATAACCGGAGAAGTTAGCAGAAATTAACATGACAGAAACGCGTTTAACACACCCAATTTTTGACATTACACCTTCCGCAAAAAGCTACATGTTGAATTAAATATACGCCATTTGCTGTGACGTGTACCCCTTAGAAAGTAATACTTTATTTTTATTCTATTCGACCTATACCAACTTCTAAACGGAGAAAGTGACGAACAAAAAAACGGACAAAATGTATTTTCCACCATCCACCACATTGTAAACTTTAAAAATCTGAGCCTAACTCCCTACTGAGTGCAAAGAAATCCGGTTCGGGCCAGTTGGTGGCATTTGAAGCGTAGTACGATTGTATGTGGAAAACGTCTGTTCTGCAGAATATTTGAAATATTTACCAACCAAAATAGGAGAAAAACGTGTTTTTTCGCCCGTTTAACAGCCCTGATTTCAACTTTACACCCCCATAAATACTCTATACTGCGAATTTTTGAAACGCGGTTCACTGCGACGTGTAGCCCTTAAAAGGTGCTTTATTTCTGTCTTGTTCAATTAATCCCAAGTTATAAGCGGAAAAGCTGGCAGAGAAATCTTAGACAAAATCCGTTTTTACGCCATCCACTAGAGTGCAAAGTTTAAACCTTTATATCTAACTCCGTATTGGCTGTACAAACGTTTGCTGGTAAACAGAAAGTAGCCCGTAAGCCTTAGTAAATTTCTGCAGGAATAAATTTCTTGGAACTCGTAACCGGACTTACTGGCAGACAAACAATAGCCAAAATAGGTTTTTCACCACAGATTTTCACTCTTTACACTCCCATTCGAGAACTATTGCGAGACCCGATAAACAACAAAATGCGTATATAGACTATTCTATCTTCTACAATTCTATACTATTAAATTGTATGAGGCAGATACAGAGAGATGTTTACATGCTGCAGAAGAAAACCACCCAAATTCAATATATGTTATAACGTTGCGCCAATACTTTACTCGCTCATCAAAAACTCAATATCGGGTGTAAACAAAAAAGGAGCGCATAATCTTTTTTCATTACCTATCTTTTAAAAAACTGCGCATCCTAGATGTGTCCCATTATAGCTGTAGGGGGTTATAAAAATTCTCACTCGCTGTAATAAACATATAAGAAAAAACTGGCCAAGTATATTATAGTTAATGCTATCGTGCTACCTATGATGTAGAAATTAATTATAAACTTGGAATGTTTAGAAAGAATGAAAAAAGAAAAGAAATGGGAGGTACTTAGGATTTCTTGCATTATGATGTTTCACAAAAGAAATGAAGGTTGGTAATGGAAAATTTAAAAAAAACAAGAAAATAAAAATCGAGGACTACACATAAAGAGCTGCTGGATATCCCATGCTCGTTGACGTCGACCTTACTTTTCTTCATAATATGACAGACAGCGCAGCATTTAATTGAACAAAACTTGTGCGAAAGGTAACATGCACGACAGCAAAATGCTCGATGTATTAGGATAAGATACCACGACTGCACTCAGTGGTAGGGATGCATCAAAATTCTGATTGCCAAGATATTTAAGGATAGCAAAGAAAAATGCTCCGATGGAACAAAAAAGATGAATATACTTGGAATTGTGGATTATTAAGGATGTAAAAGGAGGGGACTAGGGAGAATCTACCTAAAGTCGCAAAATCTGCTAAAAATCACACTTTCTCTAAGCAACGCAAAAAATCGAAGTATATTCTGCGGTTAACACATTAGAATAAATATTTAACCGTAAAAATGATCGAAAAAGCAGCACGTTAGCTATGCAGCAGCTATGGGAAATGATAGTCTTTCTAAGCCAATTGAATGAAATAGCAAACATCGATGCATCCGAAACAATTGCAAGAATTGTTGGCTCAAAACAGTAGGAAACGCGTGAGTTGACTTGAAACAGACTAAATGTAGGTACACTAGCATGCCCGTAACGATTGTGTGCACTAATCAATCGGCCCCTGCTTTGCTTGCTATAATGCTCATAGCAAAATAAAACAACTTTAAATACAATACCACTTAGTTTTCTTTCAATCAGGATACGAAGCTAGTCAGTGTTGCTACTTGCCAGCAATTTAAAAAAAGGAAACATTATAGATTTCGTTTATTATCTGAAATTTTGAAAATTATTTAAAAAAGACACTTTTTAGAGGCCGCAGAATATACTTCGATTTTTTGCGTTGCTTAGAGAAAGTGTGATTTTTAGCAGATTTTGCGACTTTAGGTAGATTCTCCCTAGTCCCCTCCTTTTACATCCTTAATAATCCACAATTCCAAGTATATTCATCTTTTTTGTTCCATCGGAGCATTTTTCTTTGCTAGTACCCTACTTTTAATTAGCATGATTTCAGTGCATCAGTCAGCAAACACATACAGTAACATACCACAATAATGACAGCAGTCCAAGAACGCGGAAAACATTATTGTTCTTAACATAAATTAATTGCCTCTAAATTTAAAAAATATTGTTTTAAAAAAGAGACTCCCTAGATTTCATAACCGTCTACCTTTTGAAATCAATCAGACTGCATAGAATTTAAAACTGAGTTAGATATGCTCTTGATTGTCGGAAGTATAAAGTTTACTATTTTTTATTAGCTATAGTAAATATATGTTACATTCTAAACAGTCCTGTAAGTTATAGAGGTCGTTCCACATTTAAATTAACTTGGAAACGACATATAACGTACCTACGGGACTTACTTAAGTACCTGGCTACACTTAGCGCTGGTCAGGTTGCTAGGGCGAAACGCCGGACTCAACCACACGACCCTCAATAACTACGGTCTCAAACTCCTCGGACCTAAATTCGTCCGTACCTACGGAGCTATTGGCAGTTATGCCCTAAAAACCTAACGCAGTAGTAATTAAGTAGCCCCGGAATTTTGCCCTAGGTCATTTGACCTATTTTGGACCAAAATAACAATTAACGCAAAAAGCTTTGTTAACTTGTTTTCGCCAGAGAATACCTATGGCGAAAAACTATTTCTTTTCTGGTTCCTACGAGCACAATGAACAATGAAAACAACAAAAAAGAGCTCTCAACCAGCCAGTCATCTTACATAAAAATTATGAAATAATTTTTATGATTTTTAAATTGAAATTTGGGTGTTTGAATTTGCGACAAAGAAAATAATCAAAAGATAGTCACTTGGATTATTTAAGCCGAGTAATAAAATAAGGGCCGTCCACCAATTCCGAAGTAAACGCGATTGATCACTATGAAAAAGTATTGAAAAATGAGCTTGCTAAGCGAGAGTTGTAAACCAAGAGAAACTTAAAGTTTAAACCTACCATTAAATTATGAAGAGAATTGTAAAAGATTTTAAACTTTGAGAAAATTGAAAAGGTGGGATGTTGGTAAATTAAAAAACAAAGTTTTTCGGCAAAAATTCAAGAACTTCACGCAAATATCAAGTGTAAGGAACACTAACGCTTAGATTTGGTAGTAAAATAAATTTGTAGTATAAACTACATATTAACAACAAATGAATAGTGCAAACTTTACACAACTACTAGGTGTAGAGAATACTAACAGTCAGATTCCCAATTCTGATTTTACGTAGAAAAAAAAACTAGAATTTTACTTTATTTTTATCCTATTCGACCTCGCCCGACTTCTGAACAGAGAAAGTGGCGAACAAAAAATGTACAAACACGTATTTTCCACTGTCCACCACATTGTAAACTTTAAAAATCTGAACCTAACGCCCATTGAATGTAAATCAATTCGGTTCGGGCCAGTTTGTTGCCCTTTGATTGTAGTAGGTTTGTAAGTGCCAAACTTATGTTCCGCAAAATATTTGATATGATTTATCAATCAAAATACGAAAAAACCTGTTTTTTTCGACCACTTTACACCTCAGATTTCGAACTTTACACCCCATAAACAACTCAATATTACGTTTTTTTGAACGCGGCTTGCTTCGACGTGTAGCCATTAGAAGTTACTTTATTTCTATTTTATTTAATTAACCCCAACTTTTGTCAGTGAAATCTTGGAAAAAATCTGTTTTTTTACTCATCCACTAGAGTGTAAAGTTTAAAACCCTGGTACTAACTGCGTATTGATTGTAGAAAAGTTTGCTGGTAAGCACAAGATAGCCCTTGATCCGTAGTACATTTCTGTCAGAAAAAATTTCCTAAAACTCATAACCGGAGTTGTTGGCAGACATAAACATGTCGAAAACTCGGCCAAAATGTGTCTTTTCGCCCCCAGATTTTCGCACTCTTTACACTCCCATTCGACAACTGAGGCGAAATTCAAAACACATAAAAGTGTTATCTGCAGAACCTAAATAGATATATGAGTCAAATGAAGTACATGGTTTTGCCAAAAGAATTGAAAAAATGTAAAAAGTCAGCATTCAGAAGATTCGAACCCATCATTCTTTGTTTAATACCGCATCCGAGAACGGAGTTGTCAACCACTGCGCCAACTCGACATATCAGCAGATTTCAGCTTGATTATCCTATTTTGAAAGATATTCATCATTCTACTGATGTTTAAGAATAGTGCATTTATGATGATAAAAATAATTATTTATTAAAGACGAGTCAAAAACCTCTGAAATACGAAAAATCTGATCAAAAATATGCAATGCGGAGTTATCTATCGGCATTAGAAAATAGATGTATATATAATTCAAAGTTCACCTCTTCATACCTCAACAAACACTGGCTGTAGAAAAGTTTAAAGGTCAGATTCGTTATTCTGACCTTACGGAGAACATTTGAAAAAAATTCATCCTCCACGACGCTCTGGGCGCAAAAATGCTTCTCGGTGTAAACTTTACACTTGTGCTAATACCGCAATATTGGGTGTATAGAAACAAAATAAACTGGGATCTGTAACACTAAGGTTAGGGCACCTTTTAAGCATAATTAGCATGTTCCGCCTACTTAGCGGAGTAGTTGAAGAGATATCGTTTTTCGTCTCGAACCCTTTACACTAAAACGATCACAGATCAAGAAATATTGCGTTATAAGAAAGAAAAAAAATCGGTTTTGAGATTTTGCAACCCTCTACATTATAAAACCGATTGGACTGCACAGAAACCAAAATTGAGTTAGATAAGCTGAAGGACACGCAAAGAGTAAAAAACACGTATACTTTACACTTTTGTGCAACAACCATTGACTGTAAAGAAATTTTAAGGTCAGATTCGTAATCTACAGCTGGGAGGCAACATTTTTAAAAAAAATTGGCCCGCCGCAAATTATTTGATTTTTTGCTTTACACTTTACACGCTCATTGCTAACTCAGTATTGAGTGTAAACAAAAGAAAAAAAGACAAGCATCGAATTTTTTAATTATTCATCGATTAAAAAAAACCGCACCTCCCAGGTGTGTGCCGTTGTTGCTGTGAGGGGGACACAAATTTCGCACTCGCTGTGATGAACATATAAGAAAAAGGATGGCCAAGTATATTATAGGTAGCGCTATCGCGCTACCTATGATATTAATACCAAAGTACAATTGTCTGAGGACAAAAAAACAATGAGTGTAAACTACTTTACATCACTGTTGGATGTAAACAAACGCGCCTACGTGACGTCTCACATTTGATTCTTTGAAAATTTCTAGACTACAGGAAAAAATTAGGTTTCTGGAATGCTCAAAAACGAAGATAAATACATATGTAGTGTAAACTTCATGTAAACACCTAGTGTAAAGAAGGTTTTGGTCAGATTCGTAATTTTGATATTGTTCCGATATTACGATTAATATTTATGAAAAAATTAAGTCTCCCTAATGTTCTATGGGCAAACTAACAATAGGTGTAAACTACTTATACAACATTATAGAATGTAAACATATGCGCCAGACTGGCATATCAAATTTGGTATCTGGTCCATTTCTAGACTTGATAATCGTGTCCCTGACTCATAACCGGAGAAGCAGGCAGAAAAAACAAGACAGAAACGCACTGTAAACACCAAATTTTTGACTTTACACTCGCTAAATATTAATGTATAGACAATTTGCTTTGACATGCACCCGATATAAAGCACTTTATTTTTATTCTATCAGACTTATCCCGACTTCTGGACGGAGAAAGTGGCGAACAAAAAACGCAACAAAAACGTATTTTCCATCATTTAGAACACTGTAAACTTTAAAATTCCGTACCGAACTCCCCATTGAGTTTAAAGAAATTCGGTTTGGTACAATTTGTAGCTTTTAAATCGTAGTACATTTCTGTGTGCCAAAATTCTCTTGCAAAAATTATTTGGTATGATTTATTAATCAAAATTCGGAAAAAACGTGTTTTTTCGCCCATTTTTTACCTCTGATTTCGAACTTTACACCCCCATTAATAACTCAATATTGCGTTTTTTAAATGCGGCTTGCTGCGATGTGTAGCCCCTGAGAGGCACTTTATTACTGCTGTATTCAATTTACCCTGACTCATAAGCGGGAAAATTTGGCAGAGAAATCTTAGTTAAAATCCGTTTTTTTACACCATCCACTAGAGTGTAAACTTTAAACCCCAGGATCTAACTCACCATAGAGCATAGAAGACTTTGCTTATATGCAGAATGTAGCCCTTGATCCGCTCTACATTTCTGTCAGAAAACATTTTAAAAAACTCATAACCGGAGTTAGTATCGGACATAAGCAGGTTGAAAACTCGACCAAAAAGTGCTTTTTCACCCCCAGATTTTCGCACTCTTTACACTGCCATTCGATAACTAATGCGAATTTCAAAAAACAAAAAAAGTGCCATCTGTAGAATTCATCCTTCTATTATCCTATCCTATTCAATTCTTCGAGTCATCAATACTCAGTTGTCCACATGCCGCAGTAAAAAGGTCCCAAAATTTGTCCTATGTTATAACGTTACACAAAAACTTTACACCTTCTTTACACAGTCAGTTTTGAGTTTCAAGAAAAACAAAAAAACACGGGCAGCGAATTTTTTTATTATCTTTCTTTTAAAAAAAACCGCACCTTCCAGAAGTGTCCCGTTATAGCTGTAGGGGGTGCACAGGTGTTGGGGGTACCCAAGTATATTATAGGTACGCGCTAACGCGCTACCTAAGATAAATTCATACCTACAGATACAAAACTAAATGAAATAGCGTCAGTTGCTATTACACCAAGAAGTTATGTGCATTCGTGAGAGCTTATTTTTTGATAAAAGTAAAGTTATGCAGACAGGTCAAATCTCTCTTATCGGAAAATGCAGCTAAGCAGACGAGTATTACACCTGTCAAAAATGATGGTGCAAGCGGAATGAGCAGACAGGTAAAAACAAGTTTCTAAAATTGTCGCTTGTCATCTGTCAGTCGGAATCATAAGTGGGCGGCACCAAGATTCTTGGGGAGGGGGTGTGCACGATTTTTCAAAGATAAAAAATGGCCTTAAAAATGGTAGTATGGCGAAAAAACACAATTTTTCAACGTTTCTCATCGAGCACTCTCCTTTGGCATCAAAAAACTGCGTAAAAAAGAAAAAATTTTCAAACTTGAATTCAGGGGGGTTATTTTGGTTTCTGGGGGGTATTTTGGTTTCTCGGGGTTGCATACCCCAAACCCCCTGCCCCACGCCCAGGTGTGGTCGAATACCTGACACGAAAGCGGTGCAACTGGAATGAGCCAGTCATATGTCAGGAAAGGCTCTGACAGGAAAAATGGTGCAACCGAATTTCTGTAAAAAGTGTCACTTGTCGCTTATAGACAGTTGGCAGGCACATGGTGCAACTGGGCCCTGATCGGCCATGCTGTGCATTTATGGGGTCTGCCCTATCCCCTTCAAGAATATGTTTAGGCAGCAACCACATGCCGGGATCACGGATTGTGTAAGTCTCAAATTATTAGAAATTCAAGAAATTATCTGCGGGTGTTTCTGAATTCTAGGAGTTGAAAACCTCAATTACCCATCTGCCCTCTTCCAAACGCCCTTTTTATGGAGGATTGTGGTTATAAATGTAAGAAAGCAAAGTTGCCTAGAAAAATTGGTAAATTTTTCTTTTTTGACGAAATTAGAAAGGATCGTGTCTTTAAAATACTTTGAAATGCCAGATTCGTTCCATCTCAGGATAAAATAAAGATGAATCAATGGCAAGGAATCAATTCATCATGTGAACGTTAACGACTTGTGGACTTTGTTTACTGAAGGTTTGATGCGCCTCTGAATTAAGATTGTCTTAGCGCAATGACGTCATCGGAATAAACATTACGAAAGCAGCTTTTTTCGAATCAGGAATCTTTGATTTAAAATAGAATCTTGGTCGAAAAAGTGCCGAGAAACTTGGCTCGGCTGGTCTTATGCAACGCAAGGGAATGTACTATTGTTGTGTGTGTATCGCATTTTAAATAATCTACTTCTTACATAACCGAAAAATATTGAAAAAAGGTCAAAAATCTTAATTGGATGTTATGTTTGAGAACGGTGTCTCAACCTAAGAAGTTCGATCCCCGAAATTCCTCACCTGAGATCATGGTCTGGCATGAATAAGTACCTCCCTAGTTTTAGCTAACATTTTGTATCCTGTAATCTCAAAATCACTCATATGCTATAATCGGCTTAAAGCTCAAGATAAATACTATGTATTTTTAACTTCAAAATTATGTAAATTTTTATATTATGAGATATTATGGTTATCAATTATCACTGCCTACTGCTTCAGTCAGTGAAAGATGATAAATTACCAAATGATGTTCTATTCAGAATTATAAATCTTGCCACAGATGAATCCTAAAGACCCCAGAATTAAATTTTCAAACATTTTTGTTATTTTCGCGATTTCTTGATAACAGAATCGAATTATCAGGATAGAGGCCGCACAAGTAATCAGGGTCCTCTTTTGACACACTTTCGAGTAGACCGTTTCCCATTCAGTT
This sequence comes from Mermis nigrescens, assembly GCA_036768485.1. NCBI lineage: Eukaryota > Metazoa > Nematoda > Enoplea > Mermithida > Mermithidae > Mermis > Mermis nigrescens. The sequence goes on from JAVLUZ010000142.1 coordinate 847,953, forward strand.
AAACCTTGAATTATACAAATGATAGCAAAGAAAAATGCTCCGATAAAACAAAAAAGACGAACATACTTAGGATTACGGATTGTTATAGATGCAGAAGGAGGGGATTAGGAAAAAGCTACCGATGTCTAAAGTCGCAAAATCTGCTAAAACCAGACTCTCTCTATGCAACGCAAAAAATCGAAATAGATTCTGCGGCCTACAGATTGAAATAAATTATCTAACCAAAAAACGATTGAAAAAGCAGCATGTTAGATAAGCAGTAGCTAAGGGATGGTAGGTGGAGTAAACTAGAAGCTACTTTTTACTTGAAACAGACTGCATGTAGGTACACTTACATGGTCGCAACGATTGTATCTAACCATCAATCGATGCCAGCTTTGTTTGCTGCAATACTCATGGTAACAAAATAAAACACCTCTAAATACAATTGCAGTTAGTTTTCTATCAGTTACGATACAAAGCAGTGCATTGCAACTTGCAAGCAATTCATTAAAAGATAGCATTTCAGACACTCTTATGTGAAGCATTTAAAATTATTCAAAGAAGGTTATACTTTTTTAGAGGCCGCAAGAACGTATTTCGATTTTTTGGCGTTAGTAGTTATGCGTGGTACCTTGGAGTGCAAACGCTATAACATAGGCAATTCTTAAGGATGGGCAATCGGTTAAGCATAGGCTAACGCTATAACATATACAGTGCTTAAGCATAGGTGAGGGGTGGAACCCTGCGCCCTGAGGTAGGGGCCAGGGCACAATGGTTAAGGATAGGCATGCTATAAGATAAGCAATGGGGCGTATGTAAGAGCATCGTGCCTTACGCTCCTGGTACCATCGTATTATCTGTTGCTTTATGCACATACTTTGTTTTATGCAGCTTGTGTATTATGTTCACATTGACAATGCGTTTTTACCTACTTTTTATATGTTTTCTTTAATACTTTTACCGAATAAATTTTCTTCTTCTTCTTCTAAGGATAGGCAATGATATAACATATACAATGGTTGAGGATATGACATAGTTGAGGAGTGAAAGAGATAAATTAAGCCTAAACAGGCCAATGTGTGAAATAAGCCTAAGATTAAACTAGGATTAAACCTGAACTAAGTGTAAAGCGACCTGACATTCTTCTTCACACCCATACTAGCGCGCCTGTGCCTTGGGATGAGGGAGGGGGAGTCCCCACTTGTCAAGCATGTATCCCCATAAAATGTGGCAGTGTTCAGCTCTTACTAACACTGCTACTCAGTCTTAAATATACCGTAAATGTGCCAAAGTAAGACTAAATCAAGCCCAAAGACTGAGTATCAGTGTAAACTAAGTCTAAGCATGATAGAAATTTATCAAGCAGTGTATGACATCCCGGTCCTTTATGCTCATCTAGAAGATTATGCAGCTAAGTCTTAAGTGAAGAATAAGCAAATTTTGTGAAGCGAATTCGATTAAGCCTAGCTAAGCTAGGGAATAAATAGGGCCTAAGGAGTAATGATCTGTGTATATATAAATATAACTTCCTGGTCCTTTGACTTCCTGGTCCTTTGTCACTTCCTGGTCCTTCGTCACTTCCTGGTCCTTTTGACTTCCTGGTCCTTTGTAACTTCCTGATCCTTTGACTTCGTGGCTCTTGCTTATGTCGCATTGGGTAGTGTGTTGAATGACTTCATGGCCCTTCGTCACTTCCTGGTCCTTTTGACTTCCTGGTCCTTCCTAATAGTGTTAATCAGTGGTCCGTTCTTGCTACCACTGCACACACTGCGCCTGTGTGATAAGCGAAATAACCGAGGCGGGGGTCCGCTATTGCTACCCCTGCCATTGCAAATAATGGACCAATAGAGCTGAAATCTTGGATTCAGATCAAATCAAGTATGTGTTGTAAAAGATGCACCTGAAATGCTGTAAGTTCGTGAACTAATTTAGCTGAAAACTTGTTGATTATGGGTCATGGTCAAGAAAATCTAGTATTTTTACTGTTTTTGACCATTTTTACATCAAAATACACTGTTTTTTGACCCAAATAGCTGAGTGGTAGGCTGTGCATGTACAACATGGGCTTAGCATGCTTACTACGAGACGCAAATGCGTTCAGTATATCATAAACACTTAGTACTTATCTTATAGATTAGTGATGCGATTGAGCTAAATTTTAGCATTTTTATGCATATAGGTTCAATGCGCTCTGTCCAAGGTTGTTTTACCATATAAAGCTCTGTCTTGCAAAGGAGATCAACATCAGTATGTGATGCCCCAACAGTCTATATCAGTGCCTGCACATACCGATTATAGTTTTTGCTGAGCATGTAACTTGTATGCCACAGGTATTATGACTAGTTAGGTCTCTGAGGCTATTTTTCTTTGCTGAATAGCTTAGCAAAGCCTTTCATTTTAATATAAAATATAGGTACCTTGATGTATTATCATTCTTAGTAGGTTCACAACTACTTTTTCTTTATTTGTATAAGTTAAAGTAAAGTGTGTGCTTGATTCAATTATTTAACACTCCATTGAAAATGGCTTCTGGATTGTAGACACTTAGAAAGAAAGTGTAGACATATTGTACAGTTTGGGAAAAAGTGTGCAGAGTTTGGAAGAAAATGTGCAGACTTTGGAAAGAAGTGTGCAGAGTTTCGAAAAAGATGTGCAGAGTTTGGAAAAAAGTGAGCAGAGTTTCGAAAAAAGTGTGCAGACTTTGGAATATTTTTACACGTTATGACTAGGAAGTGTGCAGAGTTTAAAAAAGTGTACAGAGTTTATAGGTGCAGAGTTTGGAAAAATAGTGTGCAGAGTTTGGAAAAATGTACAGAGTTTGGAAAAAGTGTGCAGAGTTTAAAATATGTGTGCAGAGTTTGGAAAAAAGTGTGCAAAGTTTGGAAAAAGTGTGCTGTGTTTTGAAAAATATTTAAATATCAAAACATATCTTAAGATTATTCAAATGCCATTATCATTCAGCCAACTATAGTATAATAGAGACGTGTAGTCTAAGTGGGTGGCCTGAGTACATCACTTTTTCAGGGCTAAGAGCGGCAGATAAGAATGATTTGTTCAAAAACTCTTTTTGCTTCGACATAGTCTATTAGATAAATTACACTATTATTAACTTGAGTGATTGGCCGTAAATACTGGGTGGCCTACTTGGGTAAAGTGGCTGTAAAGTAATTTATCAATCAGTCAATTTTCATAGAAATAGGTATCATTTGCATACATACTTGCTACATAACAGTCCAGGCTGTTTGTTGACTATAATATTCATTATTGCAACCTTCATACATGTAGGAAAATATTGTATTTTCATGGACCATAGACATAAAGATTACAATACTGTTTGATAGTCTTAAACAGTATACTGCAAACAGTAGACAAAGTCTATAGAATTTATTAGCATGCTTTTAAAGTTTTGAGCAAAGTTTGTAAAGTTTGAAACATTTTTTTGTAAAGTTTGGAACAAAGTTTGTTAAAGTCAGAAGAAAGTTATATAAATGTTCAGATATCAGCTGAGATAAGTACTTTCTTGTCAAAAGACTACACTGGCTGATAAGTGTCTAGTACAACCGGAAAAAATGTGCCTGTCAGATTTACATTTTCAGGCTCGAGCAAAATTGTCGTCTGTCAAGCGGACTTGTCATTTGTCAGGCAAAACTGTCACCTGTCACATTCTAAATTGTTAAAGGGTGATGCAACCGAAATAATTTTAACTTGTCAGTGTCATTAGTTGACAGACGCCTGTCACATGTTGGCTAACAAGGTTTTGGTGCTATTGGGCCCTGAGGGGGGCATCCGGTCTAGGAATCAAATATTGACCCTTTTGGGCATAAATAACCTCAAAAATTGATTTAAGCGCAAAAATAGCGTAAAATGTACGTTATTACACTGTTTCTGGTCGATTGAAAGCGTTTCTGAAGGAAAATTTTCAATTTTCATCCATTTTTAGTCTTCATTTTGCCTCATTTTCCCCAGATTTTTTGTTTTTCTAATTTGAGGGTCATACCACACATGGGCGTCGAGGGATGGGAAGTCTGGGGTATACAACAAAGGTGGTCGGCACCGAAATCCTGGGGGTGCAAGATTTATCAAAGGTCAAAAAAATGGCCTTAAAAATTGTAGTATGGCGGAAAAACACAATTTTTCAACGTTTCTCATCGAGCACTATCCGTTGGCATCGAAAATTGCAGAAAGCAAAAAATTTTAAAAATTGAATTCTGGAGGTATTTTGGTTTTTGGGGTTATTTTGGTTTCTTGGGGGTGCATTGCATATCCCCAAAGTCCCCATGCCCAGGTGTGGTATACAACCCCAGCAGATATTGAAAAAAGCCCCGCAGATTACTGTAGACCACATAATTCTATTTTTAGTAACATTTTTGGTGATTTTCGACAATTTTTTTGGCGATTTCACTTCTTCCGCCCCCCCCAATTTTCTTGCTGCTCATGCATGGTTTAAACTCCCAAACCTTCCTCCTTCTTGCATATCGGGTTGACCTCCAGAATAGCTGCTGCGCTGACCCGCTGCGAATTGGCTATTGACCTCCAGAATTATCGATCTTACGAAAAAAATCGCAGCTTTTTAAGCGTTTTTAGTGACATTTTGTCTAAAAAGTGTCAAACTTTCGGCGCTTTGCGCCATTTACTTTTTTTAAAATTGTATTTTGTTCAACTTACTTTGATTTTTTAACAGTTGTTCGTATGTTATAAAGAACGAACACCACCTAAAAGGTCGTAAAGCAGGCTTGTCGACGTGTACCCATGGTTGAGCCAAAAAAGGGCATTTTTTCGAACTTATTCAACGCTAACCCTCCAGAATTTCGATCCCTTATATAATCTGTGGTAACGCCCATTCAAGCGCCAGACTGCCTAGTCTTTTTTGCTGAAATAATCACACCTTCCCTTCCATATTCTTTTCCGGCGACAGAGTAATCAATGAATCATCCTTTTTTGTGAGATTGTGCTCTAGAATGATGTTGCCTTAATGGCAAGTTGCCCGAGCAACCTTTGATGCACATATTATTCAGTTGCAAATAACATATACACTGTAAAAGGTTATTAAATCCCGTAAATCGTAGTTGTTCAATGCATCAGTGAGCAACTGGTTTCAGTAATTTCAAAGTACCCAGCTTTCGATCGAGCAATATATAATATTTTCGACGTTGTTGCCTTGGAATCGACGAACGAGTGCGTTTTTTATATAGGTTTCAGGAATTTCATTTATTCACAGGCCTGTCGCGGATTACGCAAGCAAATGGTTCCGCAAAGAAAACAAAGGGCAGCAAAGCAAATAATGACGTCATTATTGCAATGCCCCTAAATTGGACGGAATACTTTTTCCCGTCTTTTTTGTCTAAACATGCTCGTATTACATGAAAACCCGCGCCGCGTTATAATAAACAACCGCGTTTCATACGACGTGGTTTCGTTCCGAAAATTTCGAGTTGTTTATGTCGAAGCCCGATTATAAATATTGCTGCGCGATTTTCGTTTTGATAAGCTAATGTCGGAAGAACAATCTGATTAAACAGGGATCTAAACTGCAATTTAGTTACATATGTGCACGGATATTTGAATTTAGTGAACATGATGTATGTATTCGTTAATTGCTATATGTAATTTGTTATTTAGAACAGCTTTTAAAGTGTAAACTTCAGTTTAAGTTCTTATGTGCCCAAATTTGTGTTCCAATGAGCATTATTATTACGACATTGCTGCACACAACCATAGGCGTGCAGCAGCCAAATTTTGGGGAATCCGATGGGGTAAAATTGCCAAAAATAGCACTAGAAAATGAATTTTGTGCGTTCGTCCGCCGGATTCTCGGTCGGCAGGATAGGGGGTATAGACCCCCTCACCACATATTTAAATAAACAAGTCGGCTTTGCGCGAAATAAAGTTTTTAGTGTTGATGAGTTAATTTAATAGTCAAAATGCTTAACAGGGCTAGAGTCATACTTCAGGAATTTGGGTTCAGTTTGCTGGCTGTCTGAAAATTTTCAAATTTGATGCATCATAATTAGCGAACGTTAAACTTTTTAAACAAATGCAAAAGTTGGTTTGGGATCACGCATGCGCAGGGCGAATTTGTGGGGTTAGATATGGCGTCAAAAAATTTTCAGAGGAAGAAAAATGGATCGAAAAATTGCACTAGGGGCCAAAAAACATTATTTTTTCGACGTTTCTCATTGAATTCTATCTATGTGGTATCAAAAGAAAACAAAAAAATTAAAAAGTTCAAAAATTGGATTTCGGAGATCGGCGGAGTTTTTTGGATTTATTATTGCTAAAACATCCACGCCCATGTGTACTTGAGATAAAAGCCCAACTTACATACATTCTATGTCCTGCACAGAAGAAAGCTTTACTGGGCTCTATTATAGATTTTGCGTCTACGCCATTTTTCGAGGCTCTCCGAATCCAATATTTATAAATCAAACGTTAATTAAATTTAAAACCAACATTAATTATTTCATGGTGCAAGAAAGAAACATTAAAAAGATAAAAATGAAAATCACAGCCCAAGGTACGTTTTGAAGTCACACCAATGTATGAATCATAGTGTCTTTGAATTCGTGGCTGTGTACGCATATAGTTAAGTACGTGGTTCGAGTGCACTGATTGCTACTACTTTATATTAGTTGAAATTGACGTCACGCTTTCACCCACGTCTTCGACTATTCGAATTGCTTGTTTCATGCAACTTGCAGACTTTGCGAACTAAATTAATAGATTTATTGAGATAGTGGATCCAGACAATCTATTTTGACGTGTTTTCATGGGTATTGTTATTTACAAGGTACCACAGGGGGTCTGGGGTCTGGCTGGACCCGTTGAAAATCTGAAAGACTCGCAAAAATCAATGGACCACGAATTGGATTTTGGTGCTCTGGCTATTGTGCTCGATCGGACCTCCAGAATCTGGTTGCTGCCCATTTTTATGGTTGCTGCTTGTTAGAGCTTTGGTTGAAGAGATTGTTAAAGGGTGCGATTAGAGCTAAACGTGTACCTATATGAAGTTGCTCACGCAAGTTTTATAGAATCGATAAATTGCGCTATGCATAAGTACAAATTTTTACGCTAGGTCAAATTAGGTATCTTTATTTTGCCCGCTATTTCGCCCATTAATTAGTTTTTGTATAGAAGCTTAGGAAAGTTACTATTGTTCAGCTGCGAGTATAACTTGATAATTCGTGATGAATAATTAAAATAATCGCTCGCTCTTTTTGTACACTTTATATTACTTTTTTAGAATTTCTGTACTTCAGATGCATCCCCGAACACTGTTATTTTTTTGTACAAGTCAAAGATTTTGAGGCTCGTACAAAGATTTTCGGAGCGACATTTATACATATTTGTGCACAAATAGGCAGCTTTTGGCCGATTTTCGATTATGCAAAAAAATCGAAGTTTTTGTACAAAAAACAGTGTTTCGGAATATATGACTCAGACGCGTAACCCTCGAAATTTTGGTTGAGGCCCCGGCCTTTTTAGGGGGAAAAAGGTGTAAATCAACTCCAATTTTTGGCCAAGAATAGCAAAAAACATACATCATAAAATGGCTAAAAATGCAAGTTTTTCTCAAAAATTACAAAAATCCGGGGGGGGTGTTGGGACGGGACGACCAACTTCCCCTCTTACATGTCGGACATAACCGACTGCTCCAGATTTTTTACGCCATCGCCATACTTGTACGCATTTCCCTAAATGGTCAACGTATTATTAAGTCAAACTATTGTTTTTCTGATGGTTTCTTATGATTGTTTATCTGCCTCCAGATTATGCTTAAATTTTAGAGTATAATTCGATTTCTCATTTTCTGCTCAATCTTTACCTTTATTTAAAATTTTAGCCTGACTGTAAGAAGCATCACTATCATACTTGGGCAGCACCGAAACTCTGGGGGGGGGGTTAAAAATTTCAAAGGTCAAAAAATGGTCGTTAAAGTTGTCGTACGGCGAAAAAACACCATTTTTCGACGTTTATCATCGTAGCACTATCCAATTGCATCAAAAAATCGCTAGAAAAGCAAAAAAATTTCAAAATTTGAATTCTAGGGGTATTTTGATTGGGGATATTTCAACTTCTGGGGTGCATACTTCCCGAACCCCCCACGCCCATGTGTGATCACTATTAGCTTTATTTTCGCTTACAATCATTGCGCGATCTGGCAGATCTTTCTGTTTCGCATGTTCCCTTTCACGATTTACTCGTTAACATAATATTTAAGCGACTACCACAATGTATTGACAATTGTATCGTCACTTAAACATGCACGTCTTCTGAACTTTGACGATTCAAAAACTTTTCTACATATTTTTGCATATTTATTGTGCGAAAAGCGACGTAATCGGAGTAATGCACAAACATAGAGTCGATGACTTCTTTGAAGAGAGAATCTGAAAACCGGTTCATTTAAGTGATGGGCTGAAATATCTTGATCGCGCGATAGATATGTCGAATTTTTTGGCTCGTCGATTTTCGCAGAGTGGTTAGAACCGGATCTTGAAAAACCGTCTGAACGGTCCATGAGGATCTCCATATATATGTACGCGCTTATGGGGAAAAAAGCAGAATGATCAGTACGCGGACATTATAATATTCCATTTGCTAGTTGACCTAATATGTACGACGAGTATGACATTCTTGTCTTGGGACCAGTTAACTTCCGCCGTTTTGTGATTCTCGTGATTTTTACATCTTATTTTGCATTTACGGCTTTTCATACTTAAGTGCATGCATAACTCGATTCATTAGCGTTAAAATAGCGTTAATATTAATGTTTATCATGAACAATATTTAGACTCAATGTTAATGATTAAAGGGGCTGAACCTTAAAACCATACTATATATATGTCCTTAAGCCTTCAGCCCTTTTTTAATGTTGATTTTAGGGGCGTTGAGGAAATTAGCTGTTGCTTGGAAGCAACAAATAACAAGTTTTAAGGGCTTAAAGGATTTTGCGTATTTTAGCGATTTTAGGGAATTTACGGTTTTCAAAGCTGTAAGGAATTCAGGTGGTTTAAAAGATATCATGCCGACAAGTTTCATGAAGTGATGTCCCGGAAATTCGTAGACTTTTTATTTACAGAGTCACGACACGACTCTTGCGTTTCATGGCTTTTTCAAAAGTCCCTCTTGTGAAGCAACTATAACAACTTGGAAGGTAGATCGAGCAAATCGATTACTATTAGAAAACATTTATTTCGTCGCATCTAATAAGAAATTCTTGCTTTTGAAACCAAGCTGAAATGAATTCTCTGGCTTAATACTTGATTCTCAGGTTTCTATACAGCGTACAAGATCTGAAATATGCCTATTCATCGCCCACACACCTACAAATTCCTGTTCCTCTTGGCGTAAAACTTTTCCCATTTAGCTTTTTATGCCGCTTATTCCCTTTTTCTGCCATTTTTTACCGCGTGTTTTTTTAAATTTATATATTTATTCGTCAAGTTTTTCAGGCACAGTAGACCACAGATGCACAGAATGGCTGGTCTGGGAATCAGCCACTCTGAGTGGTAAGATATTGAGCTTTTCTGGGCTAAAATGATGTCAAGCATTGGTATATAATTTTAAACTAGCGTTAAAACTTTCCTAATCTACTACATTGTCTGGTCAATTTCGAGCGTTTTTGAAAAAATGTTTAATTTCAATAGGTTTTTGCTTTCATTTTGCCTCATTTTTCTATAAAAATTTCCAATTTTTCCACTCTAGGATTCAAAGCTTCATATTGTATGTTGATGTATGCAGCAGACATTGATCAATGTACACTCATACGGTACACTGTGTTGAGGTTAGTGCTGGTGGAGCTTCCTCCCCGACTTCCTTGTATCATAGGCGTTGAGTTTGTTTCCCGAATTACGACTAGATATGTAGGTCGAAGCCAGGATTTCTTGACCAGGGATGCGAGCATTGTGTAAAGTATGTTCGCTCTGGCTTCAGTTGCTAAATTTCATTTTTCGCTTTAAAAAATTAATCAAAAAAATTGCTTTGAGTGACTAAATTGTTCAGAGATAACATGATATAAACATCATTTCCAGTGTTTTTGCATACATTTTGAAGTTTTTCTCGCTTTTCGGCACAATTTTATATCTTTAACTAGCTGGACCGGGGTGCGGCCGCACCACCCGTGCTCTCGCTTCGCTGGCTACGGGCCTGGATATGTCGTAGTTGGAAACACGCCTGGTCGGTAGGAAGCCCAGGTTCGAGCCCCGGTTAGCCAAATGGTTTTCGCTATTTTTCCGTGCGCAAATCCATGACCACCATATTATATGTGGGCGTGGGCAGGCACGTAGCTCTGGGGGAATGGGGGATCCGGCCCCCCAAAATTCAGAAAAATCGGAAAAATATGACTTTTTAAACGTTATTTTGTGCTATTTTTGGCCTTTTTGGGCTTAGTCCACCCAAAATTTTTGTTGTTCCCCCCAAAATTGGTGTTGGTCCTCCCAAAATAGGACGGCCAGCTACGTGCCTGGTTACGGGGAGCGTTTGAGAAGGTGTATTACGCCCCTGAGCTATAAAAGACTGATACTCGTAGCTATATAGCTATTTTAACCGGAAAAACACTGTTATATAGCCTTTTTAGGCTCGGAAAACTTGTTTGTTCAGAAATGCTTTGTAATTGTTTTCTTTCTGAATTGTGAAGGAATTCATAATTACTTTTTCAACTTCGAAAAGGCTAATTAGCTATTTTAAATCCAAAATAAAAAATACTGCGAAAACGATAGTCACAATGCGATTTCATCGTTTTTCGTTGTCGAATAGTTTTAACAAAGCAATTAGCTAAGCGTGTCCAGATTTTTGGTTGTCAACCCTCCCCAAAAGGATGGCTTTGCGCACCAATGGACCGGAAAACATACGCATACGCTATTGCAGCGTTGCGCACTCGAACATAAATCTGATTCGCGCTGATTTCGTCAATTAACCCGCCTATTTATCAGGCCAATTATACCAAAGATTTCACCAATAAAAATTCCGGAAATTTCGTTTCAGGTAATTTAAAATATGCAACAGCCATCTTACGTGAGACACGAAGTGTACGACAATGATCCGCGGTGGCGCTGCTGCTGCGGCAGCCTCCACGTGCGCACTGGCGCCATTATAATCGGCGTTTTGGAATTGCTCGGCATAGCCAGCAACGCTGTAGGGCTTATCGTGCAAGCCGCAAAGGGCTCCAGCACTGGCATGCCGGGCAGTATCATCTACGGGCTTGTGGGTGTGTTCGTATTTTTTTTAATTTATTATATTTTTCTCATTTCATTAAATAATTTTGAGTACGTGATTTGCTTTCAATGAATGTGATTGCGCTTTTATCGATTATTTTATTTTTTGCATTTTCGTTTTTCTGTTTCGTAAATTGTTTTCGTTTATTTTATTAGGCTTATCGTCGATTGAATGTATTTATGAAATTTGACTTGAACATTTTTCTACCGTTTAGCGTCACGCACCACACCTGGGCGTGGGGGTTGGGGGTATGCACTCTCCTCCTTTCCCCCGAGAAACCGAAATACCCCCCCCCAGAAATCAAAATACTCCCCCAGAATTCAATTTTTGCAAATTTTTTTCGTTTTTTTCGCAATTTTTTGATGCCAATGGATAGTGCTCGATGAGAAACGTCAAAAAATGGTATTTTTCCGCCATACCACCATTTTTAAGGCCATTTTTTGACCTTTGATAAATCTTGCATCCCCCCAGAATTTTCTTGCCGCCCACGTATGCAAGCGACTATAGTTTTTGCTGTCGGAACAGCAGGCTTCATAAAGCCGTCTGAAAAAGAAAAGAATTTCGGTGGAGCATGGATTAAAGTGTTTGCTTGTTCTTAATCCAGAATTTTCTTTAGGCAAAACCTAATGCTACTTCAGCATGCTGTATGATTTGTCATTTTTTGATAATTTTTAGGTTTTTTTTATAACTAATTTTTTGATAATCCATTTTTGAAGGCAGTATACAAAGCCGAATTAAGAGGGAGTGGGGCTCTCCTCTGTCGTCAAAAAATAGTTAGATGCATCAGAGAAAAATGCATATTTTTCGATGATTTTATCCATTTTTGATCAAGGCTTCTTTTGACGCTTCCCGCCTGCTGGTACTTATTAACAATATTTCTTGACTTTCTTGGTTCCCTAAAAACATTTTTTTGGGTCAGCCGAGTAGTGTATGTACAGAAAAAAATCATTTTTAGTCCTTACAATAATTTTTCGAGTATTTTTCAGCACTTTGTGTCGACTTCTTTACTAATTTTGTGCCTTATTGGTGGAAACTTTTCGAAATTTTTTTATTTTTTCGTTCACGAATGATTCAGTCTCTCAAAAAACGGTAAAAATAGCTACCTTAGACATAATGGACGGATTTTAAGACAATTTTAGATTGTATTAGAAAAATTTGGGCTTCCGCCACCTCCCCCCGTCAGGAAGTCCTTGATCCGACACTGGCAACGCATGTTGAAGTAAGCATGAGAAAAATAAAATGAGACATTGAACACGATACTATTAATTTCATTATTAAGATCGATTTAAAAATTGATGGTAATTAAAAATGTTTTAATTAAAATTATGAAATTACCGCAAGTGTGTAGGAACGGCGATCACCCTAATCGTCGTCGGTCTGATGTTCTACGCGATGAAATCCGAAAACGCCACCCTAATCCTGCCCCACCTGATCTGGCAAGTGATAGGCATCGTTCTGTTCGTCGGTTTCGCCGTCGCCATGATCGTCCTGATGGCCGTCGGCAGCGCGTTGGTGATGTCGACGAGCGACAGCGACGGCAGCGGCACGGCGGCCGGCGGCGTTTTTCTGGGGGTCACTATCGTCATGGTGGTCATTTTTATGCTGGTCGCCGCGTTGGAAATTTGGTTTTTTACCATTGTGCTGCGCCTGTACCGTTACTACCGCGAGAAGCAGGACGCCACCCAGATGCAAGCCGTTCAGTACAGCAACGTCGCCCCGCCGCAGAACGCCTATGGAGCTAAACACATTGCCTAAGACGACACATTTAACCACGCTATGGCCGTTATTTACCTAACTGTAAATTTTAGTTATAAATCGTTTTCTAATTTTGTATATGACGGGTTGAATTTCGCTCGTAAATTTTTGTTACTTACGAGCACACGTGGGCGTGGGGGTTTGGGGGTATACACCCTCAGAAGTTGAAATACTCCCCCAGAAATCGAAATACCCCCAGAATTCAATTTTTTGCTTTGTTAGCGATTTTTTGATGCCATCGCCCATGTGTTATTGGATATGTCTCTCTCTATATTAGTCTATTGTGTTTTAATTGTCAATTTAGGAGATAAGCTGAATGCGCGACTTTTCTCTGTAAGTAAGTTGATTGATCTGTCGGAAGACGAGAATAAATTATACCGAAAAATTTTTATTGAAAAACTCTCCTTTGCTATGCAGCTACAGTGCGAACAGCCTACAGTAATTAAAAAGGAATTACTGTAGCCTCTAAAACCATTCACTGAAAAGGGTCTACGACGTTAAGGCGCCAGCAACTTATAAATTATTCTCATTAAATCAATTTCGAAGCAATTTTAAAATAAATTATATATTCAGAAAGCAGGTTCTACAAGACATAATAGCAAATTGTTCTTTTTGATTCTATGAGTATTCATTTGTGTACAACAAAAAAAACTGTAGACAATGCAGTGTATTTTTAGATGCATTCAATTATCCCACTAAATTCAAAGATATTCTAAAAGTAATTTATACCATTACGTAGGGAATTGAATAAGCTTTCAGAATCTGTATTATGCTTTAATCATAGATGAAATGTTATTAATTAATAATAGTACAAAGAGTGTGGCGCCAAAACGTCCTATTCCGTACTGAAAAAGCTCTCGGATAAATGAAACAGCCTATAGTATGTACATATTTACCGAAAAACAACGTTATTTTAACGATATTAAACCCAAACGTTAATATCGTTTCCGTTAACGGCGACTCTCGAAAAAGATATCGCCTCATTGATTGTGACCATACGTGGGCAGCAAGAAAATTCTGGGGGAGGGGTGCAAGACTTTTTTGAAGGTCGAAAAATGGCCTTAAAAATGGTGGTATGGCGATAAAAACACCATTTTTCGACGTTTCTCATCAAGCACTATCCATTGGCATCAAAAAATTGCGAAAAAAACGAAAAAAATTTTCAAAAATTGAATTCTGGGGGGGGGGTATTTTGATTTCTGGGGGGGGGTAGTTTTGGTTTCTGGGTGGGTGCATACCCCCAAACCCCCACGCCCAGGTGTGATTGTGACCCGCTTGACCCACCGTCCCGCTTCACCCACCGTCATACTAGACCCGCTTTTTCGTCCCGCTAGACCCACCACGTGCATAATGAGGTGTACCACTAGACCCACCTTTTTGCGACTGTCCCGCTAGTCCCAATTAGTAATGTAAAAGATATCTTTATCTTCATATTATTAGCAAGATAAAGATATCTTTATCTTGACGATTTTTTTATCTTTATCTTTTGGAAAAATGACAGGCTATCCTTATCTTTTTGATTGGAATTTATCTTGCAAAAAAGATAAAGTATGTACATAAGTTAGCATGTAATCCAAAATGCAGGTTTGACGTGAAATACATTTAGACGCATTCAAGTTTTATTGTAATACAAGAAAAGAAAAGAAAACGATTGTTTAAACCCTATGGCATGCGGCCCAAACTAATGCCTGTATATCAACCTAAGTAAGCGGGAGTGATACCGATCTAAGCGGGAGTACTACTACTAGCACCCAAGTTAATCTAAGTCCAAGCCTAGGAAACATAGAGAAGTTTGAAAAAATCAATAACTGTTGCGACTATGTATACTTTGTACAGGCGCACAGAGCAGGGTTTTGATGCTTGTGAAAAGAAAGAAGTGGTCTGCCAGTAATAGTAGTACGTGGGTCAGTCAGATACCGCGGGTACACCCCTAAACCTACATTTATGTGTGCTTAATGCCTATCACCTCTTTGATCTCAGGTGTAAAAATTAGGGCATTCAGTTGACTACTTTACATCACCTACTCTCGTTTATTGCACTTCACAAACATCATTTTCCTGGGTCCAGACGACCATGTTTACATATGTACACTTTATCTTTATCTTTTTGATTCCTTTATCTTGCAAATTATCTTTATCTTTCTTAATTTTTTATCTTTATATTTATCTTTATCTTCTAGATTTTAAAATTTCAACTTTATCTTTATCTTTTATCTTGCAAAAACTCCTTATCTTTTACAACACTAGTCCCACTGTCTCGGAAGACCCAACCGAAAAAATGACATGCATATCACATGTGAAATGAAAAATAGTTATCAAGACGCTCAAGTGAATTCTGCAGAATTTGTTGTAATCATTAATTTAAAAGCAAGTTTGAGGTATGTGACAGTCAATAACAAGCCGTTTGTTTGTTTTCATGAATGTGCAATTGTGTATAATTAATTACCATAGGCACTTCAATCGAATCTGACAAGTCGGTAGGTACATTAAAAATCAGCAACTTTTATGATATCAAACATTCCTGCCTAATTTTCGGCACACTATAATCTTCTCAGTGCAGCAAATGCGTCAAATAATTGGTGATGTCTCAACAGCCCCACCAGTCCTAAAATCCCCACCGTCCCAACAGCCCCACCGTCCCAACTGCCCCACCAACCCCACCAAAAATTCCAACAGCCCCACCCGTCTCAACAGTTCCACCAGTCCCAACAGCCCTACCGTCCGAACAGCCCCACCAATGATCCCAACAGCCCCACCAATCCCTACAGCACCGCCCGCCAATCTCAACTGCCCCACCGTTCCAACAGCCCCACCGTCCCAACAGCCCCACCGTCCCAACAGCTCCACCGTCCCAAAAGCCCCACCGTCCCAACAGCCGCACCAGTAATCCCAGCAGCCTCACCATTACTGCAATCGCTATTTTACGAGAATTGCGTTTGGCGCATGTACTTTTGAAAAAAGAACTTATACAGGCTTCGTTTGATCATATAATTACAGCATGTATACATACAATTTAGGTAAGAACATTACCGCCCAAATGTAGCTGCATGCTGCATGCATTGATCGATGTGCACGAACGAAACAATAGATTTTCGATTGGCATAAAAGAAAGCTCAAACTTACATAAATGAACTTGAAAATAGCAAAATTGCTTTTAAGGACTAAAAAATGGTATGTATGTATTAACGCGTTTCGATTTATGTACGTCAGTAGCGCAAAGCATTAGGTAGGTACGTTATTAGCTGAGTTTTTATTTTTGATATTGCGGCATGAATGATTTTGTTCTATGAAAAAGGAAAGATAAGTGTTAAAATTGAATGAAAATCAAAACTTTAACGCTAATCTGCTTCAAAATAGCCAGAAAATATGGATTAGCGTAGTTTTTATGCTATTTTAACATTCATACCAGTTTTGAGATCATTTTTTGGCTCAAAACTCCTTCTCCAGACCGGTCGTGCAGTGCATCTATGATTATAACAGTGGGGCAGTTGGAACCAACATTGGCAGCGAACAAATTCTGCAGGTCTTGTATGGTAAAGTGACCTAGAAATGTGCTAAAAATAGAATTATTGGGTCTACCATAATTTGGGGGATTTCTAGAATTTCGGGTTGGGGTGGTTAAACTTTAAACATCCCCTCCACCCACGCTTATGTGTGCTTGTGCCAGTGCGACTGTTGGAACGTTAGGACTGCTGTAACGGTGGAACTGCTGGGATTGGTGGGGATTTTAGGACTGGTGGGGCCGTTGGGATTATTGGTGGGGCTGTTAAGACGGTAGGGCTGTTGGAATGTCGGGGTTGTTGGGACAGTGGGGCTGTTGGGATGGTGGGATTGGTGGGGCTGTTGGGACAGGTAGGAGCTGTTGGGATTTTTCGTGGGGCTGTTGGGATGGTGGGGCTGTTGGGACGGTGGGACTGGTGAGGCTGTTGGGACCAGACCTGGTCTTGGGCTTTTGGGGGCCCTGTGCAAAGAAACAATTTGGGGGCCCCTTGGTCTTGTGACGAAAAACTTCGAATATGGACATGAAGCTAAACCATGGTTCATGACTTTAAGAAGTATCTGCTTTCATTGTACTACAAGTTATTAATCTGTTTCATCCTAGACGGTGAATCCAGAATTTTTGTGGGGATAGCATCCCAACTTTTCCTAAAGAGTCAAAAATCGGTACAACTTCGGTATTTACGTACAGAATAGCGGTTTTCGCCGTTTTATTTTTTGTTCAAAATTATTCCTTGTGCAAGATTCGAAAAATGCTAGAATTTTAAACAAGTTTCGCAAAAATTCTGAGTCGGAAAATTTCTGAGATATATATGTGTATGATGCGGAAGGGTGTTTTTCTTACCTGTATTCGTGCCACATGAACCTTCTAGATTTAGGGAACGATAAGTTAAGAGTCAAATAACCTTGACAACTAAGTTAGGCCAAAATCTTAATTTAGAGTTTCTTAAAAAGTGAAAATAAATAAATACTATATTTTAATCGCAAAAAATATGTCGTTCAAAATAGCCACGCTTCAGCATTCATTCAAGCTCGATTCTTACTAAAAACTATTTCATTTTCTTTATATTCAATTCTGGTCATTGCATTTAAAAACAATTCAGAAAATAAATAATCCTGCGCTAGGCGCCATAAAATTTTGTCATATTCACGATCTTTTATTTAAAATTGAGCGTTCAGAAGACATAAATTATACAAAAACGATAAATCTGGCACGGAGCTCCTAAAAATTTTGGGCTTGTTGGCTCAAAAGTGTATTAACTCTATTCTGACGGTCTTTCAAATGCATTTAAGAATTCGCACATTGCGGTTTTTCTCTCCGGGGGACTCTCACGGTAAATAATCTACATACAAAATTTTGGGGCACTGGTCCCTCAGTCCCCTATTAGATACGTGTCTGCCAGCCACGCTTCAACATTCATTAAAGCCCGACTCTACTAAAAACTTTTTAATTTCCTTTATACTTAATTCTGGTCATTGCGTTGAAAAACAGTACAGAAAATAAATAATCCTGCGCTAGGCGCCATAAAATTTTGTCATATTCACGATGCCTTATTCAAAGTTGGGCGTTCGGAAGACAGAAATTATACAAAAACGATAAATCTGGCGCGGAGCTCCGATTCCATCCCCACTTTGTTACTTGCTGAATGGGAGCGAAAAGAAATGCAAGCTCGGACGATTATGGCGACCGCCCATTATCCACTAAATTCATCTTTGCTCGGTGTTTTACGGACCCTCAGACCCCCCTTTGGGGCCCCGGGGCCTTGTGCGGTTTCCCACTTAGCACATGCCCAAGACCGGGCCTGGTTGAGACAGAATCAAATAATTCACGTAATTCTGGATTTCAGCGACCAGCATGTTATGATTGAGGTCATTGACGACGTTAGCCCTCCTTAGTGTCCTATTTTGAAAACAGATTCGATTTTTTGACAATGACCTAATTCACATTTTCGATTTTGGTATGCGGAAATTTCCTAATCGGAGGACATATAGAGTACAATACTATTATGATAAAAAGCCAAAAATGCACTCTGAAAAGTGTTTGACAAGAATGTATTCCTTAACATTAGAAAAATAAAATTTTATTCTTAAAAAATAATCGGCCATGGCTGGTTACTTACCATTGCCACACACATGTACGCACGCTCATATCTTCTTTGCATGTTATAATTTGTGATGTACACAATTTCATGCAATAATGTACAAAATTTATTCATTTTATTAATTCAATTTCATTGATAAGGTGATTAATTTAATGTAATTAATTTTTAATTAATTATTTATCCATTTGACTAAATATACATATTTGAATGGATACACTTTGCAAGCGTTTCTGTTTTTGCTTATAAGCGTACATAATTTTCTTCTCTGGCGGGTCTTCCGAGACAATGGGTCTAGCGGGACGGTCGCAAAACGGTGGGTCTAGCCTAGCGATACTTCCGGTGGGTCTATTAGAACGAAAAAGTGGGTCTAGTGGGACGGGGGTCAAGCGGGACGGTGGGTCTCGCGAGACAGGACCGTCTCATAAAGGAAGGTTTAAAAACGCGTCGTTAACGATATTATTCGTTTTGATATCAACCATGTACGTATAACAGCCCTATTAGCGCGTTTAGATAGAGCATGTAACACATGCACATAACAACCACACCTGGCGGGTGGTATGCACCCCCAGAAACCAAAATACCCCCCCAGAAATCAAAATACCCCCCAGAATTCAATTTTTGAAAATTTTTTTCGTTTTTTTCGCAATTTTTTGATGCCAATGGATAGTGCTTGATGAGAAACATCGAAAATAGTGTTTTTATCGCCATACCACCATTTTTAAGGCCATTTTTCGACCTTCAAAAAAATCTTGCACCCCCCCAGAATTTTCTTGCTGCCCACGTATGATAACAACCCATTTCGCTTCTTGTTCACAGCATCATGTGATAGGTAATGTATCGCAAGTATAATTGAGAAAATTCTGGGGCCAAAAAGTTGATTGTTTCTCAGCAGCCCCACCAGCATCCCAACAGCCCCAACGAAAATCCCAACAGCCCCACTCGGCCCAACAGCACCCCCACCATCCCAGCAGCCCCACCAATAATCCTAAAAGCCCCACCAATCCCAACAGCCCCACCAATCCCAACAGCCCCACCGTCCCAACAATC
Source organism: Mermis nigrescens (assembly GCA_036768485.1). Taxonomy (NCBI): domain Eukaryota; kingdom Metazoa; phylum Nematoda; class Enoplea; order Mermithida; family Mermithidae; genus Mermis; species Mermis nigrescens. The sequence goes on from JAVLUZ010000142.1 coordinate 867,550, forward strand.
CTAACGTCCCAACAGCCCCACCGTCTTAACAGCCCCACCAATAATCCCGACAGCCCCACCAGTCCCAAGAGCCATTCGATATACTGAAGTTACACGGAGAATCGTATTGATGCAGCTAGTGAAAGATTGGGTTCCTTAATGAAAAATCCAGGGTTACCCTATATCTTGTTTGGCTGATAGCTGGAAAAATTCTGTTTTTCATTTGAAATCGAATGTTTTGGATTGACTACTCCTGGCTCTTAGATGTAGGTACTTCATTAATTACTTTACAAAACTTCTTAAAATCAAAAAGAATTTTATTGATGCAGCTGGTGAAAGATTGGGTTCTTTAATCAAAAATAATTCTTAAGCAGGGTCACCCAATATCTTGTTTGGTTGATGCTGAAAAATTTTTGTTTTTTATCAGAAATTGCATGGCTTGGATTGACTACTCCTGGCTCTTAGATGTACTTCATTAATTACTTTACAAAACTTCTTAGAATCAGAAAAAATCTTATTGATGCCGCTAGTGAAAGATTGGGTTACTTAATGAAAAATAATTCTCTAAGCAGTGTCACCCCATCTTGTTTGGCTGATAGCTGAGCGATTGCAGTAATGGTGGGGCTGCTGGGATTACTGGTGGGACTCAGGCCCGTATCCAGGGGGCGGGGGGGGGCCTGCCCCCCGAAATGGGAAATTTTTGTTTTTCCCAAGGGTCCCCCAAAGGGAAAATGAAAAATTGGCGAAGTTGGTCTGAAACACCGCCAAAACAGGTTTTTAGCGTACTTTTTTGAGCTAGTAAACTCAAAATTTTCCGGCGATTCGCGCCGGATTTATTGTTTACGTATAGTTTTGTCTTCTGAACCGCTAAAAATCGCTCAAATTAGAGTTAGATATAGAGAGCATGTCAATTTTTTTCTAGCGCTGTGCGCCGGATTCATTGTTTAGTTATAGTTTTTGCCTTCTAGCTCACTCAAAACAGCTCAAATTTGAGTTATGACATGGGAAACATGAAATTTTTCCCGCGCTTCGCGCCGTATCTATTGTTTATACATGTTTTTTTGTCTTCTAGTCCGCTCAAAACCGCTCAAATTTGAGGTTGATATGCAGAGCATGTCAATTTTTTCGGCGCTTCGCGCCGAATTATTGATTATCCGTATTGTTTTTTCTCTGTAAAGCACAATGATTAAGTACTAAGGCAAGAGATAAGAAATAATTCAGCCGATTAGGTGATGAGAAATCAACTTAAATGATAAATTTTGCTGTATATCAAAATGAAATAAAGTGAAAATTTTTTAATTCCTTTTGTTGAAATTTTTCTTCACCGTTGTATAGAGCTCGCCGAGATACGCTCAAAACTGTCTTTATTTTCGCCTATCTCCTAATGGTTCTCGAGATATCTGGTCTCAAAATTTTCGGCCCCCCCCCCGAAATAAAATCCTGGATACGGGCCTGGGTGGGACTGTTGGGACGGTGGGGCTGTTGAGACATCACCAAAAAGCTTTCATAAACAGCAAAGAACACCTTCCCAATAGATAAAAAAAATTATATGCCTTGTCGAACGACCATTGTTGAATATTGTAACCTACTGGTTTCCTCCCAATACAAAACTCCTGAATTGCAAATCCATTCCATTCTTAAATTAAATAAAATGGAGTGAAAGTTGATGGAGCATGAAACCACTAGAGTAAGACCCCAATCCTGAGAAAGAGGGGTCTGCGACGAACCAAACCTTCAAATATCAAAAAATTGTATCCTTCGGTTAGCATCAGTTGCGAAAACCGAATAGGATATGCAAAAATAAATGCGGGGGCTTTTACAACTTGCTCCAGTCTACAAATCACTTCCCACTTTCGTGCGTAACGGACCTCAGAAAAATTGTTTACCCACCCCTACCTACTTTAAACTCGCGATGTAAAGTTGCCCCACGTTAGATTCGAGAATTGTTTCAAACTGATCCATACATGATCATCGATATTTTTTTACCCAGAACCTTTTTATAGATCCTTTACGAATATTTCTTGGCACGCTGTAATCGTGATGCAATTTTTATTGCTGAATTACAAATGCGTAGATACGGACCAACGAGGTAAATATTGTATTACACATTCATTTTAATGCACGCAATTTTTCAAACGCCATATCGTGGGCCAATCTATCGTCTTCATCTTTTAACACAGTGCATATCGCCTCGAGCAAATATTTGCGCGCCACCGCGACTTTGCCCAATTTCAGGTACGCGTCGCCCAATCGGTAAAAAATTTGGCTATTCGGAGCCAGAGATTCGGCTTTGTGGAGGTATTCTAGGGCGTGTTCCAAATTAACTTCCGGAAAAGGACGTAGAGCGAGTGTCGATGCGGCCTAGAATTTCGGACAAGATTTAAATGTCGGGACCAAGGGCGCATTTGAGCGGGGCAAAACATTTTTACCCCTTTCGATTTTTGACACAAACTTGCGCGTTTAAGCAATTTTTATGCATTTTTGCTATTTTTGGCCAGAAATCTAGCTTGTTAAATCATCTCCGTCCAAAACTGGCCGAATACCTGCTATTAAGAATTTTCAACCGCTCTAAGTCTGCCGCTCCTGAATTAAATTTTTGATGCTTTCTTCCGGATTTTTGAAATTTTTGCCCCAACAGAAGAGGCTCCCAGACTTAAGTTGCTGTTACTGCCCATCTGTAGTGCAGACTGGAAACTCAGAATGAAATTGTTTTTCGTTTATGGTGATTTTCATATCGTCAATAAATATAAATCAATGATAAACGTAAGCATACATGTAACAGAGGGATAGGGGGATCCCCCACTCAAAGTCGGACGTCCCCCCTATCCCCAAATTGAAAAAATTTCAGCCCCCCATTTTTGGGAAAAAATCGGATTTTTTTGACCGTTTCTAGACGTTTTTGGCCTTTCTGGCCAAAAATTTGAGGTCATTTACCCCCTCCACCTAAAAATGGCCGGGACCCCCCAAATTTCGAACCGTTACATGTATGAATGTCATAAATGTATTTTTTCGCCATACCATCATTTTTAGACATTTTTTCAGCTTTCAAAGATTGTTTTAGGCCCCTATAATCTAGATGCTGATTATGGACGACGAGATGAAGATAGAATACATTATTAACGATTTCCGACACGGCAAATCTGAATTTATTACGTTTTTGCTAAGCAGAAGGATAGCAGATTTTTTAAATTATTTTTGGCTATTTTTAGAAAATTTTGCCTTAAAAAAGGGAAAATTGAAGGAAATTATATATAATTATCTGAACCGAATGCAATTAGAGACTTAAACGAAAAACATCCAAAAATATTATGAAAAATTTACGAAATACAACGAAAAAAACATCTAACGCATATGCATGTAATCGAAGAAGAGTTTTTGTAGCACTTTCTGCTTTCGTTGAAAAATTCTTAATTTTCGTTTCTGATTAATTTTGAGCATCCCAATTACCGTTAGAACAGTTATTCTATTTTACTTTGTTTCAATTTCGTCCGGAAACCTAATTTTTTGAACCAGATAGCTCCTTATCATCAATCTTTTTATCGTGAATGAATACACACAAGAACGACAAAAGTTTTACTATTTAAAATTTTAAAATTTTTCCGTTTTTAGCGATTTTTTGATGCCAATGAACAAAGCTCGATAAAAAACGTCGAAAAATGGTGTTTTCAGACCCTATCGTAAAAATCTCGGCTATTTTTCGACATTTAAAAATTTTCAGACCCCTTCTAGCATAAACTAGGCGCAGTCCATGTATGCACACAGGAATAATTATTTTACACAAATTATTAATTATAAAAAAGATTATTATACTTCATTATTAAATATTATAAACATTACAAGTCTATGCAATAATTACCTATTATGACTAATTATTAATTATAAACATTACCACATACATGTAACAGGAGGGGATCCTCCCCACCCAAAGTCGGACGTCCCCCCATCCCCCCAAGCCAGAAAGTTTTTGACCCCCCACCGATTTTTTTTGGATAAAATTGAATTGTTTGGTCGTTTTTTGCCAAAAATTGGAGGTCACTAATCCGCCCCCTAAAAATGGCCGAGACCCCCAAATTTCGAGCCGTTTAATTTATGATTACCAGTCTGTGCCATGCATCAAAGTTGGCCAAAGTATTAAGCCACGAACCCATATTGTATAAACACACAGGGTCTTGAGGATTTAACTTAAGGGCCTCGTATAATTGCTCAGTGACGAAATGCACCGTTTTTAATCGACTGATTAAATGCTGTTGTTCATTTAATTTCATTAATGCTATGGAATACCTAAAAAACGAAGATAATAAGAAAAATGATGAATCAATATAATGATTATATACTAAGTAAAAACAAATTAAGTCTAGATAATTTAATGAAGATACAGATAGATGCGTATCCCATCCATTCATGGGCAGCAGCCCGATTCTGAAAATATGACGTGACAAAATTGCCAAAAATAGCACCGAAAACTTGATTCTGGGGAGGTCCATCGATTGGAGGGAGGGGGCGCCAGATTGTAAGAGGGGGTCCAGAACTTCGATCTCCCACGCTCATTTGTGACCCCATCCATTCCAAAATTTACGATGTAATTACGCTTAGAAGTTTCCGTTCCAGATTGATTCGAATTTTAAACAAAGAAATTTAAATGAAAATCAAAACGATGTGCCAACAATTCCTTCAACGTGCTGTGGATTCTTCGCTTATAACTTCACTTATTAGAAAACTAAAGTGAAGTAAACAATACATATAATGGCAAAATTTTCGTTGCAAAATCGCTGTAACACTTGATCTAATTTACAAAACACCTGTCATGATTGATTCAATTACGACGTACAGAGTGAATAATTTGACTACCACGTTCACCCACAAGCTCAGCTTGACAATTCTGTGGAGGTGAAAACAAAAAATTCTCTAAAACGTCTTTTTTGGGCTCAAGAATAAAGGATACGCGGAAAAATATCGTTATTTTGCTGTTTTTGACGATGCCTTATCTTTCTAGAACGTTATAGGACAAAAAATTCGAAAAATCATTTTAAAAAATAGAATGAATTGAGCAAAATATAGCAAAAACAATGAGTAAGCTGTATAGCGCTAGGTGCAGAAAATTTGATACTTCTAGGCAAAGAAATCGCTAAAAACCTTTAAAACGACACCTTTCGTACGATTGTTTACGGAAAATCTCGTATCCTGGAGAAAGGGGGTGAAAAAATTTACGATGAGGTGAACCTCCACCATCCAGTAGATGCTCATAAAAATGTCGATTTTAGTAACTTACAGCTCGGAAAAATGAAAACCGTGATAGATTCATCTGAATCTAAACATATTAAATACGATATACTCTCTCTCCGATTCATAACTCGTTAGTCGGAACCTACAAATACTATTGAACTTTAACAAAAAATTAACTTATTTTCGCATACGAATAAAAACTTTAGGTAGTTTAGGATCAACACCGAAATTAGTACTAGTCTTACATTAACTACAGATTATTTAATAATCCCATTAAGCAATAAGCTATAATAAAATCAGCAAAACTAGGTCCTTACTCAGTCACACGAAATATTGACAGCGACAAAAAAAGATAGAGATTATTGTTATTATTATTATTATTATTATTATTATTATTATTATTATTATTATTATTATTATTATTATTATTATTATCATTATTATTATTATTTATCATTATTACTATTATTATCATTATTATTATTATTATTATTATTATTATTATTATTATCATTATTATTATTATTATTATCATCAAATTATTGTGACTATTAGCCTTATTAGAAAATCGCTTCTTTCTGTTCTATTCAATTTATTTTAATTTTCTTCGTGTCGATAACTCGCAGGAAAACCAAGGCTTTTCGGCGCCAAAACGGCTCACGTGTCAAAATGATCCTTTTGCCATAAATATTTATGAATGGATAAAAGCTCACATGAGCTGCAACGAAATTCTTGGGTTCTGATGGGATAAAATCGCCAAACAGCTCAATTCTGGGGGTCTCTTGGATTATGGGGAGGTCAAACCCCTCCCTCTTCACCCATTTGTGGATTCAACGTAATGCGGCACGCTTAAAATAGGAATTATTTTGGAATGCTGATCATTAATATAGTTATTAATTTAACTAATTAACATAATCTAGAAAGTCACAATTACAAGCAGGCAAGGAAGCATCAATTTTGGAGTCCAGAAATTTCCCAGGTTGAAAAGAAGGCCAGATTATTCGTGAGGGCAGAAAAACGTCATAACTCGGAGTTTCTCGCTATGCGCTGACCACTGGCGTAGCGTACAAAATTGCGAATTATTTTTGAAACATAGCAGCATAGGTGGGCGGCACCAAAGTTCTGGGGAGGTGCAAGATTTTTTAAAAGTCAAAAAATGGCCTTAAAAATTTTTGTATGGCGAAAAAACACCATTTTTGACGCTTCTCGTCAAGCACTATCCATTGGCATCAAAAAATTACGAAAAAAACAAACAAATTTTCAAAAAATTGAATTCTGAGGGGGGGTATTTTGGTTTCTGGGGGCAGCATATCCCCCACACCCTCGTATGGTTATCAGTCTCGCCAATTTCTTGAGATAACCAGTTGATGTGCGAAATTCATTCTTATATCATTCTACCATCAAATATTTTCAGCTATATTATTTTACCATTTCTGAATCTGGGCGTTTTTTCCACCACTTTGCCATCGCTCGCACGATTTAACTACAAATATTAGTAATCGCTCGCGAACTCTACTCGACTGTTTGCTCAACATACACTTTTCCACCATGCATCTGGCGAGTCGCCAACGAATTTCAGAATCATCCTCAAAACCCTTTTCTGCCAATTTTTCCATCAAAAAATCCTCCAGTCGATCAAGCAAACGGGCGTCGTATAACAAATCGGCTTGAATAAGCGTATGTCGAAATCTCTGCTGATAATTTTCATTGATAGAGGCTTCTGGGTACTTTTTCCACCAAAATAATAAATTCGGCCATACAATCGCGAATAAAAATTGTTTTTTATAGACAGAAATGCGCCACTTTCGAGGAAGATCGATCGCTTTACGATTAAGGTAAGAGCGAAAGATACAAATCCGAGAAATAACGCACGTCGCACAACGCTGGTAAAAATTCATTCATACCTGGAGAAGTCAGCAACGAATGTACGTACGTTTCGCAGCCAAAACTACTTAGGGCCAGAGGTCGGCAGCAGCCAAATTTGGGGAAGGGGGGCTGCAATGGCTAAAAATAGCACCAAAAATTCAATTATGGGGTTCGATCGATTTTCGCGAGTTTATTAGATTTTGAGAGGTTCCAGAGACCCTCCCCCGCCGGGGTGTGCTCCAGCCCCCTTACCATCTACTGCCCCTGCAAAAGGCTACCGACTCGACCCCTTTAAATGAGCTATTGCCTTTTTTTGTTCAATTTTATTATATTTTATCGAAAATTTTTGTCGTAAATTATTCGAGGGTTAAGTAGGCAGGATATTCAAAACATCTTATTCCTGCAAATGCAACTGTTTTACGTTATTTGAAAATCAGCAGTCTGACCCTCTAATCATTAAGGATATAAAAATAAATCCAAAAAAATTAATTCCTCATATCAGTAACGTTCCCGACCTTGTAATTCTCATTTTGCATGTAAGTAATGCACATTTCTTTCTATTCATTTTGTGCCTCATATTACGGAAACAAAAATTCATATTTTGATCGATTTCAGGTTCTCAATAATTCACTACATTTCAGCTTAGTTTATCTTTGCTTTCCACCATTCAGTTTAGCTTAGATCGCTTAAATCGTTAGATTTACTAGTTTAAATTATAATCTACACAAAATCACTTTACACAATTTAGTTTAAATTGAACAGTAAATTAGTTTACTCCCTGATTTGCACGTCGAGACACACGTTTAAGGTTTACATTGCTAGAGCGTTGCATCAGTAACCGCAATTTACACACTGTATTCGAAATAAGAGCTTAAGGCAAAGGCACAGCTATAATAAATTTATTGACAAAAGCACAGAAAATGAACAAATTCACGAAAATTCAGCACTATGATCATTCAATGCATTTCTTTTATTCGGTCTTCGTCCTTTTCGAAAACTTCATCGTCTTTCCGCTCCAAATTATGCGCCTGCACGTATCTGGATTTGTAACGAGCCGTTTTTCTCATTTCGAGTTGCTTATCATAAATTTCGTCAACTTTTTGCCAATAGGGGTAAAAATTTGGATCCAATTCGTCCAAAGTGGGAGGATCGCCAAGCCTCAGGCTTTTAAGCCAATCAGGATACTCCGAATCGGGTTTAAGCTCGATCGGCTCGGCTACAGAAAACGAAATCAAACGAAACTATCCGACATTTTGCCCTTTCACTTTACATCATTATGCGCTATTACACACTTTACACTTTCTTTTAAAACGAATATTATAAATTAGTGGTTATGTAATAGGGGCAGACTGGATCGAATATTTAAACAGGCCCCGCTTTATAACCTTGGCAGTACAAGAGGATAGCGTGCGCAGATTAGTATACAAAATTTAAGGGCACCAATTTTTATACTTTTCCTACAAGAAGTGCGGGTTTAAGAGTTAGTGTAAGCTAAGTTAGGAATGAGGACCAGGCAGCACGTGTGAAAAGTAATATATAGTAAATCTAGCGTTGTTTACACTTAAGCTTAAATTAACTTTATTCATATATTACTTTACAATCTCTGGATTCCCATCCCAGGCCTAGTTTACATTTAGGCTTAAACTTTCATCCCTCCTTAGACAGCCCGTGCACTAAAACTTTGATGTACTAATTTGCGCCCGCTACCTCAGCCTACCGCCTATGTTATAACATGAGGTAGCTAAAAACATTTGACCCAGTGCCTCATTTAACAAGTGTAATAATCAGAAAATTATTGAATATTCTACTTTAACAATTGTACAATCCATTTCAACGTTTTTCTGACACTTATGCGTATTTTCGCTCAAATTTTTAAATTTCGTACCCGCATTAGGTTCCTGTTTTTTACTTTTATTTTTCAAATGCATTACAAATTCTGTCATATTAGGCTTTTAGGATTCATTTTTATCTTATTTATCAACTATAAATAAACTGATTTTATATTTTCGTATTTTAGTATTCGCAGCCCATCATCTTTATTTTTTATGTTCACATCTATTTGTATTCTGACTCTTAATTGCGGATAGCTGATATATCATATAAAAATACGAAACCGAAAAAACATGAAGCATAAAAAATGTCGAATTTGTCATACTTAGGTGGATTTTACAATTTCCACTTAAATAGAGATTTCCTGTATGTTCCAATTTTTTTCCCGAAAAGATTTAGGAGAAAAATTAAAAGATTAATACGAGCATAAAATCAAAGAAAAGCGAGCTACATTTACAGCTAGATTTTATACGTCTAAGAACTTGGAAAGCATTGTTCTCAAAATGTATAACTTATTACCGAAATTAGAGCTGAAAAATAAGTTCTGATCTGAGCCGATTGCTTGAATTAAAATGAATAAACGTTGAAATACAAACAAAACAAATATACAAGCATACATGGATGAGGGGGTCCCGGGCAGAGGTGGGCAGCACCAAAATTCTGGGAGGGGGGGTGAAAAAATTTTCAAAGGTCAAAAAATGGTCTTAAAAGTGGTCGTATGGCGAAAAAACACCATTTTTCGACGTTTCTCATCAGGCACTTTCCAATGGCATCAAAAAATCGCTAAAAAAGCAAAAAAATTTCAAAATTTGAATTCTGGGGGGTATTTTGATTTCTGGGGGGAGGGGGGTATTTTAACTTCTGGGGGGTGCATACCCCCAAACCCCCCACACCCACGTGTGGTCCCGGGAGTCTAACTGGATCCGTCGGAATCACGAAGATCCTCAATAACAAAATTTTAAAAAAATCGTTTTAATTGTGATTTTCAGATACCAGTACATAGAGCTCGGAAAAAATGGAAACAGAGTACTTTCTTGCCCTATCATTAAGCTCAGTTTTAGCACCTTTTTGCCATTGAAAATTATTGAACTAAGAATTTAGGTCTAACTGCCCCAGGAATATTTACAAGTAGAAACATTAAGATTGCTTGAAAAACTATTTACTTACAATCCTTTAAATAATTGACGCAGCAATATTTGAGTAATTTTTCCGAATCCATATCGACGAAACTTTCGTCTTCGTTCGTATTAGTCGGAGGAACTATTTTGGCAGCAGGGCCTAAAGGTCGTTGGGAATCATTAAGCGAGGTAAAATGTGAGTAAAAATGTGGTAATACCTCATTTAAATAGAAAAGTTCGCCCCTTTCCTCAAAATTCACGGCACAGCATAGATTAATTGGCTAAAACTCGTTGGAAATGGGCCCATTATTCCTACCAGCAATTATTTGACCTGATTTCACATTCGGAAATTTGTCCAAACCCCGTCCCATTGTAGTTTGACCCGGCCCTATGCCCTGGCCTCACTATATTTTTCTACCCCTCCCTCTTAATTCAGCTAAAACCAGCCTATTTATGCTCTTTAATTCTTTTTCTGACAATTTAGACCAAGCAGGGCCCGGTTGCTAGACTTCGCCTTAAAAATCGGGTTGCTCGACTTGACCATTAATTAATGGTCGAGCATTTGTTAAAGGAAGTTTAAGGGTACCATTATAGGAACCATTAACAAAAAGCTTTAATGGCTGCGTCAAGGGAAATCTAATGGTAGCGTTAAGGTAAGCTTAATGGTTGCGTTAAGGGAACTTTAATGGTTGTGTTAAGTTCACACGTATTGCACGAGAATTTTAACGTTTTGTTTAAAATAGATATAAAACTTTGGGAACCATAGTCATTGAAAATTCGAATTTCCTTTTACTTTTAGTGTTGGTTCGAATTCGTCCGATATATAATGGATTGCAGTGACAGCGATACACTTAATGAGGAAAATAAATGAAAACGCTCGTTAGTCAGGGTAAAACATAGTTGGCTGCTTGCGATGATATGGAAATTGAAAAGAATAGAGTAATAAAAATAGGGAAATATAATTTTGATTTTAGCGCTTTTTCGGCATCAGCTAAAGAAAATGGAGAAGCCGATTGAAAAAACTCGTTCTCGAATAAAATCTCTATTAAAATTTATTTTCATTAAAATGAATCAATGGATTTCATTTGACAGTGGACCGACGAGCATGTATCATAATATTAAATAGTGTGAAATGCAATCATTGAGTTCGTTAAGGTAGATCCCGACCTACCTTAGAAATTTACCTTAACAAAACCATTAAAGTCATTAAGGTGAAGCCCAGCAACCCAATCTTTAAGGAACCATTAAACGCTTAATGGGAGCGTTAAGGCTTCAGTCGAGCAACCGGTCTCAAGGTAGACATTAAAAAACTGAGCCTTTATTAATGGCTACACTGAGGTAGAGTCCAGCAACCGAAATTAAAATCGACCATTAGACTTCCCGTAGAGTCGAGCTTAAGGGTTGAGTCGAACAAACCGATTTTTTAATGGTTCCGTTAAGGTGGAAATCGGACTTAACGCGACCATTAATTAGTGGTTGCGTTAAGGTGACAATTAACGTTAAGGTAAACATTAGTTAATGGTCGAGTCGAGCATCCGGGCCCAGGTCATTTACCAACCACAGAACCACACATGATCTAGGTGGAGTTCACCCTACAGAAAACTCCCCCCCCGCAGAATTTTTCAAAATTCCTGATTTTTCGAAAGTTTCCATGAAATTCGTAGAAAAGGTGTTTTTTTAGTGTTTTTAAGTAGGTAATTATCTACTTGCTCAGAAGTGTCGAATTTTCGACGCTTCGCGCCATGTACTCATCTTTTGACTATATTTTGTTCAATTTGCTCGACTTTTTGATTTCTTTAAAATTTTATTCGTTTTTATGCTCTAAAAAGATAGAGCATCGTCAGTAACGCCGAAAAACGACGTTTTCAACGCGTATCCAGTACCCACCAGTTTTGGCCCGAAAGAGGAACTTTAAAATATAAACCCTTCACCAGAATTTCCGTGCCGTGCATGTCTGCAAACAACCCATGAAAAACAACCGATTACTATCGCTAAGATGCTTTGCGGACATAAACATGCATACGGTCAAAGGTTCCGAGAGGGGATAAACCGAGTTTCCTTGAGAAAGGCGATAAATGAGTGACTAATTTTGTCACTAAATATCAAACTTTGAAGCTTAATTTGTTGTATTTTGTTCTCATAAATATTTAATTGTTAAATTTGCATGAAAAAATAAAGCAAGGGCTATGGAATGACCTAAAAAGACAATTATATACAAAACAATGGAGGAAAATTGACTGATCTGAATGAATGAATTGAACAGTCTACTCGTGTAGGCTGCTCGCAAGTGTATGCACTTGGAATTACATTGTAAGACGTCGGTTGACGCTTTTCATGATTCGAGCAACAGTTTTTGGTCCGAAAATGGCCTGAGGGGTATGCTTTTCAAAGATCCGGGTAGAAGATAGATCACCTCTTCGTACCCCCTCTAATGTGCACGTGCCTTTGCGCACACTACTTAAAGTACGCAAATAATGCAGACTTTGCAAGAAAGAATGTTAAACTAAAAACATTTATATAATAGGAGAAAGCTGTAATAATTTGATAACCACGATACTGCTTTATCACTATGTTCGACCGATCAGAATAAGTCATAAGACTACTTCGATTACACAAACGAAAGAACTAAATAGTTGGTTTAGATAATGAAACGAAGGCTTAATAACGGTATTAATATATAAAAAATACGATGAGAAGGTTTTTGCATGAATTTTTATATAGTAAGGGCCAAAAATCGCAAAAACCGTTAAATCTACAAAACTGAGTACGCGTAAACCAGATTTGTACGATGTTAGTCTGCGTATCTGCACACGAAAGGAGTTTGGTTCCCAAAAGTGCAAAGTTTTGTAAGTTTGTTCGAAATATAGACTCTGTAATCGACCATCGAAACCTCGAATATTTATCTGATATAGCGACACTTGTTTAACCTTTTAAATTTTTCGGACCTACAGAATTTAGGCCCCTTTCCACTCAAGTCCTACTCAACTTAATCAAGCACCAAACAAGATATGATAAATAAATAGCTTTGCGAACCAGAAGGGGCAGCTGGCTTCGCGGCAAAATATCTGACCGCATTGAATAAATTGCCGAAATGATGACGCTTAAGCAATGATGTCATCCGAAGCTTATCTCAGCCTATTATCAGACCCTCTAGCAGTCTTCTGCGGATTAAAAAAATCGACTAATTAAGCAACAGTAAAAAAAAACAGTTTACACCTGTTTTTTGACAAAAACGCGCATTATCACAAAATGCAGGGTGATCCAAAAATAATAACTCTTCGGCATACCTTCCGTTGTACCTGGCTTAGATTAATGCTATAAAATAACTCAATAAAAATCACTTGAGGTTATCAGACCATTAATTTATGGCTTTGGGTTACCGAAATTTGTCAAATGCGACGAAATTTTGCAATCCCAATTTTTATGTAGAATAAGAACGCAATTAAAATGTACCATGATTAGACTTACAAGACTGAACTAGAACGAATAATAGAATTAAAAAACCTAAAATGAAGTTTCAATCACAATTACTGATTCACAACTTTTTCACTTGTAACCATAGGTGAGCAGCACCAAAACTCTGGGGTTGTAAGATTTTTTACAGGTCAAAAAATGGCGGTATGGCGAAAAACGCCATTTTTTCAACGTTTCTCATCGAGCACTATCCATCGGCATCAAAAAATCGCGAAAAAACAAAAAAATTTAAAAATTGAACGCTAGGGGATATTTCGGTTTCTAAGGGGAGGGCATTCGGCCTTCTGGGGGAGTGTATACCATACATGATCTTGGGGGAAGTGGGTTTGGGGGGTTTCCACACCCCCCCCCCCCCGCAGAATAATTTTTCACCCCCCCAGAATTGGCGATTTTTCATAAGTTTCCTAAACTTACCTGAAAATTGGTAGAAAAAGTGTCTTTTTAAGGGTTTTTGGCTATCTATTTGCTCAAAATCTCCAAGTTTTCGGCGCTTCGCACCATATATTCATGTTTTAAGCGATATATTGGTCAATTTATTTGACTTTTTCCGAAATTTTTTTCATGATTCTATGCTCTAGAAGGATAGAGTATCGTCAGAAACGCCAAAACACGATGTTTTTTAACGCGTACCGGCCATTTTTGGGTCCAAAAAAGGCATTTTAGGTTTTCACCCCCAGAATTCCCATGCTGTGCATGTATGGCGTATACCCTTCAAACCCTCACGCCCACGTGTGCTTGTAAACCGCCAAAAACTGGTGTTTTCAAAAGTAAAGTGTAAATCGTGAACGAAATAGCAGGGATATCTCGATGAAGTTTTCCAATTTTGTTGCCGAATACTTCCTTTCGAAAAGCCTTCACGGTTGTTCAATGTCCAACAACCAAATTTATGAGAAATGGATATCTTGGCCGATCTTGGGTTCAGCCAAAAATCCTTTTTGAGTCAAAATAGCCCCCAAACTGGCAGAAATGCTGAAATAGCTTCAATACTATTTTAATCCAGTTCGCGGTTGCAGAATTTTTCAGGGGGGGGGGTCCAAAATTTAAGACACTAAACTTTGGGATTTGTTCGCCTAGGCACAAAATGAAGTGCATTTTCTGACATTTCCGAGCATGCTCTATCCAATGAGCTAAAAAAATTCAAACTTTTCGGAAAAAATTTCACTTTCTCTTAATATGATATGAAATATGACGTTTTTTCGGCCGCGCCCGGGCCAAAATTATGGAAAAAATTATCCCACGGCGCAATTCTCAGATTTCACGATGAAAAGATGTCATTCTTCATAAATTATCTCAATTTTCCAAAATTACTTTTGGGCTAAGGAAGAAGGGGGCGGTTGTCCCCCTGCGTACGCCCATGCATACACGTATTTGTGGACTAGATTTTACCTAATTTTTTCCAGAGAAAATTATACATTTTTACACTATGCCCCCTGCCCACGTGCAACTGCTTATAAGCAAAGCATTTTGTACTGTTTCATGGCCACCCTGAGTTAGGCTGATAAATAAAATCAAGAATAACAAATCAAATTCAGAAAATTTGAACTGTGAAAAAATGTTTTATTGAGCGAATGCACCGGCATGAATAACGTACACAGTAAAGTACAAAAAAACACAAAATCGAGGGATAAAAAACAAAGATCAAAGTAATCAATCTGCGGGGGGCGTCTCATATTTGAAAATAACGCCAAACATTGGACAATTGAATCGATTGGCCAGCCATTGATTTTTTAGGGCGGCAGCTTTGATCGATTCGCAATTAAAGGAGGCGTCGTAATTCGTGTGAATGGCCCGGCCCATTCCCTCCAAAATTATCAGATCGACTTCGTGGGCCAACATTAGGCGACAGAGGGAAGCGTCTAGGCGACTGAAGCGAGGAAAAAATATTAAAATTTCGGAAAGAATAGCTAAAACGTCAAAATTTTAAAAAACTGCTCTGAAACAAAAAACAGAATTTCAAAAAATTCACTGAAAAGAAACAAATTTTTAGAAAATTCACAGACAAAAAATGGGAGAATTCGTTTAAAAAACGTTTGGAAAATTCACTCGAAAAAATTCCGGAAATACTCCTCCACTGAAAAAGAGAAATTTCGGAAAATCTCATTAAATTTTTTGGAAAAATTTAGACAAAAAATGTTCAAAAAGTTAAAAAACATCTTGGAAGACTTAAATGAAAAAAAAACAAAATGTTCGACAAATTTCTTTGAGGAAGCAATATTTATAAGAAGCTCACACAAAAATAAAATTTTTAAAAATTCGCTGAGAAAACGAAATCCTGGAAATTTTGGAAAAGCTCAGTAGAAAAACAACGACATTTTGAGAAAAATGCAGCTATGCAACTTGATATTATACGAACATCGATTCGAATAAGATTTTAAAATTTTAATTAAGCGACTCAAAAGAATGGATCAAAACCAAAAAAATGGGAGAAATTGACTAAAGAAAAGATACATAATCCGATTTGAAAAAAAAATATTTATATATATATATATATATATATATATATATATATATATATATATATATATATATATATATATATATATATATATATATATATATATATATATATATATTAGAGATGTGCTAGGCCCGGCCCCGGGGCCGGGGCCTGTAAAAACGATGAAAAATTAATGAAAATCGAACAAAATTAATCTTTTTTGCCTAATTACGCAACATAATATTTATTTATTCGCAAAAATAAGCTAAAATTTCGTTAAAATTAAGCTTAGGCTACTGTTGTGTTTCGCTTCAAGTAATCTAATAATCAAGATTTGAGTGAGCATTGAAACAATTCGATACATTCTTGAATAGCTTAGCTCAATTAAGAATATTTATTGCGAAAATAAGCACGTTTGACCGATAATTCTTAGACAATAAAGTTTAAAATGCAAGGGACTTTCACCAGTGTCTGTAAAATTGTTTTATAAATCGATGTATGTACTTATGTACCTTAAAAAATGCTAGGGTACGGCAACCTATTTTATCATCCAGATAGAATTCGTTTGCTTTAATATTTGCGATTTTTCACTAATTTCGGGCGCTGTGCGCCAAATAATAGAGCAAATGTCTTCATTTTTGTGTGGTTTTCAATTAATTTTTTAAATATTATTTTAATTTGATTATGCATGCTCCCTAATCTTGGTAAATGATTTTTCGTCGTACAAGCATTTTTCGCCCCTATGATTTTGTTGATATTCTAGAGGTAGGTTTTTCAAGCGTGTAGTTAATCTCAGGGTTACTTATTTCTCGTGCAATGTAATCGTAATCTTTTGTATTGTACTGTTTTGCTCGTCTATTTCTTTCATCGAATCAGCATAAATACTATAGGAAAGTCATATTCTGTTCAGCTTAGCTTATTGTTTTCTATGCCTAACAGCTATATTCACAATTATTTATTAATTTTTTGTTTATTTCTCTTTTATCTGCTTATTTTTAAGTCTTTAATTCATTAAAAAAATATGTAATTGCTTACAATAGTAATACTAAGATGTTAGGTCTGTATAGAAATAATGTGGATGCTTGGTATAGCTTAGTAAGTATAGGGTATATGTTTTGTACGCGCGATAGCGCTACCTATAATATACTTGGCCATCCTTTTTTCTTATATGTTTTTCACAGCGAGTGCGAAATTTGTGTCCCCCCTCAAGGCTATAACGGCACACATCTGAGAGGTGCGGTTTTTTTTAAAAGGTAGATAATAAAAAAACTTAGTGCCCCCATTTTTTTCTTGTTTACACTCAATACCGAGCGCGTCGTGAGTGTGTAAAGTTTACACCAAAAATTCAAATAATTTGCGGAGGGCCAATTTTTCTTAAAAAATGTTTTCCCTAATTAGTAGGTTACGAATCTGGTCTTAAAATTTCTTTACACTTATTGGTTGTTGCACAGGAGTGTAAATTAGACGGTTTCTTTACAGTTTTCATGTGGCCAAGCATATCTAAATCAGTTTTACATTCTATGCAGTCTGATTGGTTTCAAAATGTAGACGGTTAAAAAATCTAGGGGAGACTTTTTTTAATTTTTTTAAAAGTAATATTCTCGAATTTAGAGGCGGTTTATTGTAAAGAGTCTGGGACAAAAAATTTTTTCCCTGCCATATTCTTTACTTGGTAGACAAAACGTGGTAACTACCCTTAAAATGTGCCTCATCTTAGGCGCTACACGTCAAAATTTATTTTGTTTGTTTACAATCAATATTGCGTTATTAGTGCAAGTGTAAACTTTACACTGAAAAAATTTTTTCCGCCCATAGCGTCGTGGATGATGAATTTTTTTCTAAAAATGTTTTCCCTAATTAGTAGGTTACGAATCTGGTCTTAAAATTACTTTAAACTCATTGGTTGTTGCACAGGAAAGTAAATTAGACGGTTTTTTACTGTTTTCATGAGCAAGAACATATCTAACTCACTTTAACATTCTATGCAGTCTGATTGGTTTCAAAAGGTAGACGGTTGTAAAATCTAGTAGAAACTTTTTTTATTTTTTCTTAAAAGGTAATATTTTCGAATTTAGAGGCGGTTTATTGTAAAGAGTCTGAGACAAAAAATATTTTTTCCCTTTTATATTCTCACTCAGTAGAAAGAACGTGGTAACTACCTTTAAAATCTGCCTCGTCTTAAGCGCTACACGTCAAAATTTATTTTGTTTTTTTACAATCAATATTGCGTTATTAGTGCAGGTGTAAACTTTACACTGAAAAAATTGTTTCCGCCCAGAGCGTCACGGATGATGAATTTTTTAAAAATGTCCTCTGTGAGGTCAGAATAACGAATCTGACCTTCAAACTTTTCTACAATCAATACACAGTACCAGGGGTTTACACTTTACACTCTAGTGGATGAGTAAAAAAACAGATTTTGTCCAAGATTTCTCTGCCAACTTTTTCGGTTATGAGTCAAGATAATTTAAATAAATAAAAATAAAGTAACTTTTAAGGGCTACACGTCGAAGCAAACCGCGTTCAAAAAAACGTAATATTGAGTTGTTTATGGGGGTGGAAAGTTCGAAATCTGAGGTGTAAAATGGGCGAAAAAAACAGGTTTTTTCGTATTTAATTGGTAAATCATATCAAATATTCTGCGGAACATAAGTTTGGCGCATACAAACGTACTACAATCAAAGGGCTACAAACTGGCCCAAACCGAATTTATTTACACTCAATGGGGCGTTCGGTTCAGATTTTTAAAGTTTACAATGTGTGGACAGTGAAAAATACGTGTTTGTCCATATTTTTGTTCGCCACCTCTTAAAAAGTACTTTATTTTTATCCTATTAATCCTCTTCCGACTTCTTCACTTCATATTTTTTGTTCGCCACCCCTTAGAAAGTACTTCATTTTAATCCTATTCGACCTCTCCCGACTTCTGAACAGTGAAAGTGGAGTGTAAATAAATTCGGTTTAAGCCAGTTTGTAGCCCTTTGATTAGTACGTTTAGTACGTTTGTATGTGCCAAACTTATGTTTGTAAACTTAACACTGAAAAATTTTTTGGGAAAAAAATCGGTTTGGGTTTTTTGAAACAGATGAAAAAAACCGATTGATTGTCTCAGATGCACAGTCTTGTGCTCAATTTCCATACGCACGTACACGACCGTTAAGCGCAACGCTTAAGCGAGTCGCCCGGGACCACCTTCCCCTAAAAATTGTCATATTTTTCATTCCTTTCCCACACATATTTTCAATCAAAATCCCGGATAGGAAAATGGGTACTCGGGCTTAATGCGACTTGAGTACGAATTGATATGTGTGTTATCATATCTTACGTGTGTTAAAAGATAATATGTGTGTGTCTCATATTTGTGCCTGTCTCGTTTGTACATACCTTTACCGTAAGCTTTTGCCCATAGGCCTATTGTCGTTTTCATAGATCCTTTTCATATCTCTTGGTTCGTGTTGTTACGCCTCTTTTTCCGCATCAGTTAAAACTGCGTGCGAGCGCATTGTTGACGGCACTTTAAGATTTTTCATTTTACAATTAGTTTTTGAGCCTGAGAGCCTCTCCAGCAGCTTCCGCGCTGAGCGTGTCTTTTTTTCTTTTCGTCGCCGTACGTGAGCAGACTCTACTCCGTACGTGCCTCTATATCTGCTTGGCTGCAGAACTGGTCTATTAGTTTTCCAGCGCAGTGTGCACGCTCCTTTTCGCCGTACGCTTTGTTTTTAATCATTCATGTTTGTGCTAATTGGCATCTGTTGTATGCCTTTGGTAGGGCTTTGTGCCCTTGTTTAATTACATTGTTTGATTTTACCTGATTAGCGTAACACGACGGTCGGCAGCATGTATATCCTCCATGCTGTCGCTTTTTAATTGCTTCATAATTTTTCTGTCCAAAAAATATTGTAAAAATTAATTATTAAATTAACGATGCTGGGCTCGGTTGAATTTCCGTGCTGTTGAATTCTGTCCTTATGCTACACTATACTCAGGAACCCTTAATATTTTCAAGCACCGGAATTCGGTCCAAAACAAGTTAAATAATAATCTTTCTGAGCCCTCAATTAGATTTCCGGGGAACTTACTTTAATTAGGTACTTAATCTCAAAGGTATTAAGTAATTAAGTTTGACTAGGTGCGTGCTTAGAGGGACGGGCTACCTTGAATAGGCCGGGCCGCTTACCCCCGAATCGCCGGCTGGTGATCGACCTCCTGAAAAGGGCGAGAACCCCGTGTGAGCGCATAAGCTTGAGATTCGGGTTAAGTAAGCGAAGTGAACGTAGCTTGAGTCTACGTTAACACATCTGATATTTATTTGTCCTTGGGCCATTGTGGAGACTTAATTTTTTCATAAATGTTGATCGTAATATCAGAATTACGAATCCGACTAAAATTTTCTCAAAACTCTGTGGTTGTGTAAAGTTTACACTGCATATTAACTCTTGTTCTAGAGCCTTGTGGAAGCTTAATTTTTTTCAAAATGTTCTACGTAAAATCAGAATTGAGAATCTGATTATTAGTTTTCTCTACACCTAGTAGTTGTGTGAAGTGTGCACTAATCATTTGTTGTTAAAATGTAGTTTATACTACAAATCTATTTTACTTCCAAATCTGAGCGTTAATGTTCCTTACACTTGATATTTGCGTACAGTTAATGCTGAAAAACATTGATCTGTTAAAATAATGTAACGTTGTCTTGTTTGAAAAGGATAATGCTGATGTTAAGAAAAGTATTGTTTTCCGTGTTCTTAGACTGCTGTCATTACAAGGGCATGTTACTGTATGTGTTTACTGACAGATGTACTCAAATCAAACTAATTAAAAGTGGGGTACTAGCAAAGAAAAATGCTCCGATGGAACAAAAAAGATGAATATACTTGGAATTGTGGATTATTAAGGATGTAAAAGGAGGGGACTAGGAAAAATCTACCTAAAGTCGCAAAATCCGCTAAAAATGAGACTTTCTCTAAGCAACGCAAAAAATCGAAGTATATTCTGCAGCCTCTAAAAAGTGTCTTTTTTAAATAATGTTCAAAGTTTCAGATAAGAGTGTATAAACGAAATCTGTAATGTTTAATTTTTTAAATTAATGGCAAGTAGCAACGCTGACTAGCTTCGTATCCTGATCAATAGAAAATTAAGTGGTATTGTATTTAAAGTTGTTTTATTTTGTTCTGAGCAAGCAAAGCAGGGGCCGATTGATTAGTGCACACAATCCTTAAGGGCATGCTAGTGTACCTACATCTAGTCTGTTTCAAGTCAACTTAAGTGTTTCCTACTGTTTTAAACCATTCATTCAATTGACTTAGAAAGACAGTTAGTTTACTCAACATCATTTCCCATAGCTACTGCGTAGCTAATGTGG
The DNA here is from genome assembly GCA_036768485.1 of Mermis nigrescens. Classification (NCBI taxonomy): domain Eukaryota; kingdom Metazoa; phylum Nematoda; class Enoplea; order Mermithida; family Mermithidae; genus Mermis; species Mermis nigrescens. The sequence continues at coordinate 888,836 of JAVLUZ010000142.1, forward strand.
TGCTTTTTCAATCATTTTATGGTTAAATATTTATTTTAATCTGTTGGCCGCAGAATATACTTCGATTTTTTGCGTTGCTTAGAGAAAGTGTGATTTTTAGCAGATTTTGCGACTTTAGGTAGATTTTTCCTAGTCCCCTCCTTTTACATCCTTAATAATCCACAATTCCAAGTATATTCATCTTTTTTGTTCCATCGGAGCATTTTTCTTTGCTAGATATATATATATATATATATATATATATATATATATATATATATATATATATATATATATATATATATATATATATATATATATATATATATATATATATATATATATATATATATATATATATATAATATACAGTCGAACTTCGATAATGCGTACACGGGATAATGCGTTTTCTCGCATAATGCGTACAGTATTGCTAGGTCCGGACCGAAGGGCCATGTAAAACATAAGGCAATAGCATGGGATAATGCGTACTCGGTTAATGCGTAATGCGTACCGCCGATTTCATCCATGGGCCTATGCCTGCATGTTGAACTACCCGGCTTAATGCATACAGCGTGTATTTTTTCACCTTAGATAATGCGATCAGCTCGAAATGTTTGCGTCTCTCTGCTATCATTGATGTGCATCATTTTAAATTTTGATATATTTTCTTTTTCTACTAAAGTTCCTTGTTTATACGAGTACTTCGGTCAAATAGACTTCTGTGTTGTGCGGGCCTGTTTTCTAAATTGTGTATAATTTTTAGTCTGGATCTTTAGCTTTATTTGAAAAGCTTAGAATTCTAAATTTTTAAGGGCATTTAGCCTTTAGCTAATTGTTATTTTTGATTGGTTATGGCTTTTTCCAAAAAACAAAGTTTCTCTTGGGACATATTTAAAAATGTTGACAAATCACCGCAAGTTCTGTGTTTATGCGAGTACTTTAGGCACATCGAGATGAGTGTTGCGCCTATTTGTTTTTAAATGTGCATAATATTTAGTTTCGTGACCTGGACGATCTAGGAGAAACAGAAACGGTTCCGAGCTACTAGGCTTTAAAATTGAGTAATTCGAACATACGAAAGTTTTTAACGGCACAGGACAATTGTGACACAAAGCTATTCAGCGAAATGAATGATATCGAAAATTTTTGTGACTTTAAGCATGAAAATATGTTAAAGCAGACTTGTATTGCTAATTTTTCCTAAAAAAATTATTTTATCGCATAATAGTGTATTCATTGCTAAAAATCTGGGGTATTCGGATAATGCATACAGAAGGGCTTGGTCCCTTGGGTGTACGCATTAAGCAAGTTCGACTGTATATATATATATATATATATATATATATATATATATATATATATATATATATATATATATATATATATATATATATATATATATATATATATATATATATATATATATATATATATATATATATATATATATATATATATATATATATATATATATATATATATATATATATATATATATATATATATATATTTATTTAGTTATTTATTTATAAGATAAATTTAGTAAATAATAATTGAATAAAACATAGGAAATTATTGGAAAAAATTTGGAAAATTTTAAGCAGCCTCTCAAAGTCAAAATATTGTTGAAAAACTTAGAAAAATTCACTCTTTTTCTTTGTGTACTTTTTTACATTTTTATTTTTAATCAATTAAAGAACAATAACTAGATTAGTTAGCCTAGTTAATTCAAAGATTTCATTAATTATTTAATAATTGATAATAAATTATTCAATAAAATTTTCAAATTTAATTGTTGTCCTCCGCTGGCAAAAAAAATTGAAATTTGCATTAAAATTCATTCTAAAGTGCAGTAGAAAGATAATGTTTTTATTTTCGCTTGCAATTTTCGTCTTTTTTTTGTTTGGTCAACAAATTTTATTCTTCTTCTTCAAATTTTAAAAATTAAACAAAGCATTAAAAGTTCGGGGCGAAAAAAAATTAAATTCAACTTTTATGGTAAAAAATCAACAAAATGTCAGGAAATTACGCAAAAAAAATTTCCTCGAATTTTCGATTTCGACTAAATAATTCGAATTAAGATTTATTATAAAATTAAATTGAAAATCACTAGAAATTTCGGCCCCAAGTTACGCAATTTTGATGCAAAAAAATAGTCTGAAACGTAAGCCAGCTTCAACAATGTTATAGAAACACGTTAAATGATTTGTAAAAAGGGCTTTGCTAATAACCCGAAGATATAAAATACAAAAAAGTAACAATCTAAAAATAGCACGGAAGTCCGGGACGCAAACAATTCGCGAAGGTCAAAAAGTGCCATAAAATTGGTGATTAAGGTAGAAGAAAATATTCGACATTTCTCCTAAAAATTTGAAAAATCAATTTTGTCCTAGTAGATTCCGGAGATCCAGACCAGAAACCCCCAAAAGGAAAAAAATCAAAAATTTTAGTGGGGAAAATGAGGCAGAAAGAATGCCGAAAACGAATGAAAAACGTGAATTTTCTCCAAAAATGTTCAAAATTGACTAAACCCTTGGAACTAACATTTTTTAACGCTATTTCAGCATTTACACTAATTTTTTAGGTCACTTTGGCCCAAAACAGCTCAATAACTGCCTCCCCGATCGGCCATGCTGCGCAACTATCGTTCAGACCAGACAAGCATAGCTTGGCAATTCTGGGGGGGTCGAAACCACATATGGGCATGGGGGATTTGGGGGGTATGCACTCCCGCAGAAGTTGAAATACCCCCCCCTCAAGAATTCAAATTTTGAAATTTTTTTCGCTTTTTTAGAGAGAAACGTCGAAAAATGGTGTTTTTTCGCCATACGACCACTTTTAAGACCATTTTTAACCTTTGAAAATTTTTTCACCCCCCCCCAGAATTTTGGTGCTGCCCACCTATGGTCGAAACCCACAACTTCGTCCGAGGTCAATGTGCCTTTTTTGGACTTTAAAAAATGGTGGCTATTCGTCAAAAACACGTTTTTGTTTTTTCCGACTAAACTCTCTTTTCTCTAGACACAAGAAACATAAAAAGATTTCGCAACAGCTTAAAAAATCGAGTAGATTGTGCATAACCATGGCAATTTTCGAAACAAAAATTATAAAAATATATTTTTTTAAAGCATTTCAGCAATTTTTTCGGCTTAAAAGTATCACATTTAGCCATTTTTAAATTATTGGCAAATAACGGTTGATAATATTGCAAATATTTATTATAAAATACGGAACGGATCAAAAAATGGCCAGAAATTTTTCGAAGAAACTTTAAAAATTAGACAAAATTCAGTAAAAATAAAAAATAAATAAATAAATCTTTTATTTATTAAAAAAATTTCTGAAAAATTCGCTGAAAATAAATTTTTAAGAATATTCAAGAATACACGCCCAATCACCTCAAATCAAGGCAGGGCGATCCTTGTCCATTTTCGGCCAATAATAAGTGACCCCGCGAGAAGTTATCCCTAATCACCGGACACAACGTGGTCAGCCGATTGGTCACTAGGTCCAATTCGCCGAAAGTGACGTCATTCAAGGCGGGCCGCGAATTTGCGCACAAAATGACCTAATAAAAAAATAATAATAAAAAATAATAAAATAATAAAAAATAATAATAATAAATAATAATAAAAATAATTAAAAAATAACAAAAAAAACAAACAACGACAAAAAATAAAAAATCGGGAAAAACTAAAAAAATGAAATAAAAATTAAGAAAATTAAAATGGAGGCAGAGAGGCGAAAAGGAGATGAAATATTCTTAAATTGCATAGTGTGTAAACCACGCTGTTGTTTATTCACCCCTGAATGAGCAGTAATTAAAACTACGAACCGAATTTAGATGCTAACGCGAATTTTAAAAATTCTAATCAACATTAGCAAAATATAAAATAACAGCAACCGCTGAATAAAACATATCTGACTTAAATAGTGTAAACCACACTGTTGTTCCTTTACACCGGATAATTAGATAGAATTTAGGTGCCAACACTTTACACTATCATGTCTCTCCTACATTGTTTACATCGTTTTTTTAAAAATCGCGTTATAGTGTAGCGAATACGAGCGAATGCATCAGTAGGGCTCGTATCGAAAATTTTTCAAAAAAGGGGACGGCCCCCCAAATGGGCATTGCCCCAAATTTTCGGGTTGAAAAAAATCGAAAAGTTAAAAAAACAACTGTCAAAAAATTCACGGTAGGCGCAAAAAACAATTGTTTTTAGCATTTTTCACCCAACTCTATCCAATGGCATCAAAATATTGGGGAAAACGATAAAGACATGTTTGAAACTTTATTTCTGGGGTAAAAAATTGAAAAATTTAAAAGCTTGGATAAAGAATACAAAAAATAATAAAAGCAATAAAAATAATCAATTAAGAGCTTGCATAAAAAATACAAAAAGTAAAGCAATAAAAATAAATTAATTAATTAAATAAAAAGCGTTTTCGCTCGCACCTTAGTGCCCCTCTTCAACAGCTCCCTGGCGAACGGAAACACCCCAAGAATCAAGTCTAATCCGCTATTATCGACGAATATGCAAGCGCATTTGTGGACATCGCTTCTGTTTAGTCGAAGAAGCCATCGATCGAAACTGTCGTCTTGCCAAGGCCGTGCTAAAAATAATTTGGAAAAAACTATATTTTTTTAAACTTTTTTCTGACAAATTTATGCAAGTACCTAGTAAAAAAAATTTGATTTAAATTTTAATACTTTCGAGCAAAAACGACATGTATTTTAGGGAATTCTACATATTAGAGCCCTGCAATTATAAGATCTGTTACGAAATCTGGGAGAGAAAAATTCCGGATAAAGTTTAAATGGTCGTTAAATGGAAAATACGGTCAAAAGTACATAAGTTGTACAAAGTATATCTGCCGTACACGGGACTTTGAACACTTTACACAGTGAATTCATTACTTATATACCTCAAACTAGCAACTTTACACAAACAAAGCTACAAAGCTCGCTTAACGAAATAACCAAAAGGGCACTAAGTTGTGTAAAGTAAGTGTTTACTGTAGGTTATTAGGCATTGGCAAGCTTACGGGTTATAAAAGAAAAATTAACGCATTAGTGTAAACTTTGAAAAAAATTAAAAAACTCAAACTTTACTTCCATAAAATTTTTAAAAAATAAACTTTTCTAACTTATTAGGCATTGGCAAGCTTACGGGTTATAAAAGAAAAATTAACGCATTAGTGTAAACTTTAAAAAATATTAAAAAAAACTCAAACTTTACTTCCATAAAATTTTTAGAAAATGAACTTTTTCAACTTATTAGGCATTGGCAAGCTTACGGGTTATAAAAGAAAAATTAACGCATTAGTGTAAACTTTAAAAAATATTAAAAAACTCAAACTTTACTTCCATAAAATTTTTAAAAAATAAACTTTTTTAACTTATGAGGCATTGGCAAGCTTACGAGTTATAAAAGAAAAATTAGCGCATTAGTGTAAACTTTAAAAAAAAATTAAAAAACTCAAACTTTACTTCCATAAAATTTTTAAATAACTAAACTTTTTTAACTTAAACTAGAAGCTTACGCCGTAAACTAGAAGCTTACGCTGTATTTTTGAAAGAGCATTTTCGAACGATAAGCCCTCCTCGGCCTCCAATAAACTAACCACTTCTCTGGCCCCCCAGTCAAAAACGTTTCCGGCCAATAGGGAACGAACCAATTCGAAGTGTCTATTGGCGAAGTCCAGCGAATCGAGCCTGGTCACGTGACTTTGGAACAATTGCAAAGCTTGCTCATTTTCGGCATGCTTTTGCTTTACGTGGAAGAATTCGAATAAAGAATCGCCGAAACGTGACAGAAAAAATATAGTTTATTGAGAGAATTTCTGATTTTATCCCCAGAATAAACGAAAAGTCAATCGGGCAAAAAAATCAACACTGGAATATTTAGAGTGAAAATAGATATTTTAAGAAAAATTTTTATCGTTGGCCGATTCGTATACATATGTACCGATTTTTATAAAATTTTTGGATCTTTATAACTTTTTATTTTGAAATTTATCAACAATTTTTACTATTTTTTGATTTTCTTCTGACTTTTTATTTTATTTTTAATTTCTCATTTTTTTCAAACTTTTTTAACGATTTTTTTGATCTTTTGCATCATTTTGAGAATGCATGAACTCCAAAATGCCAGTGTTTTTACAATAATATTAGAAAAATAATAACTTTACACAATACCCATTTTCACATATTCATATAACAGATTTAAAAAATTATTCAATTATTTAATTTTATAGAAGATTATTTATAACTAATTAGTATTTAAATTATTCGAGTAAAATTAAAAAATTATTTAGTTTTATTAAAGCTTTATTTAAACAAACACAATCACATTGTATTTATAAACAATTACGTGCGAGTAGGCGTCCGGGAAATAATATTCATTTAAGAGCTGTTCGTTCAGATCCAACAAACTTCTGATATTGAGGCAGCCATACGCGCTAAACATAAATAAATGAAATAATATTTCAAGATAAAAAACACAAAGAGTAATAAAAATAACAAAAAATTGAAAAATAAAGAAAGAATTAAAAGAAAACCGATTGAAACGCTGACAAAGTTCCGTTAAACAAGATTTATGCATCATTTTTTGCACTTGGTGCAAAATGTAAAGTTCAACGAAATTTCGAAAACTAGTCCACAGACTTGCAAAAATAATAAAATTCAATAAGTTTTATCATATAATTAGCCCGTTAGTGCTTACCTATACTATGAATATCAAATTTATCTTTCAATATATAACTAGTTTTTATTTAATCGTCAAAGGCTTGATAAATAATTATGACAAGCACATCATGTTGTTAATTGCAGTACATGTAGCAATGCGTGCCATGCTAGCGTGTTCATCTTTAAATTAGTAAGTAATCGCTTCGTTTGAAGGTATGAGCTATTCATGTTACTCTCTTTTGCAGACCGCAGAATATACCTCAATTTTTTTCGTTTTTAAGCGAAAGTACAATTTTTAGCAAATTCCTACAACTTTCAAAGGCTTATGTTGGTGATTTTTCCCTAGTCCCCCTTTTACATTCCAAGTATATTCGTCCTTTCTGTTCCATCGGAGAATTTTCGGTTGCTATTGTAGGTACATCTTATCAGCACATTGAAAGCATTGAATGTAAAAGACAAAAACTATAAAAATATAACAATGAAAAGAATAAATGAAAAATTATAAAAGAACATCAAATTACAGGCAGCTACACATAAAATCACAATCTTATTCAATGTAACGAATGTATTCAAAATTACCCAGAAATTAGCAGAATATTGCAAGAAAATGACGAAAATTCACACAATCTAACCAAATTAAAGAATTAATGCAAAAACTACTCAAAAATTAGCACAAAATAGCAATAAAATGACGAAGAACTCAAAATCTAACCTAATTTAAAGAATTACAGCGCTCGCCATGAAAGTTGACGCACCATTATTGTAAGATTAGTGTTAGATAATGCGTCGCGAGCGCCGCGTTTTGTCCATTATTCCGTATCAACTTGTTCTATTATAGGATATTATTCTTATTCTCTAACATGCCGTTAATGCAGCGACGCAGACGGGACAATTTAGCTATTAATAGCATCGAGAAAACGAAATGCGCACGTGAATGGCGTTAGAACGCGCACGTGAATGGCGTTGGAACGCGCACGTGAATGGCGTTAGAACGCGCGCGCGTCCAACGGCATTCACGTACGCGCTTTTTTCTCGATGCTATTATTAGCTAAATGTTCGGTCTGCGTCGCCACATTAGCGACATGTTAGAGAATAATATCCTATAATAAAAAAACGAGTTGATACAGAATAATGGACAAAGCGCGGCGCTCGCGATGCATATTTAACACAAATCGTTCAATAATGGTGCGTCGACTTTCATGGCGAGCACTGTAGCACAAAATTAATAAGAAAGTAGCAAATAATTGTAAAGATACAGAGAACGATAAACTCACAATCTAAAGAAATTTAAAGAATTGCAGGAAAATGAAAGCACAGAGAAAATTAACACAAGATTATACAAAAATAGCGAAAAACTCACAAAGGCTGAGCTTTCAATATTCGTAAACTTTGTACGTAACGATGTTTAAAATTAGCCGCCCTTTCTGCCGCATCCGCGCTATTTGGTTGACTTTCTAGAGCTTTCTTTATTGTTTTGAGAAAATAAAAAATTACAAAATAAAATAAGAAGAAAACGAGAAAATAGTTGTAAAACAAAACAAAAAACAACAAAAAAAACGTTATGCTGAATTGGACGAGAATCCGCAAAATAATTTAAATGCAAGATAAAAATTAAAAAAGATAGTAGGATCGCTCAGGATAAATCGTTAAAAAAGTCGAATAAACTATGTAATAAATTACTAATAAAATCAAATAATTATCTTAAAATACCATACCGCACAAATCTGTACCTTGTACGTATATGAAAATATAATTATGTTAATAAAACCCCCAAAATAAACACAAAATTAGCCACTACCAAACAAGGACATGTATAACTTTTGACGGAGTGCAAAAACTTTTCAAGGGTCTACAAGTGTTGAAAAAATGGTGGTAGGACTAAAAACACCATTTACCGACATTTTCAATAGAGTGTATCCAATGAAAAGGCAAGACTAATTAAAATTCTTTATCGCTAAATATTCAATCCAAATTCGAAATTTAAGACAAAGGAGTCAACCAACAAAAATTTTAAGACAAACGATAGATAAAAGCAGAAAAACGCAACGAAATACGAGGACAAAAAAGAAAACGGAAAAAGTCCACGACGCTGGGGATCGAACCTGAATTTTTCGCGTGCTAATTCAAAGTATTACCAATCGATCTAAAACGTCCTTCCAGAAAAATGTCATTCTCAAGTTCATTTAAAAAGAAAAAAGGCACCTCAACAATAAAATAATTGGGAGAAATTATGGATTAAAGTCAATTAAAGAATGAAAAATTAGACATAAACTGGAATTACTACTTTGTCGACTCCGCTCTCGAAGCAGTCGAGCCAATATTCGCGCGCCTCGTCGTCTTGGGTCAAATCTACGGTGTCGGGAACGTAACGCGTCGGATCGCGAAGCAGCGGACAGCACGTTAGATTTTTTTGCGAGCAATCCATTTCGAGCGACTGTAGCCAGGGAGTGTACGATTGGCAATTCGCCAAAAAGGCCGGGGGAGGGATCATTTGACCGGCGACCAATCGCGGCCGAGTTGGCACCGCGCCAACCAAACCCGTGCTACCGGCGTAATGCTCGTTCCACGAGTAAACATTAGTCGCGTCTTTAAAATACCATCGAGTGAAACTTCAACGTACCATGCAGTTTTATACGAAAAGTGTAGCTGCATTACACATTTGTGATGTACTTATATACATATGTACATTTGACAGGGGGTTTGAGGCAAAGGTGCAGAGAGTCAGAGTCAGTGGGGGGCGTATTCATTAAATGTATACCTAAACATTCTAATATGCAGATTTGATATTTTCTCGTCCATAAAATCTGAAAATTAACCGATTTCTTCGATTCGCTATTTGCAAAGAATTTGAATAAAACGTATAATTAAAAAACGCAACAAAGAATCGAATAAATAAGTGCTTGAATAAAAAAATTGGATAATGAAAATATTGCAAAATAAAAAATGTAAAAAATGTTTAAAATGTTTTAAAAAATGTAAAAACATGTAAAAAAATCAGTGCAAGAAGCAAAATAAATTTACGATGTTAGTTCCAAAGGCTTCGTACACCGACTAAAACTTTACGAAGGCAAGTAATAAAAAAGTTGGAAGAATTAGAAATCATAAACATAATCCAAAAGAGTTTCGGAATAATAACAAATATTTAGTTTCTTTGTGGTTAAATAGAACTATAGGAAGTCAACTTTCCAATAAAATTATGAAAGTTTTGTAAAATTTCTATTTGATTTTGAGAAATTTTTAATTTTTATTTTAATTTCAAAGATTTCGAAGTTTTCAAAGAATTTCAAATCGGTTTATGAAAACCACAAATTTTATTTAGAGAAAATGATAATTTTACCCGTATCATGCAAGCTAAGAACGTCTTCTTCGGCTCCTTTCAAAAAAGCGCCTATTGCACCAAGGTAGCCTTCGTGGCGTAGAAAGAGGGCCTCCATCGCACCCTCAATGACGATACATCATATTATTCGCCAATGATTCAAAAAATTGTTAAATAACATATAATCAATTAATTTATTCATTTATTCACTTTATCAATTAATACATATATATGATCTATTTATTAACTGACTGACTATATGCCATTTATCGAAATGAACCTTTGTACACATAAATTTCGAATTATTGAAATAATTAGTAAATATAGCATCTTGCTGAAGGGTTTAAAAACGTCATTTCATCATTTTTCAGAATGTGTGATACAAATTTAATGACTGAATGCTTAATGATTAAAATAAAAGATTAAACTCTAAGCAGTTATCAGATACATATTGCAAATTATGAAGTCTAAAGTGATTTGGATTTTTGCTTTTTTTCGACGATAGTTCAACTGATGAGCAGTGTAATGAAAAACAGTTTAATGCAATGTAGATAAATAATTTAAAATAATTTAAAGTGGCATAAAGTGGTTTAAATGTAGTTTACACGTAAAGTAATTATATTAACAACATAAAGTAAGTAATGTAAAAATTTTATACAAAAAACATTTAAAATAATTCTTCAAATTAAGAATTTCTTAGAATGAAATTTTAAGGTATAAAAATAAGCCGACTTCACAAGATTACACGAATATATAAGTGTGTAAACTCACAAATAAGTAAAAAATTAATACAATGAAGACGATAGCCGAGAGATGAACAGACATGCACAGCATGCGAATTCCGAGGAGGGGGCGAGAATTTCTTAGTGCCTTTTCTTGTACCTAAAAGTGGTGGTGGGCGTCAAAAACATCGTTTTTCGACGAAAAACGCATAAAAAGCACTTTTTCTACGAATTTTTTTTGGGAAACTTTTGAAAAATCGCACATTCTGGGACCCCTAAATTTCTAGAGAGTGGGGGTTGAAAATTTGCTGGACAGGACGGAACCTCCCAAAATCACGTATGGAGGAACCCCATTTCGAATATTTTTAAGCAAATTTTGTTTTCTAAAGATACTTTCTAATTTTTTTTAAAAAGACGCTATATACCCCGCTCCAGTAATTAATGGCGTAAGAAATGGTGCGCATTGTGAAAGGATGTCCGCGAATAAAATAGCCGCCGAAATAAATGCGTTTTAAATTGGCATTCTTAGCGTACAAATAGGCTATTTGGCCAATGCTATTGCTAATCATCAACAAAAGACTGCGAACTAGATCCTTCTCCCGAAAATTGTTGGCTAGAAAAACCAAAAAAAAACTAAATCAATTGACTAATTAATTAATTACCTAATTATTCAATTGGTTACTAATTAATTGGTTATTTGACATAAGTATGTAATACAACATTCCGCTTAAAATTAGTAATAAAAACGAATAAAAGAAATAATATGCTGGTATAATAAAACCAAAAAACGTAAATTTTGCATAATTAATCTTTCGTAATTAACATTTGGCCGATTCGATATCACGCACTTTAAGATAAAAATTCAGATTAAGGAAGGAAGGCTGCATTCCAAATGCGGAATCGAAAATTAAAAAAATTAGACGAATTTCCAAAAAATTTAGAATTAAAATTTTCGTACGGAAAAATCAGATTCAAATTTATGATTTCAATGGAATTATAATTTAAAAAGTCAAAACCGGCTACGCTGACGCACTTAATTCCTCGAAAACAAAATTTTCGAATTTCCGAGAAAAAACGAAAAAAAGAACAAAAATCAAAAAATTTTTTGAATAAAAAATATAAATTCTCCTAATGAAATCTATTTTAAAAATCAGAACCTATTAAGCACACGCATTTCATTTCCGTTTAGCTGAACTTTCCGCAATAAGGAAATGAGCAATGTGCTTAGATTATTTAAAAACTAACTGATTAGCTTTAAACATCTACAGAAACAATGACTCCTTAGTTTACACTTAATGTAGTGTAAATAGAAGCTAGTATAAAATATACAACACTACTCGTATTTTTACAACAGATGGATAAAAAGTTAGCTTTTCCAGACATACTATCTTGTTTTAATAATTTAATATTAATAATTTAATAAGTTTGATAATTATAATAATTTAATACTTTAAAGTTATCATTCGTGAATTTGGTCCCCCAAAATAGTACCCAAAAGCAAAAAAAATAAAAAAATAAAAAAACATGATGCAAAATTAAATACATATGTAATGTAACAAAGTATTAGTACATTTAATATGAAAATAAAAAATTAGACCTAGCACACAGTTGATTTTAGGTTAAAAAGTACGTACGTACACATAAACGAACCTTTTCTTCGAAATTGACAAAAATTGGCAAAATGCCAGATTAGTGATAAAAAATAACCTATAACGCTTAATTTCAATAATATAAATAAACGATTCTAATGTCTACCGCCTATTCAGTGCCACATTTATCCAGGGTTAAACATAGAGCTGGATTTTAGATGACGAATAGTAGTTTGTGATCGCGCTTTGGAGAAATTTCAGGAAATTCCGGAAATCTCTAGGATATTTTGGGCATTTTAGAAGATTCGAAAAATTTTAATCATATTCTCCGTATTTTTGGAAATAAATTTCTGGAAATTTAGGAAATCTTACAGCGATAGAACGCAAACCAGAAGCACAACAAAACATACATACCTATGCATACAGAACAAATTATTATGCGCCTTTATAACTCACTATGACGCGAAGTGCAGGAGAGTTCAGAAAGTTTCACACATTTTTACTGGTTTCTTTCTCCAAAAATTTTTGTACATGTACAAAGACGGCCCCAAGAAGTTTTTATACATCCGTAATAATAATAATACATAATAATAATAATAATAATAATAATAATAATAATAATAATAATAATAATAATAGTAATAATAATAATAATAATAATAATAATAATAATAATAATAATAATATTACTATTATTATTATTATTATATTAATAATAATAATACATAATACATAATGGCCAAAATCTGGCACTTTTCCTGCTTTTTTTGTCATTTTAGGCGAAAAAATAGAAAATTAATATACCCCGTTCCACTGAAAACCAGCAACTAGCCCCCCCGAAACATAGGCCATTTTTCTATCGTCCTCCTATTTTTCCTCCATTTTTCATTGTTTTCTATTTTAAAATTTGCTCACTTTTAGAGAAGGGCATATTTCGATTCCGGAAAAATAACGTGTACAGAAAAGCTCGCGTCTTTCGCCAAAAATTCAAAATGCCGAATTTCCGACTTATAAGTCGTTTTTTATAGAAAAAAACGCCAAAAACATAACGGACGAGGCAAATTTTTGGCGGGTTCACGCAAGAACTCGCGACCCGGAAAATCGTTCTGTGGGTCAAAATTTTGCAAGTCAGCTTTTGAATTTTAGGGTAGCCGAAATTAACTTCCTTGCTCAAAAAAATATAAAAGGGGCTAATATAGTAAGTTTTCACCGAAAAATGGAATAAATCTCAGTTTTGAGGGATAGAGTCTCCAACATAATCCAGAGAAAAAAATTATTTTAGCTTCTTTAACCCTCATTCATACAGATTCTATCCTAAAATTTATGAGGGGACAGTTGACCGCACGATCTTGCATGGGTCTGGGAGACGGTTTTCACCACACCCCCACCCAGAAATTTTTCTTACCCCGCCAGATTCGCGACTTTCCGCAAAATTCCAAAAAATTCGTTGAATAAGTGCTATTTTAAACGTTTTTAGCTACAGTGCTCGCCATGAAACATGACGCACTATAATCATCAGATTTATATTAGATGATGCGTCGCGAGCGCTGCGTTTCATCTATAATGCGCTATCATCTCTTTTTATTATTATAGGATATTTATCTGTATCATGCCGTTAATCTGGCGATGCGGACAACGCAATTTAGCTTATAATAGCACCAACAAGAGGGAAGCGCGCACGTGAATGCCGGAAGCGCGCACGTGAATGCCGTTCTATATTCAGGCGAGTGCGCGCACGTGAATGCCGTTCTATATTCAGGCGAGTGCGCGCACGTGAATGCCGTTCTATATTCAGGCACGTGCGCGCTTCCGGCATTCACATGCGCGCTTCCTTCTTGTTGGCGCTCTTAATAGCTAAATTGCGCCGTCCGCATCGCCAGATTAACGGCATGATACAGATGTATATCCTATAATAATAAAAAGAGATGAATGCGCATTATAGACGAAACGCGGCGCTCGCGATGCATCATCTAATATAAATCTGACGATTATAGTGCGTAATATTTCATGGCGAGCACTGTACCTGTTTGCTCAAAAGTGTCAAATTTCAGGCTCCGCACCATATACTCATTTTAATACTATACAATATTTCTTTCAATTTATGAATATTTTTTGAGATTTTTTTAAAAAATTTTCATGTTTTTATGCTCTAGAAAGATAGATCATCGACGGAAACGCCGAAAACGATGTTTTTTACGTGTATATACCAATCCGCCATTTTCGGGTACAAAAACACGCTTCAAAATTTCAGCCCCCCCCAGAATTGCTATGGTATACAGTCCGATCGCGTTCCAATGGAGCTGTCAAAAAATCTTTAAAACATTATCTTTTTTTCTAGTTTACTATAAATATTTATTTTATTTTCTATATTTCTTCTATATTTCGCATTTTTCGTCGTTTTCATTTCCCCCAAAAAATTATGGTCGAGTAAATGACTACCGTATACCCAAGTGAACGTTCTCCGTATCTCGATGCGATCGGACGGTTTTGCCAAAACTGCTAGCAATGACGTCACTGGGCAGGCCCAATTTATCGTAAGAGCCCCCATATATGTCACTAATTAGCATATCGACGTTTCGATGGTCGCCGTCCTCGGCCAGGAGTAGTAAATCATCAAAACTCTTAGCGAAAATCATCAAAAAATTTAAAAATGGGAATACGGGACAAGCATATATCCCCTCAGAAATTTTTTAAGCCCCCCCCCACCACCACGCTCCGAATTCGCGGTTTTTTAAAAAATTCGAGCAAAAGGTGTTGAGTCAATCGATTACAGATATATGCTTGCTAAGAAGTGTCAAACTCTTTTTTCAACTGTATTTACCTGTATTTATTCGAATTTTTTCGATTTTTCTCGAAATTTTATATTTTTTATATTTTAAAAAGGTAGGGCATTGCCAGAGACGTCAAAAAATCATCTTTTGACGCGTATCCACCATTTTTGGGCCAAGAAAAGCATTTTGAAAATTCTCCCACCTCCCCAGAATTCCGATCCTTTATCGTTCCCTTACCCGGGGTCAGTTATCCCCTAAAGATGGCATTATTAAAACCTCTGGAATTTCGGGCAAAAATTTGTATTTTAAGGCTTTTTAGGCGTTATACCTACTTTTTGGAGGTAAAAATTTCAAGTGTAGCTGAAAAACAGGAGCATTATTCCCAAAGATAAAATCTGTGTTTTATAATGTAATAAATAAAAATTTTTTTCAAAATTTAATTTTTTAATATTTTTAGGCTATAAATTTTTTATATTGATTAAATTTTCCTTAGTTTTATTTAAAATACCATAAAATAGTAATCAAAAGTTTTTGTTTACAAAATGTACAAAGACTTCTAGGGATAATCCTTGTATGTACATGTACAAACGGAACTTGTACAAAAAAAACACTAGTACAAACGGACCATCGTATTCAGAAAAGACTAGTGGAGGGTAAACGAATCCAATTTTTGGCCAAAGATGGTAGTAGAAAATGATCAAAGAAAACGAAGGGTCAAAAATTTTGTGATAATGGAAGGATAAGGAATGAAGCAAATTTTGGTTGGGCATCCGCCAAACCCGCTTGTTATTTATATGTATATATGATCAGGGGCGGATTTAGGGGAGGGGCAAGAAAGCGGCGCCCCCTCCCCCCATTGGCCCAAAATAGTGCGCAAAATTAGGGATTTTTGAGCGATTTTTAGCGATTTTCGGGTTAAAACGGCTAATTTTTCCGCCCAAGTCAGGTTCCGCCCCCCCCCCTTAGGAGTACCGCCCCCCCTCAGGAGAATCCTGGATCCGCCACTGTGTATGATGTCCTTCATCGAAAGTAAACCGCCCCTTAAATATAAGATGGGCAATACGGGAAGTCAGCTGAACCCATCCACCAAAAGTAGACATTTTAGCCCAATCAACGTTTGAGCCAAATTTTCTTATATTTACCATACGAAAAATAGGTCATCTAATCATTCCTTAAAAATTGCGAAACGTTGCTAGTAAATTTTTCTACGTAATCTCGGTTTTTTGGCATTTTAAGCTTTTCCTCTTATTGATTGAAGAATTACATAGAAGGCGAGCTGCGGGTGCGAAAATACCAAGGGAATCTTAATTTCGCTAAGACGAATCTGTTAAACAAGACGTGAAATCTGGAAAATTTGGCAAAATGCCAAAACGAGCGAATGAAAGAAAAGCATATATGTACGGCACACGACGAGAATAAATACATGAGAAACACGAAAATTGATTATAAAATAAAAGGCAACCAAGACGAGTGAATTAATGAAAATGTATAAGGAACACGAACGCGCCGAGTCGAAAGTTTAGTCCAGCGAATGGAGCCTTTTTTCGAATATGAAGAAACAAATTGCCTAATTTTGGCCGAATTAAATAAGCTGGCAAATGGCGATGTTGAATAAATTGATAAGAATAGTCCAAATTTGGGGGTCGAGGCCTACATGTAACGGCTCGAAATTTGGAGAGGGGTCCCGGCCTTTGGGGGAGGGTAAATGACCTCGAAAGTTTTGGCCAAAAACGGGCCAAAAAAATGCTTGAAAACGGACAAAAAAATGCTAAAAACGGCCAAAAAATGCCAAAAACGGCCAAAAAATGCCAAAAACGGCCAAAAAATTCGAATTTTTCCAAAAAATCGAGGGTCAAAATTTTGGGCCTTTGCGGGGGATAAGGGGACGTCCGACTTTGGGTGGGGGATTTATACCATCCCCCTGCTATACGTATGCTTGAGGGCTAAGTCTAAGCATAGAAAAAATCTACATTTCAATTTTACCTTAGCAGAAGCGCTAAGCAACGAGCCAAGGCCCCAGAAAGTCCCACCACCAATCGAAGTTCCGCCCACTCTCTCGTAATCCTTGTCGCTCTCGACCTACAGTACGCCATTCGTTTAGAATTAACATAAAAAATTTGAACAAAATCCAGCTATTATTAATAAAACCGTCGAGTTAATGAAAGAAAGTTAAAAAAGAAAAATAAAAATAAGTATACAAATATAATTTATAAAAATGCATTAGAAAAAAATAATGCGTTAAATATAAAATGAAGTTTATAAACAACAAAAGTGCATACTGAGAAAATAAAAAGAGAACTATAAAAGGAAATGAAAACGGGCAACAACTGGAAAATGGAAGTACAGCTTAAACGTATCTAAAAACTTTACGATATATATTTATTGAAAAGAAAACATAAAACATAAAAAACAAACCGTGAAAAATAATAGAATATAAAAAAATAAAAATAGAACTGGAAAAAATTGAAAAACAGAAACAGGAAATAAATAAAACAAAACGTTACATAATAAATAAAAACAACCTAAAATAGAATCGAGAAACGATCGACTTTAAACTGACAAAATCGATAAATCTACGTAATTCACTTAAACCAAGAGATGTGTATTTGATGAATGAAAGTCGCTGAATAAGACAAAAGAGTAAACAGAAAATAGAAAAGCAAAATTAATGCAAAATGCGAGTTTGAACGAAAAATGAAAATTTTATCCAAGAAATGCACTAGGGCCGGTGTTTTTTGTTCGTACAAGGTCCGTTTGTACATGTACAACGATGGTCCCTAAAAGTTTTTGTACATTTTGTACACACAAATTTTTGGGTACCTACTATAATATGGTACAGTAGCGATTTTAGTGTGGCAAAAACAGAGTAGTTCGACCTTTGGTAGTATATTTTAGCTAATTTTTGGGTTTCTGACGGCAAAAAGCACTAATAATCGAGAAATTTGACATTTTTCCTTTCGAAATGCAATTTTTGACACTATAAAGATATATAGAACACACAATCACTCGTTTCGGCGCGAAGTCCCGAAAATTTTGGCGAATTTCAAACCTTTCTTGCAATTTTTGTCTTCCCAAAAATGATTGTACACGTACAAAGACGGTTCCCAAAAGTCTTTTGTACATCGGAAAAAATCTTTGCCGAATACAACAAACAACAGTGACTAGGTCCGATCTTATTCCAATTTCCGTAAAAAAATTGAATTTTGACAAATTTATCTGTAGCCTGATACTTAAGATTTTAATACGCACATACGCATACATCTCATTCAATAGAAATTAAGTTCATGCCTAAGCCTTTGTTTGAGATTAAGTCTAAGCCTAAGCCCAAACTGATTTTTCGATTATTATTCAAATCCTTTAAATAAAGCTCAAAACTACATATGCCTAAAATTCAAGGATCTCTTAATAAAGATCGAAAATTTTACTCCGCGTAAAATATTAAGCCAAATTCATAAATATGTAATTCATGCGAAATACATGAAAAAACAGACCATGAAGAAATTACGTTCGAATTCAAGCCGGTACATAATAGGGATATTTTTCTGAAAAAAACCGCAAAAATAAAAAGAAAATAATACAGAAATATAAGTAGGATCATAAATTAATGTGAAATTATTTTAAACAAATTTATTAATACTTTTATAATGCTAACTCCTGAACCAATATTGACCAAGAGGTAGGGGAAAATGTGGCAGGAGTCGACATTTTGAAATTTATAAGGACTCGGGTCATGATGGTGGTATGTAAATGACTCATCGGGAATATTGCGCAACAAGAAATTGCACCCGCTTATCAAACAGTCGATTTCGTCTTCTTTATCCACTCTGAGTAAACACATTATGTTAAGTTATACTATTATAACTATTTTTCGTATGAGAGACATTAACATATTTGTTTTTTTTTCAGAATTATTTCTTTGAATCTTTTGATTTCCAATTTATTTGATTCGTCGTAGATATTTCCTTTCATTTAATTACGTACTGACTTATATTTATTTGTTTATTTATACATTTAATTATTAGATTATTAATTATTTATGTGCCTGTTTTACTCTTTTATTCATTCACTCGTGTATTTATTTATCTAATTATTCATTTGTTTATTTGTCTGACTTATTTACTTATTTATTCATTCATTCATTCATTCATTCATTTATTTACTTATTTATTTATTTATTTATTCATTTACTTCTTTACTTATTTATTTATTTTCTTATTTATTTACATATTTATTTACTTATTTATTTATTTATTTATTTATTTATTTATTCACTTATTTATTTATTTATTTATTTATTTATTTATTTATTTATTTTATTATTTTATTCATTCATTCATTTATTAATTATTTATTTATCTATCCATATAATTAATTACTTATTTAAGTACAGTTGTACTTATTCATTTACATATTCATTTATTTATGTATGCTTTTGTATTTATTTACGCATTTACATATTTACTAATTTAATTAATTATTGATTACATGATTTTTATATGCGTTTATTTATTTATTCATTTATTATTTATTTATTTATTTATTTATTTATTTATTTATTTATTTATTTATTTATTTATTTATTTACTTATTTATTCTTTATTTCATTACTAATTTATTTATTTATTCATTTACTTATTTATTTATTTATTTACTTATTTATTTATTTATTTATTTATTTACTTATTTATTTACTTATTTATTATTTATGTATTTACTTATTTATTTATTTATTTATTCATTTACTTATTTATTTATTTATTTACTTATCTATTTATTTTATTATTTATTTATATATTTATCTGATTTATTTATTAGTTCATTCATTCATCCATTTAGTATTTATTCATTCATTCATTTAGTATTTACTTATTTATTTATTTATTCATATATTTATTTACTTATTTATGCACAGTTGTATGTATTCATTTATTTTGTACTTATGTTTTTTGTATTCATTTACGCGATTACATATTTACTAATTTATTTATTGATTATATGATGTCCATGAGCGTTTATTTATTTATTTATTTATCTATGTATTTATTCATATTTATTTTATATTTATTTAGTTATTAATCAATTTATGTACAACTATCATTATTAATATATTTATTTAAATATTCATCTATTTATTTATGTATGTATTTATTCACGCATCAACTTATTTATTTATTACTTAATGCAAGGACGTATTTAAGGGGGCGCGAAAGCGGCCGCCCCTTGACCGAAGAAAAATTTGAAAGGCAAGATATGTATGCAGGGAAAAATGGAGAAATCGAATGTCTTTGTCGTAAAATCTTTGCATGTTCGGCGCTTCGCGCCGGACGTTAAGTATTTTCCATCATTTTGGCTCAAGCGCGACCAAAAAATGACACTTTTTATATAGTTTTTTTGAGTGTAAAAATTTTTTTTCGAAAATTCCGAATTTTATGATATAAATGGAAAGAACAAGTAGAAAAACATCGAAAAATGCGGTTTTCGCGAACTATACCGGCGAATTTTCCGAGATACAGACAAATTTATGTGAGTCCGCACCCCCCTTTAGCCGAATTCTGGATACGGGCCTGTACACATGTAAATATTTATTCATTCATTATATATTTACTCACTTATTTATTTATTCATTTCTATTTCCTCGTTCATCATTTCTCGACCATTCGTCGCTTATTTAATTATTTTTATTTATTTATTCTTTTGCTTTTCACTTACCTACATTTATTACTTTAGCTAATTGATTATTTATTTCTTTATTACTCAATTAGTCGCTCGTCAATCCATTATAATACAAAATATTCTATAACAAATTTATATAAACTTGCACAAATTTCTGAGCGAATAAATTTTGGAAGGGCGTCATTAGAGCAAGAAAATATTTGATTCAAGATCGAATCATAACGCATTGTTTGCAACGAATATGCAAATTTATGCTAATTCCCAGTTTTGTTACACCGATTAAATTAATTCACAGTTAAACCGACTTGTACAAAAGATATTATTTCTCGTACGATTGTAGACGAATATTTCTTGGCAAAAACGTACCAAAATTTAACATATGTTTATGCAAGAAAGTTGCAAAATATGTACAGGGTGGCGCGTGAAAAGAGGTAATCAACATACATTATCTTGGGGGGTTTGGGGGGTTTCACCCACGCAGAATCATTTTTCATCCCCCGCAAAAAAATTTTCACCCCCCCAGAATTGGCGATTTTTCAAAAGTTTCCTAAACTTACCTGAAAATTGGAAGAAAAAGTGTCTTTTTTAGGATTTTTGGCTATCTATTTGCTCAAAGTCGCCAAATTATCGGCGCTTCGCGCCATATATTCATGTTTTAAGCGATATATTAGTCAATTTATTCGACTTTTTTCGAAATTTTTTTCATGATTTTATGCTCTAGAAGGATAGAGTATCGTCAGAAACGCCAAAAAACGATGTTTTTTAACGCGTACCGGCCATTTTTGGGTCCAAAAAAGGCACTTTAGGTTTTCAACCCCCCCCCCAGAATTCCCATGCTGTGCATGTATGGTACTCAATCACATGTAAGCGTGGAGGGGTTGGGGGTATGAACCCCCTAGAAGGCCGAATATCCCCCAAAAACCAGAATAACCCCAGAACTTAAATTTTAAACATTTTCCGCGATTTTTTGATGCCAAAGGTTATTGTTCGATGAGAAACGTTGAAAAAATGGTGGTTTTTTACGACCATTTTTTTACCCCACATCCCTCCCTTCAGAATTTTATTGCTCCACCTATGCGCTCATGTTTTAATCATATAACTATAACTGTGTTAGACGTATTACCAAATTGTAAAATTTTTTTAAAAGAACAAATATAGAGCAACAAAATCGCAAAGTTTCATCCAGTTTCGTATCTTATTAACTTTTTGGTTTGCACTTTCGTAAAAATCACTTTTTTAGTAAGTTACAATAAAAAAGTTACTAATTAGAAGTGTTAATCAGTAAATCTCTGCCTAAATCGTCAATTAAATTTTTTTTCAGTTAGCGAACTATCAAAGCACATCTACTCTATTATTTAATCGCATTACTTTAAGAACTGTCAACTTTGTTGTTTATTTCAATTCAGTTTTGTAGGTTTTTCATCATTGTGCACTTCAATTGTGTATGCACATATTTAAGAAAAAGTTCGCTTTACAAAAAACGTCGCAATAAACCAATTCATGCAATCCAAAACCACTACTCAGAGGCAGTGGCGGATGCTAGGATTTTCCTAGGAAGGGGGCGGTACCCCTAAAGGGGGCGGAACCCTGACTTGGGCGGAAAAATTAGCCGTTTTAACCCGAAAATCGCTAAAACTCGCTCAAAAATGCTTAATTTTGCGCACTATTTTGGGCCAATGGGGGAGAGCGGCCGCCCCCCCCCGACCCCTCCTAAATCCGCCCCTGATCCAAAACCACTACTTAGAGATACTGTAGCCAACGCTTTCTTTTATCAAGTCATATAAGTCGCATTACTCTGAGTTTGAAAGAAAAAGTTACAACGATGAGTTTACGCGCTCTTTTCGAGGCTACATGACAACTTTTTCAGTTGTGTATAATTGAAAAAGTGACATTTGCAAAAAAGTAAACTAAAAACGGAATAACAAAGGTATGTAACTCAATGAAACTTTGTAATTTTAATGCTAAGTATTTGTGCTTCCAAAAGCCGGTTACAAGTTTGCGATTTGTATAATACAGCTATAGTTATTATCATACCTAGGCGGGGGGGGTATGCGCCCTTCCCCCTAAAAACCAAAATACCCCCCAACCAAAATACACCCCAGTTGAAATTTTTGTTTGTTTTTTTGATGCCAATGGATAGTGTCGATGAGAAACGTAGAAAAACGGTGTCTTTTCGCCATACCACCATTTTTAAAGCCATTTTTTGACCTTTGAAAAATCTTGCACTCCCCACCAGAACTTTGGTACCGCCCACCTATAGTTATGATCAAAACAGTAGATACCCTTTTTGATGGGCCACCCTGTTTATTGCAGAAATTGAACGAATCGATGCAAATCCATACGTATGTAAATTTCAATGTGTCGCTAATCAAGCGATAATATTTGTGAGTCAAACTCATTGTTGGCTAAAAATCCCTCAAAAATTTAGCAGCCACCAAGTTGCATATATTACATATATAAGCATCTAAAATGCAGCAATGTAACGAATCGTTGTGAATTCGTACGTTAATTTCAATTTTTCTCCAATTAAATGACTTTATTTTCGGGCAGGCCCGTATTCAGGATTCGGCCGAGGGGGAGGGGTGGGGTGCCCCAACATAAATTGGTCTACACCTCGGGAAAGCTGTCGGGATAGCTCGCAAAAACCGCATTTTTCGACGTTTTTCGACATGCTCTATCCATCAAGCTCATAAAATTCAAACTATTCGAAAAAAATTTGTTTTCCAAGTCAAAATGCAATAAAAAGTGTCATTTTTGGTCGAGCTTGAGCCAAAATTATGGAAAATACTCAATATCTGGCACGAAGTGCCGGATATTGAAGATTTCACGTCAAAGACAGGCAATTTTCCATCTTTCCATGCTTAATCTAACCTTTCAAAAAATTTTCCGGTCAAGGGGGAGAAGCGTCCGCCCCCTCCTGGATACGACCCTATTTGTGAGCCTATGTTCATTTGGCGAAAATCTCAAAATTAAATATATGTCACAGAGTTGCGAATATTAGCATTTGAAGTGCAAAAATGAAGCAAATTGATGCCAATTCGTACGTTAATTTCAATTTTTCGCTAATCAGGTGATAATATTTGTGAGCCCCGCCTCCGGTGGCTTTGATAACTTTCGAAATGCAATGAGTTCGTTGTTGTTGGTCGCCATTGGTACAAGGGCCATTCTGGCACGCTTCCAACATTTTTTCGTGAATAAAGTCCATGCAACTTTCCATGTACTTCGTTTCGAATTTGATGAAATGGAGCCGAATGCCTTCGACGTGGCCCTCCGAAACGCCGTATAATCGATTCTGATGACGCGTAAGCAGATGCCATTTATCCAGGCACGTAGCTGGCTGTCCTATTTTGGGGGGGGTCAACACCAATTTATGGGGGACTAAGCCAAAAAGACCAAAAATAGCGCAAAATAACGTTTAAAAATCCTATTTTTCCGATTTTTCTGAATTTTTGGGGGTCCAAACCCCCGCCCCACCCCTTCCCCCCAGAGATACGCGCGTGCCTGCATTTATCCAAAAATTATTAAATTATTTGAGAATAAATTTAAAAAATATATGACAAAAGCAAAATACACAATCTAGCAACCACAAACTATAAAATCAGTATTGTAAATATAATGAAGATAGATGCGTGTATGTGCTGTGTGTGTGCGCGCGTAATAAGAGTCCAAAATTTGAATTTATTATAATTTATTACAATTCACTACACTTAAATAATTTATTGATAAAAAAGTTTAAAAAATTCTGCATTTAATCATCTTCAATTTGAATTTTAAAATAAATCGCCAGCGATAGGAAAAAATCATTACATGACCACTCGCCGACGGCGGCGTTACTAACGCTGTCTTCTTATAAATCGTTGAACAATACGCTAGCTTGGCCAACGAACCGCCTTTAAATTCATACATAAGTGAAATGACGAAAAGGGAATATAATTATACATAATCTTGGTGGGAAGGGAATCCCCTACCAAAGACTGGCCATTCTTATCCCTCCAAAACCAGAAAATTTTTGGCCCACTTTAGGCGGAAACTTGCGTTTTTTGGCCATTTTTTGGTGCTTTTTTGCCATTATTGGCCAAAAAACTGGAGACCGTTCATCCCTTCCCCCAAATAATTGGAACCCCCTCTCGAACTTCCGGGTCATTACATGTATGAATATAGGCCATGCCTTAAGATTCAGGGGTACACACAGGGAGCAGGGTCTGCTGGGGAGTCTGACCATAGATGCACAGCATGGATGATCTAGGAGTCGGTTAGTGAGCTTTTTCTGGGCCAAAATGACTTTAAAAAACTGGTGTAAATGCTACAATAGCGTGAAAACTATGTTAGTATATCATTTCTTATCAATTTTAAGCACTTTTAAAGAAAATTTTCGATTTGCATCTGGGGCCTAATCCAGACCCCCACTTAACCCTCAACCCAGACCCCCACTTAACCCTCAACCCACGAGCAAGTCTGTTCTAGATACTGAAAAGCAGAAGACCAACCCAGCAAAGCTAATTTTTCTACAATTTCTCGTTTTTCGTGATTTTTTATATAAAGCCATAGAGCTCTATAAGGAAAGTTTTGAGAAATGAGAAGGAAAAGTCGAAAATAGTGTTTTGTACCCCTAGGGTCAAGTTATTGGCGCAATTGTGACCTTTAAAATTTTTGGACTACAGATTAGAGGCGCGACCTGTGTACAATATAGTCGAGAGAGCTTGTCACCCTTCGCAAAAAAATTTTCCATTTTTCAAAAAACTCCTTAGAAAACGCCCTGTTTTTCCATTTTAAGAGATATTAATACTTAAGTTCACAAGTATCTCTTTTTCGTCACTTTGCACAAACGGCCATTTTTGCATAGATAAATATGTGCATTTTAAATTTTTCAGATTTTTCTTCCAAAACTTTCAATCATTAATAAAAAAGCATCGTCAGAAAGGTAAAAAATTCGTTTTTGACGTGTTTTTCATACGTGACCAACGAAACCAAGCAGACAAAACGAGCTGAGAGCTAATGTATTGAAAATTGAAGAAAAGTCACAGAATTATCAATTAGAGCTCGAAAAAACTAGATAAAAATTAAAAACTAAACACGAAAAAGGAAAACCGCTACTCACATTACTTATGAATGAGCAAATCGTTTTCGGGTGAGAGTCGATACATATATTCGTACATACGTATAGAGCCCTTGACTTTTGGACTTAAACGAAAACATAGAATTAATATCAAAATTAGGCAAATATTTTACGATCTATGAAACCATGCAATATCTATTGTTTTAGTATGTTGCTTATATATACGTCTAGCTCATTTGCAATTAAAAATTTGTAGATACCAATATCGATCGCAAAACGTTTAGCGTTGCGCAAATTTCGGAAAACTTGATCAAAGGGCAATAAAATACTCTTCGCATACTCTCCATGTGGACCCATGTCCATTTTAAGTACTCAATATTAATACAT
The DNA here is from genome assembly GCA_036768485.1 of Mermis nigrescens. Classification (NCBI taxonomy): domain Eukaryota; kingdom Metazoa; phylum Nematoda; class Enoplea; order Mermithida; family Mermithidae; genus Mermis; species Mermis nigrescens. Next base: position 915,023 of record JAVLUZ010000142.1, read on the forward strand.
GTGAGTGAAACACCCTGAACAAAGAACACTGCATCTGTGAAGTGTGAACTAGTGTTTTTGAACAAGGTCCCTTTGTACATGTACAAAGATGGGCCCCGAAAGTCATTCCACATTTTGTACATGTATGTAAATTTTTGGGTACTATGATATGATAAACATTAGCGACTTTAGTGTGGTAAAAGAAAGTTTTTTGATTTTCGATAGTGTATTTTAGCTAAATTCTAGGTTTCTGACGCCAAAAATTACTAGAAATTGTCTCAAATCGGCGCGAAGCGCTAAAAAATCAGACATTTTTCCATTTTGAATTCAAATTCTGCCATTAAAAAGATATATAGGACGGACAATAACAGATTTAATCTTTGAGAATTTCAGACCTTAGTTTTTGTCTTCCCAAAAATCTTTGTACAGTACAAACGGCGTGGTGAACCTCAATATTTTTTGTCACCGAGTTTGAATAATGGCAATCTGAAGGTCTAAGCCATAACGAACAGTAAAATAAAAACATCTCTAGTGTATCGTACAACAGATGATAAGAAGCTTATTTTTAAAGACACGCGCGACCAAAATTTCTTAAAAACAAAGGGAATTGAAGGTTGAAAAGAAAAAAGTTCTACGACCAAATTAAAGCAGCCTTTTATCCTAAATTAAGTCAATAATATAGTTCGGCGCGAACTGCAGAAATTTTTAAAATTTTTGGGCTAAGCTTGCACTAAAAATAGACTCAAAAAGCCGAAATGATTTAAAACCTATGATTACTCATTAAATCTATTAATAGGCCCATTGCAGTCATGAATTTAATTAAACATTAAAATGAAGAAGCTAGTTTGGTTTTCCGAAAAATAAAAACAGCGCTTAATTTCTCACAAAGATCTTATTTTCAATGGGAAACCTGCAGAAAGAGGACAGATGTAGCAAAGAAGCAAAATAGCAAAGCTGCAAAATATACTGTACGTTGTATAATGATTGAATATTGATTGTTCAAATCGCACGCTAGGGCTTATTAGGTTTTTGAAAATAATTAAGATGTTCAGTGCAAAGCGCCGAAGGTTTTGGTGATTTGTCGCTAGAAAACCAAAAGGAAGGGAGTATAGGAAAAAATCATTTCTAAATCTCCTTCCTGAGTACACATGCTACCTATATCACAGGTTAGGCCTTGCTACTTTACCTTTAATTAAGATAATAATACAGTTCGCCGTGAAGTGCCAAAACTTTTAGGATTTATCTGTGAGACTTGGAAACACTACGGTCGTCAGATCCTTATTAATGCTACCACTGCACTCATTAAAGTCCGAATCAATAGGCAAGTATGTAGCTGGCCTGCTTAATTTAGGGGAACTACACAATTTCGAAGTGAGATATCTCATCAAATACCTAAGTGTCGAACAGATAAAAATGATGGTGTTTTTGAGCTTTTCTCAGCGAGCTACAATTATTGAATAAATGATTTGAAAAAATTAAAGAAATTTATTTTGATTCCCAATGTCTTAAAAAGTATATCGCATAAAATGACCACACAAATGATTTCTCAACATTATATCCTAGCTCGACCCAGCTGATCGCAGAGGAAAGCAATGGGGAATAAACAGGTAGGCTGCATGCAAGCATAAAAAAGGTGGACGTATTAACCATGGTTATTCAAACTTGGACTGTCTAGCTGGAGACAAAAGTTGGCACTTATGCACTTTAGGAGGACAAAAATTTCGAAAAATTTTTTTCCAAACATCAGTTTCTGGGGTAATTTTGCACGCTGATTACGAATTCAGCTTTCATTTTTGATTTCAGACAAAATTTGGGTTAAAAATGAGGTTTTTTATCATTCTTGTTAAAAATTTAAAAAAAATTTTTTCTCTATATTTTTGCACATTCTAGGGTAATTTTGCATGCTGATGACGAATTTAGCATTCATTTTATACGGAATTCGCAATATTGGTAAGTGTCGAATTTTCAAAACAGGACATTTTCTAACTGACTTTGGGATGGAGAGTTCACATTCTAAAGAATTAGGTAGGTAGCCGTCGGCATTATTGACCGAGTTACTGGCTGTTGGGAAAAAAGGTTTTTTTAGGCGAAAAAAGGGGAAAAATAGCGTTTGGGGTATTTTTCAGATTTCGGTGTATGGCGACAGCAATTGCTTGCGGATTTAGATTGGTGCCAGACATGGGCTAAGCCTAAGGCATAAATGGAGCAAAAATTGCTCCGCTCGTTCCGCAATTTTCGCTCCATTTATTCCAGGCTTAGCCAGTGCCCTCGACGCTTCGGAGACTACTTTAAAACATTCCCAAAGGCTTGAAATTTTTCACAAAAAATGACAAAAAAGCTGATTTTCACCCAAATTTTGTCTGAAATCAAAAATGAATGCTAGATTCGTTATCAGGATAGAAAATTATCCCAGAAAATGGTAATTTTGGAAGAAGAAAATTTTCAAAATTTTTGTCCTCCTTAACTGCATATGTATATAAGTGCCCAAAAGTTAAGCAAAAACACAAATTTAGGTGCGAAACGCCCGAAAATTAGGGCCTATTAGCCCAAGAGCTGCTAAAATCTATTCTGGCGACCTTCAAGAAAGGTCTTGCCTTGCTACTTTGCTACCACTGCACTCATTCAAGAAAAGTCTTGCTACTTGCTATTATCTTGTCTACCTTTAGAGACCGTTGCAAAAAATATTCGCACTTTCAAAATCCTGGGAAACTAGTGCCCCCAATTCTCTCACAGCCATGTGCCTGGAAATTAAATGCTAGTACCTATAAAGATGCTAATTTGTTTCAATCCAAGCAATATAAAAAAGAGTTGTATCCACAAACAAGCATCTTATTCTAAGGGTAAATCATTTAGAAAACAGAAATCGGAGTAAAGTATGGGCAGTAATTGTTTGAAGTTAACTGCGGGAAACATAGCACACAATGTAAACTTATATGCAGTAAAAAACCAGCGGCCTAGACTTAAGGTAATATAGCACACAATGTAAAATTATATGCAGTCAAAAACCAGCGACCTAGACTGCAGGTAATATAGCACACAATGTAAAATTATATGCAGTCAAAAACCAGCGGCCTAGACTGCAGGCAATATAGCACACAACGTAAAATTATATGCAGTCAAAAACCAGCGGCCTAGACTGCAGGCAATATAGCACAAAACGTAAAATTATAAGCAGTTAAAAACCAGCGGCCTACACTGCAGGCAATATCGCACACAACGTAAAATTATATGCAGTCAAGTTGAATGCTTATTGAAATGGAAAGCTGGCGCTTCGCTCGCATTTCAGCCCGTAGTAGATGGTTTTATAAAGCACATTTATTTGAGATGATCATGGCCGATTTGCTCCCTTGCTAGGGAGTGTATTTTTGCGCTGCATGGGTAGCAGCTTCAATAGCTGTCCGGTCACCCATTAGCACATTTTGATGGGCCAGCATAAGCTCTGGCCCTGCATGATAGAAATCGAGTAGCTGTTGCTGTTCTTGTCCCCATTCTAGGGAATTGTTTTACTGTAGTAGAAATTAAATGCTTCGAGAATATGGGCCGGGGCCCTAACTGATCAATAGAAATGATGCTTAATATTTGGATTAGCAGCACTCCACACAAATCATTGTATGAAACCAAGCGACGAATCACTCGGTTGGAAGGTCTGGTCGGGCCATAGTCCAGGTACATTTGTGAAAGATAAGATTGCTTATTCAGCTACGCAGATTAAGAGTCGATTTCATCTTTAGATTGCCATAGTATGGTCGCACGTTTGTCAAATTGATGATCTGCTTACTCGTTGAATTCGCTATATGTGTGTCAAATAACAGGTGGTTAAACCTTCGTACTTGGTTATTGTACAAAATTGTTATCTTGTATATTCACAGTCACATGCTCATCTTATGTAATGATTTCGAGTTATAAATTTGTTGTAAATGTGTATCTGGACCCGTTATTTTTCAAATTGTTAGCAATTGGCAAAACGTTAAAGTCTTTCTTTTAGAATGCTTTGGTGAATGGAATATAAGATGCTTCTATACGTCGTGCTTTGCTCTCATGAACTAATAATTGTCTAATTACCCTCTTCAAGCTTTCATCGAATAACAGACGTTATTGTTTCAGATTTTTGTTTGTTGGAGAAATGCCCCGTCCTGAAAAAAACCCCTACTAGTACGGATTGACTGGTCTCGTGCATTTAGACTGAGCCATCAATCTATGCTAGTTTGGGATTTTTATCAGGGGAAAAGCCGACAGGATTAGTGCATTTTCTGTTGATTTTTCTGTTAGTATACTTGAGTGATCGAATATCTTTCAATTCGCAGAATCGTCTTCGTTTTTTACATAATACTGATGTGTGTTTGCCGTCCGTTTATGTACAGGGTGTCCCAGCTAACTATTCGCGATTTCGTTTATCCTAGTTTTTTTAATTCTGAATGAATTTTGTTTAAACTTCAGCAAAATATAGCAACAACATTGGAATTTATTGTGACAAAATTTCATATTCATTACTGAAGTTTTAGACCTCAACATGAGCACCACCATTTTCAACAATTTTGTACAATCTTTCACGATATTCTAACAAAGTTTTCATTCTCATTTCATACGTGATTTCATCAAATGCCGCAGTAATTTGATTTTTCAATTCGTCCATAGTCGCAGGTCGCGCGGTGTAAACTTTGGATTTTATAAATCCCGAGAGGAAAAAATGTCAGGGGGTCAAATCAGGCGATTGTGGTGGCCATGGCATCGTAGGTGATCCGCGACCCATCCATCGATTAGGAAAGCTATCATTAAACCAATTGTGAACATTTCTGCTCCAATGTGGCGGAGCTCCGTCTTGCATAAGAGTGATATCATTCTGAATTTAGCGGCTTTCAATTCAGGATAAAATTGGGTCGGTAGCATTTCTAAGTAGCCTTCACTGTTGACAGTTTCATCAAAGAAATAAGGGTCACCCACGATGCCATGACCATCACAATTGCCTGATTTGACCTCCTGCGATTTTTTCCTCTGGGGATTTATCAAATCCAAAGTTTACACCACACGACCGGAACTATCGACGAATTGAAAAATCGAATTATTGCAGCATTTGATGAAATCATGTATGAAATGAGAATGAAAACTTTGTTGGAATATAGTGAAAGATTGTTCGAAATTCTCGAAAATGGTGGTGCTCATGTTGAGGTCTAAAAGTTCAGTAATGAATATAAAATTTTGTCACAATAAATTCTAATGTTGTTGCTATATTTTGCTGAAGTTCAAAGAAAATCGATTCAGAATAAAAAAAACTAGGATAAATCGAAATCGCGAATACTTAGCTGGGACACCCTGTACAATGTACCTATCTACTAATTCAGTTAAAAAACAATATCGTTTACAATAAGTTAGTAGATTTTTACTAACATAACAAGGACGCTCCTCGTTGAAGCTGCCTGAAAGTATAATCTTATTACTCACTACAGTCGGCTTTAAAATTCAAAAAAAGGTAAAGGGTTTATTAATCGAACTTTATTATTCAGACGTTCAAATCTTCATTAAACGATCGACATGATAAATGTGGTATATGAAAAGTATAAAAAAACTTTTTTTGCTTACTAAACACTGTTTATAACAAAAAACGTGGTTTAGGTCGTTAAGGAAATCCATAATTGCGATTTATAACTAATGGAATTAGAAAAATAGTGATATGTGATGATAAAATGTCATTAAAAAAATTGTTTTTTGTACGAAGGAGAGAGATATCTGGCGATAAATTTTTATTTTTAGACGATTTTAACACAATTTATGGCGCTTTTTGAGTAAGCGGTACATAAAATTACGAATTGTAAAGTTATAATATTATTACTGCTTTTGTCCTTGAAAAATGATGCAGAAAATCATAAAAGGGCATAGGGAGGAGCATGAGAAGGGGGTGTTACTCCTCCCTCAGATTTTGAAAAAACGAGTACTATCAGGCGAATTTGATGAAACATAATAATAATAATAATGATAATACTTTATTCGGAAAAAAACACAAGGGTAAAACAGAAGTCGCGAGGAAAATAAAATAAAAATGCGAAATGTCCTGGACACACAGGCAAATAGATTGCGCTCACGTGTGCCCCATCAAAAAATTCCCGAGATCAACCTTTTTCAAATTTCTCTTCAATGTCTCAACATTTGGAGAACTTCGAATTTATTGGGGAAGATCGTTCCCAATTCTAGCTGATCTAGTAGCAAAACAATACTTTTTACAATCAAGTCGAAATCTTTCTAAATAGATCTGATTTGCAAATGCATTTCTAGTACGCGAATGACCATAAAACTTATAAAAATCTTCAGAAGGCAAGAGATTATTGTGAATAATATTATACGTAACAATTAAATCAAAATAAATTCTACGGAGTTCAAGCCTCTCTAAATTTAAGGCTTTTAACCTTTCATCATAAGAAAGTCCCATATATCCAATTAACCTTTTAGTAAATTTTCGATGTACCCGTTCAACCCTGATGATATCAGAAAGCAAATAGGGGCTCCATACAGTTGGAGCATACTCTACTAAAGGCCGAATATAATTCTTAAAAGCAAGAACCAACATTTTAGGATCACGTGATTCAAAACATTTGAAAATCAAAGCACTCATTTTCAAAGCCTTTGCTGATATATTAGTACAATGACAACTAGATGATAGTTTGTTGTTAAGGAAACACCTAAATCTCGAATTGAGGAACCTATGTCAGATAACAAAGAATGGTTTATGTGATATGTAACTTTAGGATTAGCGTACCCTAGATATAACACAGAACATTTAGGGAGAGATATGCTTAACTGATTTTCTTCAGACCAGGAAACCAGCTTATCTAAATCTTTTTGCAACAAAGTATAATTTTGAGAAAAATTAAAGAGCTTGAAATCATCAGCAAAGAAAAAGACTTCACTATGCTCAACAGCTTGAACAAAATCGTTTACAAACAACAGAAACAAAGAGGGTCCTAAAACGCTACCTTGAGGTACGCCACTAATAACTGATTTCTATCAGAAAGAGCGTCGAAAATTTTGACCTTTTGTGTACGATTTGTCGAGAAAGAAGTTAACCATTTTAATAGCATTCCATTTATCTCATGTTTCAACTTCTCTATCAATTTAGAATAAACGACAGAGTCGAAGGCTTTACTAAAATCGACATAACAAGTTGCTGCTGGAAAAATTTGGATTTTCTACTTAAACAGTACAGTTCACTTAACCAAAATTTAAGTCAATCTGGTCAGTTTACTGTAAAAGCATTAATACTTTCGATAGTCTAACACTTTTTTGAATTGTTTTTCTCGTAACAGTGAATTATCCATTTAACGCTTTTTTTGAATTGACTTCTAACCTCACCTATGCAGAAATTGTTCAGTTGCTAAGAATCCCTGGACAGTACCTGTCGGTCTGACCCTTCAGCGGAGGGCAAAACTCCATCCCTCACCCCTCTCACGTGCATATGCATATAACAGTGTTACATTTTTAAAATCGTTAAACGAGGTAATTATGCGATTTTTTCTTTTCCACGGCTTCCAATGCGTCCTCAATGATCATTTGATAAAATGCTGCCCATTACGATTCAAATGTAGGCCATCATCGGCAAATAGCTCTGCATTAGGTGTCTGGTCGTTGCAGAATACGTTATGCACGTCCAGAAAGAGGACATTTCCCGGCAGCTTCTTGGCTTCTTTTTCGCGGCGCATGATTTTCGTAAAGAGGATAATCTTCTGCCTATAATGTGTTGTATGACCAATGGAGTAACTTGTGTGCCTTATTCACGATTAAGAAAGTAGATGTCATCCAATACTTGTCCAAGAACGCTTTGTATATACTATATTAGTGTTTATACTACATTATGTAGACATGAAGATTAGGCACATATATATCATTTCCACATTTATAAGCGTGAAATTGTGGTGTTTTAACAGAAAAGCTCTAAATTTTCAGCGCTATGAGTTGTCATGTAAGAACTGTGTTCTCATTTCATCTTAAGTGTGTGGAAGAAAATTGAGAAGAAAATCAATTTATTTGGAAAATTATTACATTTTGGTATGCATTTACTGCTATTTAATCTACATATAAACATCCAGTTGTTTATTTTTACCGTCCAATATCACTGACATCGAGTCGAGGCAATATTGGGCAAATTATTATGGCTTTATTGTACAATTCGGCGATTAGCTTGGCTTGTCTTGTGATTGATCGCACAATCTGAAAGGATTGAACAAATGCGGATCTTTTTTCATAATGATTGCGATGTAAGTGCGGATATACTGATTTTCATAATGAACCATAGGTGGGCAGCACCAAAATTCTAAGAGGGGGTGTGCAAGATTTATCAAAGGTCAAAAAATTGCCTTAAAATGGAGGTATGACGAAAAAAACCATTTTTCAACGTTTCTAATTGAGCAATATCCATTGGCATCAAAAAATTGCTAAAAAGACAAAAAAATTCAAAATTGAATTCTAGGGGGTATTTTGGTGTTCTGGGGGTATTCAAACTTCTGGGGGTTGCATGCCCAGCCAAACCCCCTCACACCCACGTGTTGTAGTAATTATTCAATTAATATCGCATTTTTAGTGGATCTTAATTGCATTATATCACTTTTAACATTAAAAAATACAAAAAAACTCATCAATTTCGGGCGCTTTTTTTGAGACTTCTGACCTCAAAAATGATGCAAAAAAAGGTTCCATCAACTCAAAATCGCCGGACAGTACCTTTCTGACTGACCCTTCAACAGTGGGTAATACCCCTCTCACCCCCATCCCTATGGACATGTATGGTGTATAGACAGTTTACGTATTTTTGCAGTATCCCTGAATTTTAGAATCTGAACCGAGTACATACATCTATGGGCCGCTCCTTAAGATCTTTGTCAAAGTCAAATAAATCGTTCGTGCCAACGTGGATTGTGATGCCATGACGGGCACATTAGCTATCATGGTAGCCGTAAAACAAACGAAGTGGCTTTGCGCACCGGGTATGCAGATTGTACCCTGACTTTCTATGTCTATTCCACGGAGCATAGAATCTCCTATAATCAGGAAATTGGGAAATTTTTCATCCCGGATTCGCTGCAAAATCAGGCCGGCTGTGTTAAGACCGTTGCCATCTCATCCTGAAATTTTCGATTATCTACTGATTTATGCTACTTACTAATGTGTAAGATGCATTCTGTCAGACAATGTGTAGTTTAATGTCATCTGAACATGCACGTTAGCTCCGTATGATCGTTATTTTGCATAAGTTTGTTTCGAACGCCGTCAGGAAATGTCAGCTTTCGAAGCCTATTGTGAGTAAATAATTTTTTTTCGAAAATTTCGAGTTCTATGAATTCCGCTCCTTTTCTGGAAAAATTTTCACTCGCCCAAAAAACTTTTAAAACACCTCCCTAGAATTCGCGATTTCTCAAAATTTTCCAAAAATTTCCTGAAAATTCGTGAAAAATTGTTTTTTAAGCATTTTTAGCCATCTATTTGCTCAAAAGTGTCCGGCGCTTTGCATCATTAACTCATGTTTTGACTATGTTTTGTTTATTTGTTAGACTTTTTTATTTTTTCAAAATATTTCCGTTTTTATACTCTAGAACGCCAAAAAACGATGATTTTGATGCATATCCACCATTTTCTGGCCCCAAAAGGGCACTTTTTAATTTCACCTCCGCCTGAATTCTTGTGGTGTGCATGTCTAAGCGTAATAAATAGAGCATGTACGGAAATGTAAGAAAATTCATTTTACAGTGTGTACCCCGAACATATCCCAAAAACTAGATTCATCAATTTTCAGACGGTCCTTCACCTAAAAACATCCTGCGTATGTATATTATTTTAGGGAGAAAGCCAAAATTTTAAAAATATATCTAATGCGTTTAAAAGCGATTTTACATGATGAAACGACATTTTTTGATGCGTTTCTTGCTTTTCAATCAGCTTTGCAGTTTGCCATAACAATACACAAATTATGTGATTCGACAAAGTTTGGCATTTGTTCTTTTTCAAACTGAATTTTTGTAGCCCTTTTGGGGACAGACAGTGCGATAAAAAATTTTGACATTTTTATCATTTGATGCACGATTTCCCACCTAAGAAATGCAGAAAATTCATCTGGTCAATAACTGTTATTGGAAAGTTAGAATGCGTATTAAGTACTGATTTTGATTGAATTAATTACACAAAGAGTCGATAACATAAGTATTTTTACGTTGGAGAACATTAAAAATCATTACACACATTTAAGTAAAAATGCTAAGAAAATTTTTTGGAGAGAATTCGCCCTTAACCCCCACAGATGTAACGGATCATCATAATAGTATGTATGCAATGCGCACAAAGACAGATATGCACGTTGTTATAACATTTAAATTTTTTCGTCAACTTTTCGTATATATATATGCTAAATATGCTGACAGAATGCCATATCTGTCACCCAGGTCCGTATCCAGCGGGCGGAGGGGGCTGCCCCCCCCCAAATGGGGAAAAATTTTTCTTCCTCCCAAGGGTCCCCCAAGGGGAAAAATGAAAAATTGACAAAGTGCGCCTAAAACATCGCCAAAACAGGTTTTTAGCGTCTTTTTAAAGAGTAAACTCAAAATTTTCCGGCGCTACGCACCGGATTTATTGTTTATGTATAATTTTGTCTTCTAAACCGCTAAAAATCGCTCAAATTTGAGTAAGACATAGAGAGCATGTCAATTATTTTCTAGCGTTGAACAACGGATTAATTTTTTAGGTATAGTTTTTGCCTTCTAGCTCACTCAAAACAGCACAAATTTGAGTTATGAAATGGGAAACATGCAATTTTTCCAGCGCTTCACGCCGTATTTATTGTTTACATATGTTTTTTGTCTTCTAGCCAGCTCAAAACCGCTCAAATTTTAACTTTACATACAGAATATGTCAATTTTTTGGCTCTTGGCGCCGAATCATTCATTATCCGTATTTTTTTCTCTGTAAAGCACATGATTAAGTACAAAGGCAAAAGATAAAAAATAATTCGTTGAGTAAGTGATGAGAAATCAGCTTGAATGATAAATTTGCTCTGTATCAATATATAATATAGTGAAAATTTTTTAATTTTTTGTTGAAATATTTCTTTACCATTGTACAGAGCTCGCCGAGATATGCTCAAAACTGCCTTTATTTTCGCCTATCTCCTGATGGTTCTCGAGATATCTTACCTAGAAAATTTTCACCCCTTCCCCAAAAAAAATCCTGGTTACGGGCCTGCTGTCGCCTGTTCAGGTATGTGCTCACATGTTTATGTATACCATTCTTACAGATTCCCCAGTATGAATCGCGCACTGCTTCAATGAGTTGTTGCCTGTCGTTTGGAGGAAGTGCTTAACTTCTGAGTTCTGCGATTCCTATGCAGATAACTGTTTCCAATCTTAGAATGTCTAAATTCTTGAATCAAATTTTTTAGGATGCAATTTCTGAGAAAGCAACATGTTTATGTCGTTCAAAGGATAAAATATTTGATAAGATCTAAAAAGTTGTCAAAAACAAATGTTTCTGATACAGTTTCAGTAAGCCAAACTTTTAGTTTTTTATTTTGTTATTCTACATACTGCGTTTTAATTTACTGGTTTTTCTATTTTTAGGCTACGCCAGTTAAGCGTCATGAATGTGCTCATTAACAACGTCGTATTATTTTATCAAATTTATCGTCAAACATTTTGGTTCAAATTTTATGGTAATTATACAAAAAAAGCATTTTCGAACTTGGCTGGCTCTTAGCAGGAGAAATTTTAAATTTCTGACTTCTATCATTGTCAATATAAGCGGAACCACGGTTTTTTTTTGTATTCGGCAAACATTTTTCCCGATGTACAAAGACTTTTCGGGACCGTCTTTGTACATGTACAAAGATTTTTGGGAAGACAAAAATTGCAAAAAGGTCTAAAATTCGAAAAATTTCGGCGCTTCTCGCCGAAATGAGTAATTGTGTGTTCTATATATCTTTATAATGGCAGAAATTGCATTTCAAGAGTAAAAATATCAAATTTTTCGGCGCTTCGCGCCGTTTTAAGACGATTCTTAGTGATTTTTGCCCTTAGAGACCCAGAAATTAGCTAAAACACTACGAAGAGTCGAAGAACTCTGTTTTTACCACACTAAAATCGCTGCTGTACCATATTATAGTACCCAAAAATTTTGTGTGTACAGAATGTACAAAGATTTTTAGGAAGACAAAAACTGTAAAAAGGTGTAAAATTCCCAAAATTTTCGGCGCTTCGCGCCGAACTGATAAATTATTTGTCCTATATATCTTTAAAATGGCAGAATTTGCATTTAGAATGGAAAAATGTCAATATTTTTCGGCTCTTCGCGCCGTTTTCAGATAATTTTTAGTAATTTTTGGCGTCAGAAACCCAGAAATTAGCTAAAATACACTACCAAAGATCGAAAACCCTGTTTTACCACACTAAAATCGCGACTGTACTATATTATAGTACACAAAAATTTGCATGTACAAAATGTACAAAGACTTTTGGGGACCATCTTTGTACATGTACAAACGGACCTTGTACAAAAAAAAACACTGAGCGGAACACAAATAATTTTTCACTTACAGATGTTTGAGCATACTTTTCCGCTATTAATAAAAAATAAGAGAATATTTGTATAATAATTACCTTATATCACTCATAAATTATACATTTTTCGACTTCAGTTTTGCGTTAATTTTCCAAGAAAAATTTTCTCTCATTTCTTCTGCAGATTTTGATTACACATGTGCTAGTGGTTTGAACCCTAGAATTATAATATCGCTCAGAACCCCATAATTATTTATCGACGTGCGATTTTAGCAAATCCTCTAAAAAAAGAAGTCCTGAGATAAGGATGAATCACTATAAAGTAAGCGTATATACTGTTCGTACTTTTGAAATGTCAATAGACATAATTATCGAAGCTTTGACTGCGTCCCATTTTCTTTTATCGGCCTGTGTCAGTTTTAATCCTGGGCCACCAAGCTGTTTCATTTGGTACGCCTTAGTTGAGGCCATTATCTCTAAAGACCATATTTTTAAATTCATCAAATTCATTTAAGAGAGTTCGTAAATTACACGTACGTATGGTAGTCACTACCATGTGTGGGCAGCACCCGGATTCTGGGGGTCTCAGTATGGGGATGTTACTAGAAATAGAATTCTGGGGGTCAGGTAATCTGCGGGGGTATTTCAACTTATGGGAGATACAGACTATACCTAGGCGTGGGGGGTTTGTAGGTATGTAAACCTCCGAAAGGAAATACCCCCAGAGGGTCTACAACGTTTTGGCGCCAGTAACTTATAAATCATTCTATAAATCATTCTAATTTAACCAATTTTAAAGCAATTTTAAAATAAATTATATATTCAAAAAGCATGTTCTACAAGCTACAAAATATCATATTGTTCTTTTCGATTCATTGAGTATTCATTTGTGTACGACTGAAAAACTGTGGAAAATCCAGTGTATTTTTAGATGCGTTTTATTATCTCACTAAATCCAAATATATTCTCTAAGTTATTTATACCATCACGTAGAGAATTCAATGGGCTTTCAGAAGCTGTATAATACTTTAGTCATAAATGAAATGTTAATTATTAATAATATTACAAAGAGTGTGGCGCCAAAACGGCTGCGCCGAAACGTCCCATTACGCCGCCCTCCCCCAAAAAAAATTGCCATATTACCTGCAGTCTAGGCTGCTGCTTTTTGACTGCATATAATTTTACATTGTATGCTATATTACCAGCAGTCTAGGCCGCTGGTTTTTGACTGCATATAATTTTACATTGTGTGCTATATTACCTGCAGTTGACTGCAAATAACTACTGCCTAAAGTATGTTGTATATTGTAATTCAAGAGATATACGATTGAATATTCATAGTTCAAACCGCGCGCTTGACTTGAGGTTAAATAGACCGTAATTATCAATTACGGTTTTGGCGAAATTTTTTGGCGACTTCTCGTACAAAAAAATATTTTGCATGAACTAAAAAAACTAGGAAACTTCTACTTGCACTTAAAATTGCACTTAACAACAACAACAAAGATTTATTGCAAAACGTACAAGACATGGTAAAAATAAAGACACAGCGTACGATACAAAGATATGATAAAACGATATATGACTAAAACGTCAGCAACGGGACACGCAGTCACGAACGTGAAAACTTACACGTGCCCCTTCAGATGAACAGAAAAATCAAAAGCATTTAGTTTGCGTTTAAAAATTTCTAAACTAGGTGAATTTACAACATCAACTGGAAGTGAATTCCACAGATTCACATATCTATGACTGAAATCATACTTGAGAATATCTGAACGAGCTACTGGAACAGTCAGTTTAAGGTTATTGACAGAGCGAGTATAGTTGCGATTAAATGCGAAAAACTCGTCACAGAGAATGTGTGATTTTCCATTAATAATCTGATAGTAAAAGGATAAAGCAAAACGAATACGGCGTATTTCGAGACGTTCTAACGACAGACTTTTTAAACGATCATTATATGACAAACCACTGTTAAAACCAAAAATACAACGGGTAAACTTGCGCTGAACTCGCTCGATACGATCAATATCTCGAATACGATAAGGACTCCAAACGGTACAGCAGTACTCTAAAAGCGGACGAACATATACAACAAAAGCACGAGACAAAATTTTATGATCACGAGAGAAGAATAACTTCAGTATCAGACTGGATCGCTGAGAAGCTTTTTTAATCACTTCATGATAGTGCTGCTGAAATTTCAAATTTTGAGACATTAGAACACCTAAATCGCGGACACAGTCAGAATCAGAAGGTAAAAGTTGATTTCCAATAAAATATTGATGTTTAGGATTATTATAACCCATGTACAAAACTGAGCATTTATCAATAGATATCTGAAGCTGCCATTCACGCGACCATGTATAAAGCTTATTAAGGTCGTTTTGAAGTATAGTTTTAGAAGAGGACAAATTATACATTTTAACATCGTCAGCAAATAACCGAATACGACTACTCATATTATCACATAAATCATTAATGTAAATCAGAAAAAGGGTTGGCCCTATCACGCTCCCTTGCGGGACGCCGCTAGTTACATTAAAGCTATCTGAAAAAGAACTATTAACAACAACGCACTGAGATCGAGAGGATAAAAAAGATTTAAGCCAGTTGAAAAGAAAACCATTTAGACCATATGCAGAAAGTTTATGAAGTAATTTTGTGTGCGATAAAGAATCGAAAGCTTTTTTAAAGTCGATAAAAATTACATCTACAGTAGATTTTCTATCAATAAATTTTGCCCATTCGTTTTTACACTTTAGCAATTGCATTTCACATGATCGACCTTTTAAAAATCCAAATTGGAGAGGAGAAAGTAAATTATTTATATTTAAGTAATCCAGAATCTTTTTATTAACAATTTTTTCCATAATTTTACAAGGAGAGCAACACAACGAAATCGGACGATAATTTTCTACACAAGCAGAATCACCTTTATTTTTGAAAACTGGAATTACGTTTGCTTGATACCACAATTTTGGAATTGAACCTGATCGAAAAGAAGTTTCAAAGATAGAAGCAAGAGGAGGAGAAAGCAAATAACTTAGTTTTTTAATAAAAAATGAGCATAGGCCATCAGGGCCACATGCAGTACTTGGTTTAGATTCGCGAATAGCTCTGTAAACGGTGTCTACATCGAAATTCATTTCTGCTAACGAAGAAAAAGTACGAGCCTGAAAAACAGGAAGATTTTGATCATCAACAGTGAAAACAGAGGCAAAATATGAGTTAAAATGATTAGCTTTTACATGATCGTCATCTAATTCAATACCATTAGATAAAGTCAGGGGAAATGAACTTTTCCTGATTTTTAAACGAGAATTAACAAAATTGTAAAAGTTACGGATATCGCCTGATTTCAAAACTTCTAATTCTTCTTTAGCGTAAAAATTTTTGGTTTCTCTTTTTATAGATTTGCAGAAACTAGAATAGATAGTTCGATTTATTCGAGTTTTGAACTTTTTGTAATTTTTCCATAATTTAAGTTTTTTTAAATATAACTTACGGATGTGTTTAGGAAATACTTTCTTAAAATTTCTATGTACTTTTTTAGGTATTAGATCAGAACTAATAGTTTGAAGAACTGAAACAAAAACATTATACATATCATCTGCCGAAGTACACTGATTAAATAAATCGGGCCAAGAAACAGTGGCTAATCGCATAGAAATTAACTCGTAATTGGCTTTTCGAAAATTTAAACAAGAGGGCATGTGATTTGTCTCTTCGTACCCTTGAATTTCGAAAGCAATAGAATTATGATCACTAACAGAAAAAGGAGGTGATATCTTCACGTTAATGGCTTGATTAAGTGAAAAAAGCAAATCTAATATATTATTATCGTGAGTTGGACTACGGATTAGTTGCTCCAAACCAGTTGTACAGAAGGTGTCATAAAATAAAGTATTGATGGGATCAGAAGGAAAGGTGTTGGAGACCCAATTAATTTTAGGAAGATTAAAATCACCAACAATTAATAAAGGATAAGGTACATTAGAAGCCCATTCAATAGAATTACAAAGACTTTCAGCATACATAATATCATAAGTAGGAGGACGATAAGCTAGAATAAATCTAGTTTTGAAATCAGTATTGCATAAATCAAAAATTAAAATTTCACAGGCAGGAAAATTGATAGGAATTTTGATGTGTTTAATATGTAGATTATTATTAGCAAAAACTATAAGTCCACCCCCACGTTTATTTAACCGATCACATCGAATAATTTGGTAATTATTTGAACTGCAAAGTAGACTATCTGGAATTTCAGGATAAAGCCAAGATTCACAACAAAGTATTATTTCAAACTGTTTGCTATTTAGTAACAGTTTTAAATCACCTAGCTTATTTAACAAACTTCTTGAATTGAAATACAGAACTTTTAAACGCAAAGTACGAGAAAGGGGCGCGACTACCTAGGTGAAGAGTTGGTTATTAATATTACGGTTCGGTTTGCATTTAACACAATCGGCGCGAAAATCGATAAAAAGACCTTCTTCACCTCGAGATTTACGATCGTTGAGCTCGGAAACCAGTTCGCGTTGACGTTTTCTTTGAAGGAATGATAAATCAGGACGGCACCGCAAACGCGAAAGTTGGTCTTTGGATTTAACGCGGACTGTCTTATTGATCAAGGAAACGAAGCGATGCCTTGCCTGAACCGACGCTAGGCAAACTTTGACAAACTGGACGCGGTTTTCGTGAATGGGACCATCACGAAAGACGCGTGTAACATCAGATGATACTAGATCGTGACCATCAGAATGAGAATCGATTAGCCGTTTGACCTGATCAATGTCCTCAACACTGTTCGATAAAGGCAAGTTAAACAGAACAGCATTACATTTCTTAGAATCTCTTTCGATAGCATCATTAATCAGAGCAGATAGTTCGTTTTTATCATAATTGGTAGGAGAATTTCGAGAATGTTCAAGACGATCAACTTTCTTTTCTAAATCGGCAAGCTTAGTAGCAAAATCATCTAAGCGACGTTCAATATGCAAATATTTTTTCACAATTGGTTTACAGTGGAAACAATAGAAAGTGGAATCGGGCTTTGAATAAGTTTCATAATCATGATCATTAACTTTCAAACAAGAAGTATGACCCCAACGGTCGCAAAAATCGCATAATAAGGCAGTGTCGTCATCAGAAACTAACTTGTAGCAAATGATACAATCACAAGAATTATCGTTCGTATCATCAAGTAAATCAAAGTTGGACCTTCGAGATGGTGACTTAGAACGTAGGCTGGTATCCGTGATCTTCGGTACGCCATTTTTTTTACCCATGGTCGAAATATGTAGGTATGTAGAGTTGAAATATTGATCAAATTAATTAGAAGTAACGCATTGCGGCTCTTCAGCTCACTAAATTATGCACTAAACTCTTCAAAATGCACTAAATCTAGTGCATTTCACTGCAACTGGCTGTGCTGGCGCATCGCACAGTCACAGGGTTGCCAAGTGCTCTTGTCAAAAAAAGCCCAATTTTAACCTCAAACTGCCTAAATAAACCCCCAACCAATGTTGAAGCATACACGCAAAAATCTTCAATCGCTAATTCATGCCTCAAGCGGCCTCAAAAAACCTCGAAATGGGTAGAAAACCCCCAACCCAATATGTCAACCCTGATCGCAGTCACAACTCACAACGCAATATTTTCACAATCACAGTAAAAAATACCTTCTGCATATAGCGATGAAGGAAGTAGCTTGCGTTAAAATATCGATACTTAAAAATCTAATATGGAGTGTGAAGAGACTTATGGACATGTTATTAATTGGTTATTGAAAAGGGCAGTAAAGACTGAAGAAATCATTGAGGAAAATCATCATCAAAAAAAGGATAGTTGCATGAAACATGCTGTAGAACACTGATATTTTTTTGTTTATTCAGGAAATTTCAGCTTTGTTGAGTCGGGATGTGGTGATGGTTGTTTTCCTAACTGAGGCACTAAAGTTGAACTGCATTAGGTGTCGTGAAATTTTCTGTCAAAATTAATTGTCCTCTAACGAAAAGACATAAAACTTTTCTGACAAAAAAATAGTTTCAAATTTAGAAACATTTCACTGTGAAAGCGATTGTCGTCGAGCCGTCGCGAAAATTATAAAAATTTGATGTTTACCTGATTTCACATCGACAAATTTGGAAATTTGCAATAAAAATTGTTAATGCGCTCGTTGACAATCGAAGATCTGAATTTTTCAATGGATTTTCAACGAATTTGATATAAATTTGAGAGAAAGTATCACATGATACAACATGAACGAATATAATCTAATTCCATTCAAGTTTAAGTTATCATAATATATAATTAAGCCTCCTGTTACCAAGGGGTCGCGCATCCTATAATTGCCATCGAGGACTTGATCGAAAATCTAGTCCATAACGGAGATATGTAACAAAAATCAATAAAAAAATACATATTTGATAGCCGAGAACATAGGATTTAAAAAATTTAATTAATTTTGCATGAAACTGAAAACCAAGTGAATAAAACATATCTGATAGGACATTTAAAAATGTGTAAGAAATGCGATCTGCGACACGCGTAATGCATGTTATTAAATCATGAAATCAAGGTTTTCTAACAAAATATAAGTCACTAAGTTTTCTTCTGCTCAATAAAACCTGTGTCCCAGTGAAAAAAGAGGTTGTTGAGAAGATTGCCACATAAGAATTTATGGTCTCACAGTAAAGAGCAAAAATAGGCAAACGGAACTGAAGCTTGGTAAAAGTATGGTTAATATGTTTAATAAAACGGTCATAAGTGAAGACTAAGATAAGGAAAAAATTTAAATCAAGCAAACTATGTGAGCTAATTTAAATCAAGCAAACTATATGAGCTTATTACGCTTATATTTAGGGTGTGTTAATTTTTGTTCAATCTTAATGAAATTTTACCAGTATGTGAAACAAACATAGGAATTTCAGCTGATACGTTTTTATTATGTTGATGTATGTAACAGTTGGTTACTGTAAAACTTTTTGCGAAGGTCACACTTTTCTCTACGTACACTTGCGCAGCATGAAATGATATGGCCTATTATTTTCCGCTGCATAGTTTCTTTCTAATAAAGTTTTTGCAGGCTTACTCGTAATTAATCGCTTCGCTACCCATTCGCAAAAAAAGATAAACCACACATGGGCGTAGGAGGGTTGAAGGGGGTTTACCTTCCTCCCCCAGAAGTTAAAATACTTCCGGCAGACTACTGTAGACCCCCAGAATTCTACTTTTAGGAATATTGTTGGTGATATACCCAATCCTGACCCCCTCCACCAGAATTTCGTTGCTGCCCATGTATGGATGACCAACATGCACAAATCCTCCTGGAACTTGATATGTCGAAGAAGTGATTAGAGTATCTTATTCAATTATTTCAAATATTACTTCTTTCCCATTCAGTTTTTTTGACAACAGAAACTATAGTCTACAAAAAATTGTGCATGGAAATTAATTTTCAGCACTCAAGCGAGTATCTACAAAAGTGGCTTTTAGGCAGAATACACTTTGCATTGCAAAACTTTGTATGCTTATCAGTCGCTAAGCGCATTGTCATAATTTTTGCTTCAGTTTAAACCGCTTTTGTAATCGATTCGCATTTATTCAGAAATTGTGATCCATTCACAAGGTTTTGGGGAATAGACTGTAAGTCTTATGACAAATACTAAAATAGGTAGGAACCGTTAAAAAGCGCTAATCAGAAAGTGAGATATCGATAATCTATTACACGAAACCATGGACATTTTTCGGTCGATATAAATCGATCAATTGAATTTGTACATTTGTGCGTTTAACGTTTGATCCATTGATATTAATAAACAAAATTGAACAATAAATCATCTCCACTCATTGGGCCATCAGAAAAATTAATGCAAATTATATGATTGTAGCGTAAGTGCAGGCCAAAGTAAGTACACCTTTTCAGGCCCACCCGTAAATCCTACTAATGAAAAAATAGGGAGAAAGAAAAAGCATGATAAGCATAGGTAACAACACACGGAGCCTTGACCATGACAATCATTAGTAACAACACCCGCAGCCTGGGAGAAACGGGAGAAACGGCGAAACCATGATAAGTATAGGTAACCACACCCGGAGACTGGGAGAAACGGGAGAAACGGCGAAACCATGATAGGCATAGGTAAGCAAACCCGGAGCCTGGGAAAAACGGGAAAAACTTCGAAACCATGATAAGCATAGGTAACCACAACCGGAGAAACGTTTCTCCCGGGAGAAACGTTTCTCCAAACGGGAAAAATTTTGATAAGAGAAACGTTTCTCCCGGGAGAAACGTTTCTCCCGCCGAGGGAAATTTTGATGGGAGAAACGTTTCTCCCACCGGGGGAAACACTAGTAGGATTTACGGGTTGGCCCCACACCTGGGCGTGGTGGGTTTGGGGGTATGCACCCCCCAGAAACCAAAATACCCCCCCTCCAGAAATCAAAACACCCACCCCAGAATTCAATTTTTGAAAATTTTTTTCGTTTTTTTCGCAATCTTTTGATGCCAATGGATAGTGCTTGATGAGAAACGTCGAAAAATGGTATTTTTATCGCCATACCACCATTTTTAAGACCATTTTTTGATTTTCAAAAAATCTTGCACCCCAGAATTTTCTTGCTGCCGACGTATGGTTGGCCCCCTCTTCACCATCGAATAATGCAGTTCAGTAAAATGACGATTTACGCAAGAACCATTCGATGGATGGATGTAAAATAAAATGTTCTGGTGACTATTTTGCCGAAAAAAGTTATGCTAGCTTATATCTATAGTATGCTATCCTCTAAAAACCGTTCAAACTTTGCATGGTCACTACAGTAGACTTTTTATATTTTAGAAAATAGCAAGAAAATTAGATATTTTTACGCTCTAAATTTTACCCCATATTGTTTTCTTTTGTTTTCTAATAGATGGTCCTGTAAACTCAATTTAATTTTTTCCAATACGGCTGCCCCCATAAGGTATTCCTTTTACTGGCTCCACATTTCACACTGTTCGATGTTCAAGCACATTTTGGAAAATCCAAAAAAGCTCTTCCGAATGATTACCCATTTGCCTGATTTAGTAAGGAATTCGCGTCCGCCACGGAGGCCGCCATATTGGAAAATGGTGTAATTTCAGACGTTATCAAAGATTTTTTTAGTGAATAGCTATAAAATTTAATGCTCTTTCCAATGAGCTCAATCTTATGTCATGGATCCTGTTAGTTCTTTTGAAAAAGTTCGATAACCTTCAAAATTATTTATTGCATGCTGAAAACGACGTGACATAGAATGAATCATGAAGCATTCGCCGGATATGCACTTGTACGCACAATAACTAATAATCAGACGCCGTATGCTGGTCATAACTTTGAAATATATAACCTTGAAACGTTTTTGCGTGACGAGATGGAAAGTAAATGGGGTTACTCAAATTAGGTTACGGATGCTGATTTATACAAATTCCTGGAACTATAATATAATCAGAAAAGAATACTTATTGTTCTAATATAATATTTTGTTACTTAACGTACCAATTTTGTCCTGTTAAAATGGAAGATTCTGTCGATGAAACGGAAAATTTGGGATTTTTAGCCACAAAAAAAGCCGTTGTCGGCTCTACCGTGCTAAGTACGGCATGCTTATTCGCCTGCGTGCTAATTTTACCCATTTTCTACACTCATGTGCAAAAGACCAGATCCGAAATGCTGAGCGAGGTGGAATTTTGCAAGGTGAATAGAAATTTGCATTGACTCTGCAATTTTGATTTTCTGCGACGAAAATAACTTCGAATTGATGAATAAAACGAATAAGAAGTTTGGCAAATTTACACAAACAAATACCCATAACTAATTTAAGCGTTGGAGAGAAAATGTTTACAGTGTAAGGATGAGTTGCTTATTTATAATCAAAGTTTAAAAATTGAAACTCAAGAATCATTACCAAAACTAAAAGTAATAAAATTTTGAAGAAATTAATACTCGGAAATTAAACCATTTTTATTGAGCTATTAAATTTAAACTTTGAATATAAATAAATTCAAGGATTTAAACTATTCTTTCGTTTTTTCTTGTAAATGAGGGGCAAAAAATAACAATTAGAACAAC
The DNA here is from genome assembly GCA_036768485.1 of Mermis nigrescens. Lineage (NCBI taxonomy): Eukaryota > Metazoa > Nematoda > Enoplea > Mermithida > Mermithidae > Mermis > Mermis nigrescens. Next base: position 937,626 of record JAVLUZ010000142.1, read on the forward strand.
ATTTTAACATTCGATTTTTCCTGTTCTAACTGTTATCGCTTATTCGAATATTAAATCAATTCATGAATTCCGCCTTGAATTATTTTCAAGCCTTTATCATTATAGCGTCGCACAAAGGATATTTGGACTGGTATTTTAAATCCCGATAATGGTCCGGATCGAATTAAGAGGCAAGGATATGGTCAAATCCTACCTGTTGTTCAATCCACTTGTAATTTACTTAAAATCAATTTTCATAATAGTATTTATTGACGACTTTATCCTTTTTAGGTTGCACATGCCAACAAGGACCTCCGGTAAAAGAGAATACATAACGCGATTCATAAAAACATCGTCTATAATAAGTTAATAATTATAAAAATCAATCTTAAATAGATTAAGGATCATATTCTAAAAGTTGTTTTGAAATTTGTTAATCAATCATACTTTTGCTACAATAAACAATGATAAAAGCTGATACTTTTACTTTACTTTTTAATTTTTTTAAACATAAATATACATTCGCGCAAAACTTTTAGGGCGACCAAGGTCCAATCGGCCCACCTGGTCAAGACGGTGCCGGAGGCGAACCAGGTTGCACTCTTGATTTTATCGATGCAAGATTCTAACCAAACTTACCCTAATCTTCGAAATATACACTTTTATATTTTCAATTCAGACGGAAGATCATGTCTTTCCATGTTAAGAGCTTGTTTGTTTTGCTTTTTTTATTTCTTTTGCGTTGTCGGTGTTTTTTCCTGTTTTTTTTTGCAAATTTGCATGCATTATTTTGTTATTATCGTTTCTTTCATTGTTCATGGTTCATTTTTCTGCCATTTCACTCTGATTTTTAGTATTTGCCGGCTTTTGTTCATAAGCAAAAAAATCTAAAATTGCCGTTTTTAAACGAATTTCCCGGTACCAGCTACTTCGTTTGTCTGATTAAGTTTTTCATTATATTTATTAATTTTCACGTTTTTTAAAGGACTTGATATTCTTCAATTGCAGGACAACCAGGCCAAAAAGGCAAAGATGGCCGACTGTTGTCAACGAACGAGTTGTTAGGTACGAAAAGTATACTTAGGTACACATGTGGGCTTAATTTTCCTATTACAAATAACGTCATTTTCACTATAAATGACAATTAGAATTCAAAGGCTTGCTATACTTTAGTTTAAAAAAATAATACAACATAACTGTATGCATTGTAGAATCAACATTCTAAGAGCTTTCAGCAGTTATGTACTTCAAGGTCAGACGCTACAGTAAAAGCTTACTATATGTCTTAATATACAAACTGGTTGATGATCACTTAAAAAAGTAATTCATGCCTTTCAGGTTTTTTGAGCGAATTTCGGGAACCACTGCTCAAATTTTGAAAAAAACAAAGTGTTTTAGATGAAAAATTGTGGGACGCAACCTCAGGTGGGCGGCACCAAAGTTCTGGGATGCAGGATTTTTCAAAAGTAAAAAAACGGCCTTAAAAATGGTAGTATGGCGAAAAAACACCATTTTTCAACGTTTCTCATCAAGCACCACTTTGGCATCAAAAAATTGCGAAAAGACAGAAAAAAAATCCAAAAACTGAATTCTGGGAGGTGGTGTTTTGGTTTCTTGGGGTGCATACCCTTCAATCCCCCACGCCCAGGTATGGACGCAACCATTTTGCCGGAAAAAATAAAAATTCCTTGTAGTTCGTCACGTTAAAAAATAGCGAAAATTAGCCTAGGCTCCTATGTACTCTGTATTGTAGGGAGAAAGCTCGTCAGTAGCAAAATAGTTGCGTCTTAAGACAGGCTTTCCTGTACAATAAATGCGGTTTAACACGATTTGCTCGTTCTTCCGGTTTGCTCAACACAAATTTGTGACATGAGGACAGCCATATTGGACAAAAATATTTTGTATCTGTTTAACTATTTATCGTAATTTAATGTTCAAGCACATTTTAAAAAGCACAAAAAAAGCGCTTTTGAATGGTTTTGATTGATTGATTTGGATCAGTATAAAAAATTTCAATACGATTGCCATTCTTGTAACTGCATTGAAGAAAAGTGTGTTTTCTAAACAATATGATTTGTAATTCTTGACTACTTCAGGGTAGTCGACATTTTTTTCAACAAATAGATAGAAAATTTGATGCTCTTTCCAGTTATGCAAGTTACGAATTTGCGCGGTTCTTTAGATATTGGCATTTCAAATCGAAAAATCATACATGTTTTACTGAAAATGATGTATAAAATTTTCTTCCCAATCATGGGCAGATCTATGGGGAGCCATTTCCCATTGGACTAACGTAGTCTATGAGATAAAGGCTGAAAATATACATAATTATGATTTTTCTAGCTATTTCTAATTGAAATTTCTCATATTTTCACGACGCTTCGCGTCCGACCTATTAATGGCATTTGTTTACTTTCTTCTTTCTCGACGACCTGGAAGCCATACTTTTGCGCCAGCGTAGCTTACTATAGCGACAAACATTTTTATGACTCCTAAAACGGTTTTTGGAGCATCAAAACCGCCTTTAACATAGTTTCCAATCATTTTTCGGCGTATATTTTGAAAATTTTTGACGCTTCGCGTCGAATCGATAGCATGCCCAGCCCATATGTGTACACATACGCATATCGCTCCAAAAGTGCATAAGGAAATCCAACAGTAATTCGAGCCTCTGAACCATGGACGTATTTAAGGGAGGCAGGGGAAGGGCCGCTCCCCGTCCTCATTCGGCCCAAAACAGTTGGCCAAATAAAAAATAAATACGTAATTTGCGATGATTTTTGGTCATCTGTCTCAAATTCTTCCGGCGCTACGCGTCGCATAATAGGTACATACTTATTGATCAAATGTATTTACTTTCTTGGCGGCCTAGAAGCCATATTTTGGTCAAAGAATAGGTTTTAAAACGATTTCAATGGCAGAAACAGCATAGGTTTTGTCTATTTTCAAGCGTAATTTTTACAAATTTCCGAATATCCACGTCAATTCAAGCTTCCGAACGTTCTTCCGCTTAAATTTGACAAATTTTTCGCGCTTAGAACCAGAATTTCGCTTAAATTTAACTAATTTAATAGTTTTTTCGGACAAGTCCTCCAAAATTTTTAAATTTTTCGAAAAAGGGGTGCGCCAAAAGCGATTTTAAATAAGTGTAAGGAAGGTGGCGCCGAAAAAAACGCTGTTTTGCACGTGAAGAACATATTTTCAGACCTATTTTCGACTGTTTTTATACTTTCAGTCTGAAATTTCGCGAATTTCGCAGGACTTAGCGGTATCGAATGTTCGCTAGAATCATACAGATTTGATCATCGTTTCGCTCCAAATTGCCAAAAAATTCTGAAATTTTGGGGAAAATCACACCAAAATGATTTCAAATAAAAGCAGACGATTTAAGACGGTGAAAAAACGCAATTCAGCATGTGAAAAATGCGAATTCGCGAACGTTTCCCGACTATTTTGGAAAACATTGGTGTGCCGCCCCTCCTTAAACCGCCATTGCTTTCACTGTTTTATTCCATCTTATTCCTACGATTTATTACAGTTTTATTAGTCAATCTGTTCTCTGACACTCTATTTTCAAACAGATATGTGTCTAAAATCGTTCCAATTATTGTTTTAGAACCATGCCAAAAATGCTCGCCCGGTCCACCAGGACCGGCTGGATTACCCGGCCCCAAAGGAGAGCCTGGTAAATCCTGCTATTGAATTTTAAATTTCCGTTTTGAAGTTCCATACACTGCGTCTTTGCGTTTTATCGTATATCATAATTTTAGGTTCTCTAGGGACACCGGGATCGCTTGGTGGACCGGGAACGCCGGGTCGTAAAGGTCCACCTGGCCCAATGGGTAATGATAATAATAATAATTATTATTATTATGATAATAATGATAATAATAATAATAATAATAATAATAATAATAATAATAATAATAATAATAATAATAATGATAATAATAATAATAATAATGATAAAAATAATAGTGATATTAATAATATCAATAATAATAAAAATATTAATAATAATAAAAATATTAATAATAATAATAATAATAATAATAATAATAATAATAATAATAATAATAATAATAATAATAATAATAATAATAATAATAATAATCATAATAATAACTCTTATAATGATATTTGTTTTCTAGAAAATTAAGGAATCTCGAAAAGTATACAAAATTTTATTATTTTTTTCAAATTCACGTCAACAGTATTTAAAAACTAAAGCTTTCAATGATTTTATCCTTAATTCGCGTACTCGTATGCCTCGTATTTGTTTCTTGTCATAATCAAAAAAATATTTACGTACCAATATATTATTCTCAATGTTGTCTTTAGGTGACAGAGGCGATCCTGGACCACCGGTGAGTAACAAGAATTCAACAAAGTCTTCTGTTTTTATCCTATATAGAAAAAAACGGCAACTGTGCGCCTGGTAACTTCCGAATCATACATTTTCCGGAAAATTTATTTATTTGAGCTTTTTTATATTATTTATTTTGACTTGAAAAATGCATTAGGACGTTATTAAATCACTGACAATTTTTTTTATATTTTCGCATTGCGTATCTTCGTTTTTTATTGTTTGGCCCTATTGCAAGAGGCTAAAAGAACAAAAGCACAGATTTTTGTTTGTGTAAGAAGAATTAATTATAGAGCGTATAACAAATAAGTATTGCACTCGTAGTTGTGCGGTAAAAAATTAATCTAAATGAAAAAAATCAGATGGGAGTAAGTCATATAAGATCTTGGGAGGGCTTTACCCCAAAAAAGGTTGTTTCTCCACCCCGGAATTCGTTTAACCCACGGAATTCTCGATTTGCCAAAAACTTAGAAACGGATTTGTTTGAGGGTTTTTATCAATCTTTCGGCTCATTTTCATTTTTTGATTATAATAAGTGCAATTTATTCAAATTTTTTGGCATTTCAGCGATTTTTTTTATATTTTTTGTTTTAGAAAGAAAGATCTAGTTTTCAAACAAATAGATCGCTCTGAAGTCCAAAAAGGGATTTAGGACAAATTTTTGTTTTCATTCCCCCCTTCCCCTATTCCCCTGTTGTGCACGTTTGAAGCCGAATAATTTCTGCTAAGAGCTATGAGCTATTTTCTAGGGCCTCAAAGGTCCGGTCGGTGATCCTGGAAAGGTTTTAAATGGCGCGCCACCAGGTATGAATAATACATATATTTATTCATAAAGCACAGTTAGGTCGGTTTTCTGTGATGAACATGGTTGTGTGGAATCTTCCTCCGCAAGATAATGCCATCATCATATAATTTTTAGGTTTCCAAAAAACTAAATGTTTGACGGTTTTTAAGTTAGTTTTTTGACTCAGCTTAAATTGAGCTCCTCAAAATCTTTTATGTTTTATATTCTTGGAAGCACGAGCATTGGCAAAATGATAAGAATCTCATTCCGGGGAAAATCAATAGTCTCAATGCTCATCATGTCTGTTCTTTCCGACTAATTTGCATTTTAAAACTCACGTACTAGCCAATGATGTACGGTTAAAAATTGAAATATTAGCAAAGAAAAATGCCCACATGGAACAAAAAGGACAAATATACTTGGAAATACGCATCATAAAGGACATAAAAGGAGGGGACTATAAAAAGTCACCTATGCGCGCGATAAATTCATTAGAATCTGCTAAAAATCAGATTTCTCTAAGCAGCACAAAAATTAAGTATATTCTGCGGCCTGCAGACAGTAGTTGTGTCCACACCTGGGCGTGGGGGATTTAGTGGAGTGTGCACCCCCAAAAAACCAAAATACCCCCCAGAAACCAAAATACCCCCCAATTCAATTTTCGAAAATTTGTTATTGTTTTTTCGCAATTTTTCATGCCAATGGATAGAGATCGATGAGAAACGTTGAAAAATTGTGTTTTTTAGCCACACCACTATTTTTAAGGCCATTTTTTTACCTATGAAAAATCTTGCACCCCCACCTCAGAATTTTAGTGCCGCCCACCTATACTTGTGTCCCCACGTTGGCGTGTGGGGTGGTTGGAGGACGGGTTGGCATCCCCCTCAAGTTAGAAACCCCCTGCAGATTGCTGTAGACTACCAGAATTTTATTTTTAGTAACGTTTTTGGCGATTTCACCCAACTAGACCCACCAGAGTTTTCTTGCTGCCCATGTATGGTTGTGACCCCAGTTTGGGAAATGAATGACATAAAAATTTATTGTTCAAACGAATTGTTCGATCTGAATTAAAGAAAACGACGAATCATTTCGTTTACTAACTTTTGAACTGAATGCAAGTCCAAACGACAGCTGTTGCAATGGTATAGAAGTGCGGCAAGGCACTAAACATGCGCAAACAGCTTAGCACCGAAGAATTTAGAACACGGCGCAAGAAGAATGAACGAGATATCCGCGCAAATAAATGCAATGTTACATAATGATAGACCATAAATTTTAACAGCTAATGCCAAAGCAGCAGAAATAGAAATTACATCATCTCATCATGCTAGCGTAACATGATACGTTTGAGTGTAAAACCGTAATAAACAGCATGATGCGAATGTCATAAATCTATTGAGCTTTTTAACTTGATATTGATTGCGATATTTATCTCTAAATAAATCCCACTTAGCGTAGGCCTAAGTTTTCCCATGCTCTTCAAGAAACCATTGAAGAAAAAATGTTTTGAGTTGACATCTTCTTTTTTCAGCGGCCGCAGAATATATACTTCGATTTTTGTGTTGCTTATAGAAATTTGATTTCTAGCAGATTCTTATGATTTTTTGCGGTGATTTTCCTAGTACCCCCTTTTAATTCCTGAATGATGCGTATTTCCGATATCCTCGTCCTTATTGTTCCATCGAGGCATTTTTCTTTTGATTAGCATGATTTGAATAAATCGGTCCTGTAAACACTTACGGTAACATGCCCCAATAATGATAAAAGTCCATAAACAACCTTACCTAATTTAAATAGATCAATTGGTTTTCAGTCTAAACTTTACGCAGCTAAAGGGTGTAAAGAACATTTGCGCATACATTCGTCATCCTAACGTTGCATGGAACGTTTTGGAAAGATTAAGCTTTTGCAACGCTCTGAACCTTAAGTTAATTTTCAGTGTAATCTTTCCACAAAATTGGGTTTAAAGAAAACAGGCAGATTCAGAATCATACATGTATAGCAAGGGAACTCTGGGAGGTCAGGCCAAAAAATTTTTAGAAAAGTGTTTTTCAGGGCTAAAAAACTATGGTTATACGTCAAAAACACTGTTTTTTGCCGTTTCAGACAATGCTTGTTCTTTCTAAAACATAGAAATGTAAAAAAAATTCCGGAAAAATTGAGTAAATTGAGCAAAATATGGTCCAAAAATGCGTGTATGGCGCGAAGCGCTGAAAATTCGAGACCTTTTGACCAAAAATTGGCTAAAAACGCTCAAAAAGGCACACTTTTTAAAACTTTTACCAACTTTTACAAAAAAAATCGATAATTTTGGAAGGAACGCACCCATTTTGCGGGGGGGGGGAGAATCAGTTGCTATTCTAGGGGGTGAGGGGGTCAGACAGCTTCCCCAAGAACACATATGTTCGTAATCCTGACCTTACAGAACATATTTGAAGAAAAATTCGTGTTTTGCAGCAGTCTTAAAGTGAAATAAATTTTTAGTGTAAACTTCACACATCAACAATAAATGATCAGTGGAAACCTTAAACAACTACTCGGTGTAGAGGAAACTAATAGTCCGATTCGTAATTCTAAATTTATACAGAACATTTTGAAAAAATTAAGCTCCGCTGCCAGCAAAGTCAATTTTGAGTTTAAACTTTACACAATTACTATGTGTAAAGAAAATTTTAGTCGAACTCGTAATTCTAATATTATGATCAACAATTTTTTGAAAAAAAACACTCTCCACAATGTTCTGAAGACAAATAAATATTAGATGTAAACTAATTTACACCACTATCGAGTGTACACGAACGAGCACTACTGGCATATGACGTTTGACCCCAAAATCATTTTCAGACTTGTGATCATGTCCAGACAGATAACCGGAGAAGTTGGCAGAAAAAATAAGACAGAAACACGTTTAACACCCCAAATTATTGACATTTAGTCTATTCAACTTATCCCGACTTCTAAACACGGAAAGTGGCGAACAAAACAGGGACAAAAATGCATTTTTCCACCATCCGCCACCTTTTTAACTTCAAAAATCTGAATCTAACTCGCTAATTGAGTGTAAAGAAATTCGGTTCAGGCCAGTTTGTAGCCTTTGAATCGTAGTGCGTTTATGTGTTGAAACCTTCTGTCACGCAAAATATTTGAGATATTGACCAATCAAAAAAGGGAAGAAAACGTGTGTTTTCACCTCATGTTGCTCCCCTGAATTCGAAATTTACACCCCCATAAGTAGCTTAATATATTGCGTTTTTTAAACGCAGTTCGCGTATATGTTTAGCCCTTAAAACGTACCTACTTTATTTCTATTCTATTTAACTTGTCCCGACTGATAAGCGGAGAAGTTGAATGAGAAATCCGAGAGAAAACCTGTTTTTTACACTATCCACTAGATTGTAAAGTGTAAACTCCTGGAGCCACCTCCGTATAGAGTGTGAAAAAGTTTGCTGGTAAATCGACAATAGCCCCGCCGCAGTACATTTCTGTCAAAAGAAATTTCTCGGGACTCATAACCGGATTTGTTGGCGGACATAGAGAAGACAAAAACCCGACAAAATCTGACTTTATGACCGCAGATTTTTTCACTCTATACGTCCCCCTCAAGAACTAATGCGAAATTTAAAAAACAAAAAAGTGCCACGTGGAAAATTCCATCATCTACATATTTATGCCATTAAATTGTGTGAGTCATTTATACTGAGTTGTCTACAAGCCTTGGAAAAATACCGTCCAAACCAGCTATATCCTATAACTCTACGCCAAAACTTCACACTTTCCTTACGAGCTGAGTATTGAATGTAAAGAAAAACAGAAACAACGGGCTAACTTTGATTTATTCAAACATCAAAATAGGGCAAAACGATTGCATTTTAGCTGCTTCATTAAAAATTGGAGAAAATTATTTGGCTTAAAACTGGCTACAAACCTGTGTTAAGCATTAACTTTGGCTGATATAGATATAAAATTCTGATACTCGAACCCTCCAAAGGGAGTAACTCTACCGTCTTATTCCATTCTATGCATATAATTCAGTGAATGTTTTATCGAAAACAAGAAGCGTTTTTCTTCAATACTTTGTATCTTTTCGAGTCCGATTCACGCCAACTTTTTGAATTCATTTCCTTTTCTTCGTATCATCTTATTTTAGGACTACCAGGAATTCCGGGACCAGTTGGACCTCGAGGCCAGCCTGGTATCATTCGTCTTCTTTACAAAGATTTTGTTTAATTCTAAAAATTTAAAGGTACATATGTATGTTGATCTTATTTTAGGACAACCTGGTCGAGATGGAAATCACGGACCTCCTGGATTAACAGGTATGTAATACTAACACCTATGATGATACAACACTTTGAATTCGTTGTTTTGGATTACTATTGTTTGATTACCCTAATTAATTAATATTTAAAAAAATGACCGGATTTAAAAATTTGATATCGGGTGTAAATTGAAATAAGGACCAGCTGTTTAATTAAAAAATAACAATCGAAAGATTAAGGTTGTAAAATATTAAAATTCTGTTAATTTATTATTATAATTAATTTATTAATTTACTATCGATAATAAATTAGTTTGATATCCTTACAATTTCCTTTTTTCTCAGATGCTTTTTGTCGTTTGGAGAGCATAATAAGGAATTTGCAAAATTTTTGTATTAATCACTATTTATTACGCGAAAAACCGCCATGCAAAATATGATATTACAGTGTCTCAAAACTAAAAGATGATAAAATAAATTAAAAGAATAAAATTAGTATATATTTAGTTTAATAAAACAGTAAAAATTATGAAATGTTAAATAAAATTTTTTCTCTTTTTAAATAAAAATGTGTATATATTTTTATATTTATATTTGTTACGCAATGCCTATATTCTCGGCTACTATGTATGTACATACATATCTTATGTCTAGTTTTAAGACTTTCATGTGTGTATTTTATATTTTTGCATAGGAGAACGGGGCTTGCAAGGAGATAGAGGCCCTGACGGCGTTACTGGTGAACCGGGCCCACCTGGGCCAAGAGGGTCGCCAGGTACAACTAATAAATGCAGATTGAGGTTCGAATTTACCCAGTTTCTCGAATAATTTTTTTACTGACAGGCAAACCAGGTGGATGCGATCATTGCGCCATTGCAGTCAGTAAACCAACAGGGTTGCCCATTTCTCCGCCCCCCGGCTACGCCCAACCGGCCGTCACCTCCGGGTCAACAGTTCCACCGGCTACTGAAAAGAAGGGAACGCCGGCTACTAAAAAGAAGGGAACGAAGGGATGACAACATATGACTAATAATTTTACACATAGCGTTACACCCAATCGTTTTTTAGTCCGTTTTACGCGCTATTCATATTTTTGCCCCAATTGATTCGTTAGAATATCTGACCGTTCTCTTTATCGTAATTAATTACTTCTGATAGGTAATTTAGTTTTAGATAGTAATCTTAGTGAATTAATGTATTTTTTGCATCAAGCCAATGATTTTCGTAATCTAAGAATTCAAATTAGATCCCATCCATGAACTTTTGAAATAAAATTTGAGCTAAACTTAAATTGATAAATCGGAATTTTAGAAAATTTGCTCTTTCTGAATAATTCGAAAAAATTAATTTAGATAACGATTTAGTGATGAGGATAACAACATAGTTTATCATACTGGTGTAGCTGAGACACCGCACAACGAAAAAGATCCCTGAATTTCACAACAAACACCTCCTCACACATGGGCACTCCTCCCCCACAGAATTCTATTTTCAGTATTATTTTTGGTAATTTTATCCATCGTGACCCCCTAGAATTTTTCTGCTGTCTACGTGAAGTCCATACATGTACAGCATGAGAATTCTGGGGAGTCACGCCCAAAAAGTGTTCAAACAGTGCCTTTTTTGGGCTTACAACAATGAGTAAACGTCAAAAATACCGTTTTTTGACGTTCACTGTTAAAAAAAATGTTGTAATTACACAAAAAAGTTGTGAGTAATTGGCTGCCACAACTTTTATATGTCTTGGTTACACAACAATATTCTGTAGGTGCTACATAAGAGAGCAATCTATACAACAAAATATTATTGTGTCGAGCCAACGTAATTTGTTCTGTAGATCCAACACAACTTTCAAGCCTCCAGAATATCGATTTTTGGGCCCCAATCTTAAAGCTTTATTTAGACGCTAAATAACACACATTTGATGATAGGTATAACGCAAGCAAGAGGAATGAAAAAATGCACTAGTCAGTTTTCTGAACCAAATTCGTATCTTCTTGGCTAAAAAGAACTGACTAATGAATTTTGACATCGGGCATATAATGCCACATTCGAAATAACAAATACTGAGCAAAAATTCACTAGGTATTCACACAAAACAATAACAATCAAGAGAAAATGCACAAAAACTTACATTACGACACCAAATTTAAGTAATGTAATATAATTCAAAATAAAGAGCAGCAGATAGTAAGAAAAAATAAAGTCGTAAATGTTTCAAGATTTTTTTTAGAGAACCGCAGTCTAAGTTTTTCTCATGCTCTGAAAATAGTCGCAAAAATCCAATATCAACATTTGAAATAATAATTTTTGTCAACTTTTCAATGTCTACTTTAAGCGTAATAATTTTACATCATTTTTCCAAAAATTCCCAAAATTTATGAAATTTTGCCTGAAAAATTGCTTATGCTATCAGAATTTCACTAAACATCAATTGGGAATGAAAAGCGATTAGTGCGTAGAATAGATTGAAGGATATCTTCCATTTTTAAGAGTCACTTTTGACATACAAATATGTCTTCCAGTCGGTTCAGGATAAAGAAAGTCAATATGCCAGAATCTTATTCAGCATGCAGCGTTGAAAAAATGTTATCAAAGCCCGACAGCTGCTAGTGAAGAGGAATCATGAGTAAGAACATTCGCAGTTGTAAAAAAGGTCATTAAAATAAGCTTGCCTTAAGAACAAATCAAGCAGTGCATATAAAATCACTTGAATAGTAAAACAGAATAAGGCAATAAAAGCATACATAACAAGATCCGATCAATTTGAGCTGAATACAGCCACACTCATATTGAAGTTGAGTAAATATATAGGTAATATAAATATATTACACTGCCAGTGTTATCAATCTCTGAAAATATATATGTAATCAAGAATTGGAAAACGCATAACACACGAACTGACAAAGTGTGCTCCAACTGCATTCACCACCTTTCGTTCCATCACAACTGAGAGTATGAAGGTAGGTATTTACCTACCCTTCGTCCTTCCATCTATCTTAGTACTGGTTACAATGAATCATGTTTTCAGCTATAAGCGGTCATATGCACGTCAATCTGAGCCTAATCAATATGCATCATAGCTTGTAGGCAGAACACAAAAAAGTTGTGTTGGATAAATAGACATCCGGATTGTCAAGTACCTACACAATATTTTTGTGTCCATGGAACAGATTTGTAGATTGGACACAAGTTTATTGTGCATGTACAACGATTTTTTTTACGGTGTTTCAGACTATGCTCGCTCTTTCTAGAACAGAAAAACGTGAAAGAAATCTCCAAAAAATTTGCAAACAATCGAGTAAATGAACAAAATATCTTCGAAAAATGTGCATAAGGCGCGAAGCGCCGAAAATCTGAAATCTTTGAGCCAAAATGAGCTAAAACGCTTTTTACAACTTTTACCAACTTTTACAAAAAAAATCGGAAATTCTGGGGGGGTCGCAGGTCGCAGCCATTTCTCGGGGGTCCAGTTGCCATTCTCTGGGGAGAGGGGTCAATCCCGCCTCTCCAAGAACACGTCTGCTGAAATCAAATCGAACCAGTTTGTGCGGTGGAGTGCAGACGTGGCATCTTCTATTGGTTGGCTTTACTATTTTTTATCGTTTGATTTGACTTTCAGAAAGTCTATCTCTGAGATACGTATGCCTTTGAGACGACAAACACCCCCTTGAAAAGTGTTGTAGGTACATACCACGAAACATTGTGCATGGAATTAATTTTTAACGATCTCAACAAGCAGCTACAAAAAGGGTTTCTACGCAATTTACTGTAATACAATCTTACATAGTGAAACTTCATGTGCATACCAATTCCTATGTGCAGTATCTTGATTGCTGCTTCGGTTTAAACCTCTTTTGTAATCGATTTGCATTAACTAAAGAATCAAGAACCATGCACAAGGTTTCGTGAAACAGACTATAGGTATTATAGTTGGTGTACTGTTACATATGTACATGAGAAAAACATAGGTAAGTACCTGATGAGACTATAGTCTGTTTCATTTAACTTTGCGGTTTTCTTTTAAATTTTTCCACAAGAATCAGGCTACAAAAGTGGTTTAAAATGTTGATGTATTAATGCGGCTTGGCAATGGCATACGTCTTCAAATGACACGTTATACTGTAGAATATCACATTTGACGCATTAGTTTAAAACACTTTTGTAATCACCTTAAGTTTTTTCAGAAACCTCAGAGCTAAATGAAACGGACTATAAGCGAAAAGGGGCCATTTGGAATGGAAGCGCATGAATTCGCTCGAAAAAACTAGGTTTTCATTACTGTAGCACTAGCTTTTCTCTTGCCCGACGGAGTAGGAAGCGAATTATCCTAAAGTCTTTCTCTTATCGATCAAGCCAATAAGAAATCGGACAACAGTATAAAGAACATTGATTTTGCTAAACGAATTTATGCGCTAATAAAAAACTGACAACACATCAGCGCAGCAAACAGACCGAGTCTTATACATAGATAAATAAATGCACTACGCTTACTGTATAAACGGGTTCACATTGTTTCGTGGAAAAAGTTATTTATCGGCGCATCGGTGAATAACATTTAATTTTTGGTGCTCTAATTCGCTGGATATGAGTTTTACCGTTATTTTATTTATCTATGTTTTACTGTGGGGCTCGATTTTACTTATCAGTTTTTCCGGTATGGCTTACCTGCTGGCTGAAAATAGCGATCTAGTTATCGCATTTTCGCATATTTTTAGTTAAAAGATAAACTGAAATCATAGGTCTAGTCATCATTTTCAGCAGGAAGATCCAGAGTTTTTATTTTTAAAGCGGATACAAATGAGCTCTCGGCCCTGGACACAGGCTCAGCCAGTGGGGGAAGAGGGCATTCCGGCATTCGTGTAGCTGGTCCACATATGTATTAACATAGTCATATTATGAGGGCGTATGTGTGCGGTCGATAGGATCTGAAGAAACGAGAGAAAGTTGCTGGCAGTTGGATTCGAAACGTGGACCCCTTGCTCTAAAGTCCAGAACCATAACCAATCGACTAACGCTGGTTAATTCCGATAAAGATTGCAAGGTATTTGTAATGTTTTGCTGGTTTACCAGCTGATTAGGCTTAGGCTTAGTATCATGGACTGACCAAAATGTTGGTGCCAGCGTTTAAAATAAGCCTGAGTAATGGGATGCGACGAGCGGAGCGAGCGAAGCGAGCGACGCGAGTTGCATCCCATTACTTAGGCTTATTTTAAACGCTGGCACCAACATTTTGGTCAATCACATGAATCTACTGGAAAAATCTGATGACTGCCTTATTTGTTTTCGACTTGACTCAAATCAAACCAGTTAGGTGGCAGCTTTCACCGGATACTACTTGCTGTATACGTACCTATAACGTGGCTAGCTTAATACACATGTGAACCAGCTACACCAATGCCGGGCATTCCTACACTAGCGTAGCCAGTGGGGGAAGGGGGAATTTCCCGTGAGGAAAATTTTGAATTTTTTGAAATGAAGCTGTGCGGTTGCGTAACGCTGTTCTGCGACGATTTCTTGAGAATAAATTAAAAAGTATATTCTAGTTTTAGCAATTATTTTAACATAATGGCAATAAACAAAGAACTATGAAGCGTTTGTCCTATGCGAAGATGAAGTACCTATTTACAAACATTTCTAGTCAATAGAAATTTAAAAGTATAGAGGAAATTCGTGCACTTTGTGCAGATTGCGTTTATAAAAGCTTGCTTATCACAGAAACATGAAGTCTTCGCGCCAGTCGATTTTATATATTTATCATGTGAATTGAGGTCCATGATTCGGACGATTTTATGGGCTGAAGTTTCTAATATGGTTTTGTCTCTGATTCTCCTAAAAATACTTTTCTGATAGATTCGAGGACGCTGAGTCCAGAAAAAAGCGTTTAGGGGCTGCCGAATATTTGTGGAGATAGAGCCCTAAGAACGTTTTGATAATCACGTTTTTTGAAAGTTTGAAGGTCTCTATCTCCACAAATATTCGTCAGCTCCCAAAACGCTATTTTTTCTATACTCAGCGTCCTCGAATCTATCAGAAAAAAGTATTTTTAGCAGAATCGGTGAAAACAAAATTTTTAAAGTTCGGGGGTTAAAAAAGCGTCAAAACACTGTTTTTGGGAAAATTGAGAAAAACCATCACCAGCTTGCTTATACGAACATCTTAGGCTTAGGCTTAGAAAGTGTATTCACTTGGTGCCAGCTGATGGTCTAAGCCTGGGACAATTGGGGCAACGCAATTTTTGCCTAAATTGTGCCTTAGGCTTAGACCATCAGCTGGCACCAATTTGATATGCACGGCAAGTCCAAAACAATAACCGAGATAAATCGAGTACAACCTGCTTCGGCTTTTTTAACGTCAGAGCTGTAATGTAGATATTTTAAACATGGGGGTTTTGCATAATTTTTTTGCATTATTTTTTTCAGAAAAATTTTTTTCACTGATTCTCCTAAAAATACTTCTTTCTGATAGATTAGAGGACGCTGAGTCCAGAAAAAAGCGTTTTTGGGAGCTGACGAATATTTGTGGAGATTGAGCCCTTCAAACATTCA
The DNA here is from genome assembly GCA_036768485.1 of Mermis nigrescens. Lineage (NCBI taxonomy): Eukaryota > Metazoa > Nematoda > Enoplea > Mermithida > Mermithidae > Mermis > Mermis nigrescens. The sequence continues at coordinate 953,561 of JAVLUZ010000142.1, forward strand.
AAAAACGTGATTATCAAAATGTTCTTAGAGCTCTATCTCCACAAATATTCGTCAGCCCCCAAAACGCTTTTATTTTCTGGACTCAGCGTCCTCGAATCTATCAGAAAAAAAGTATTTTTAGGAGAATCGGAGACAAAACCATATTAGAAAAAATTCCATCTTATGAAAATTTCAACGTTAAAATTCAATATTTCAGTGCGTAATTTTGCTAAAATTTCCGGGGCTCTGCCCCGGACCCTGCCCCGGACCCCGCTGCGGGCGCTTGAGCGCGCCACCACAGACCCTAGCCCCAAAAGGGGTTTTCCGTTGCATTCTCTGTAATCTAAAGTTCTACCCGAGTAGTAGAACTTGCAATAATTAAAAAATTTTCAAAAAAAATATTTTTTCTTGGCATTTTAATTGTTACAGGACGGTGTGAATAGGCCAAAAAGGCATTATTTCACGCCTACGAAGCTCTTTTATACGTTTTTTTGGACTTTTGATATAGAAACATTTTTGGACCCCTGGCTGAAATCCTGGCTGAGCGTATGCCTCTTTGCACCGATTTCTTCTATCTTTTGGCAGTTTCTATCGTTTTATTGCAGTAAAAGTCAAAAAATTCACTAAAAAAATGTTTTTATTGCTTTAATAATGCAGGACGATATAAAAAGCTATAAAACACGTTATTCAAAGGCCCCTGCCCGTTTTTATGGATTTTTAGACATAAATTTTTTTGGATTTCCTATCCTGACGAAGATCCTGGCTACGCCTATGTTTCTGAAGTAGGTTGACTCCTACCTTAACCATGGGGCATGTTATACGATAAGTACACGGTAGTCGAACTTTTTAGTACCTGATTTTCAACTTTTAAAATACTTCAGTTTTACTGACCCGAGTTTGATGTATGCTTTTTATCGTTATTAACCTAACTTTTAACTCCCTTTCAGGATCTATTGTCTTTTTTCTGGGACAATGAACATGCTCAAACTTTTTTTATGGGCTTATTTCGTCTAACGTTGGACACATGGTGTTCAATGTTAGACCTTATGAACTACATATTTTTAAAGGGTATAGAATTATACATGTAATGGAGATGGGGATCCCTCTAATCAAAGTTAGTCGTCCCGCCAGCCCCTAAAGCCAGAAAGTTTTTGATCCCTTCCCCGATTATTGGAAAAAATCAAACTTTTTGGTTGTTTTTGTGTTTTTTGGCTGTTTTGGGCAAAAATTGGAGTTTACCACTCTAAAAATGGCGACCCCCACCCGAAATTTCGAGCCGTTACATCTATATATAGAGCATGTAAGTTAATCAGGTAGCATGGCAGCCATAGGTGGGCGACACCGAAATTCTGGGGGTGCAATATTTTTAAAATGTCATAACATAGCCATAAAAATGGTGGCATGGCGAAAAAACACTATTTTTCAACATTTCTCATCAAGAACTATCTATTGACATAAAAAAATTGCGAAAAAAACAAGAAAGAATTTCAAAAATTGAATTCTGGGGGTATTTTGGTTTCTGGGGGAAGGTATTTTTCTCGGGGGGGGGTGCATAACCCCCTCAAACTCTCCCCACGCCCAGATATGATGGCAGCCAGTTTTTTATTTTGTACAAAAGACCATTTGTACATGTACAACGACGGTAACCAAAAGTCTTTGTAAATTTTGTACATAGTAAATGCTAGTGCTTGGTATGGTATATAGGTTCTATATAGGATGAAAATACACGTTTTTACTTGTGGTAGTGTAATCTGCCAATTTATGGGGCTCTGACAATAAAAATTATAAAAATTTATCAACATGGCGCAAAGCGTCAGGATATTCTAGTATTTTTGGCCTTTTCATGTGGATTTACAGCATTCTTAATGACAGATAGTTCAGAGCGCTGAATTTGCATGAACCAAGTTTTTGCTAATATTGTCTAAAACAATTTTGAAGCTTTCTAATAAATGAAAAACAAAAATTGCTAAAGTGGTTCGAAACTATTTTATCATATTTCTCATGATATTCAAATAAGGTTTGGACTTAAGAGATAAAACAACAATGTCTTTAAGTCGCTAAATTAGTTTTAACCATACTTCGGCGTGGGGGCTTTGGAGGGTATGCACGCACCGCCCAAGAAACCAAAATACCCCGCCCCCAGAAGCCAAAATATCTCCAATTTTATGGCCATTTGTTGACCTTTGAAAAACCTTGCACTCCCCAGAATTTTGGTGCTGCCTGCCTATGGTTTTATTTTGAAAAGCAATAAAATATTTTGGGTGGTTTAAACTTATAAATTTGATGCTGAGGTACAAATAACAGTCATCAATGCCGGAAAATCCTGATATTTTTGACCTTTAAATTTCATTTTTGCTGTTATAAAATCAAGCAAATCTATATATTTTGACTAGTTAAATTTCTCGACAGATTTTTGTACATGCACAAAGATAGTCCAAAAAGTTTTTATACATCCAGAAAAATCGTTTTCGATTACAAAAATAAACCGTGAAGGTAGTACCATAAAAACGACCATATATAAATCATATTCTGCAAATATACTAAAAGTAACAATGCAGCCTGTTAAAAAATGGTGAAATGAGCATAAGAAAAATTACTGAAAATTTTTCTATAAATAAAAAAACCTTGCGCAATTATTTAAAAAGGAAACCCGAGCTGAGAGATCTGAAAATGCGTATTGATTATTAGAATGAGTTTTATACGTTTCCTAAAAAAGTACAGGTGTCCAATGTTTAACCCGTATCTGGTCTAACATTAAACACCGATTTGCTTAAAAAATGCCTCTAGTCGCAACAGTATGCGACCAGAGGCATTCAATTTTCACTAGATTAAGCATGAATGGTTTCTACAAGTCTGCAAAAGATTAGATCCTATCACATACAGTGTTCCCCACGAATGTTTACGTTTTAATATGCTCCAAAGGATGATATGGCTTGTTAAGGCTTATATATTTAAGACGTCGGTCGTGCGTGGGCGGAAATAGGACCGACGTGTTAAAGATATAACCCTAACGAGCTCTAGAAGCTTATTAAAGCATAAACATTCGTGGCGGTAGTGTAAACAGTTCCCTAATGTGTCTTTTTGGGCCTTCGTTTTACAAATCACGTGATTATATTGTCCTCCTGGCCCGTATCAAGCATTTTGTTGTGGTAGGGTTACAAACATAGGTGAGCGGTACCAAAGTTCTGGGGGAGGGGGTGCAAGATTTTTTCAAAGGTGGAAAAATGGCCTTAAAAATGGTGGTCTTGCAAAAAAAACACCATTTTCAAATGTTTCTCATCGAGCACTATCCATTGGCATCAAAAAATTGCAAAAAAAACGAAAAAATTTTAAAAATTGAATTCTGGGGGAGGGGTGTTTTGTTTTCTGGGGGGGCTATTTTGGTTTCTGGGGTGCATACCCGCAAACCTTCCACGCCTAGGTATGGTTTACGACCTAAATTTTTTAAAAACATGGAATCAAAGGATAAATAAAAAAAGACATTTTACGACCACTAGGTCTGCGAACATTGTCAGTTTTGCTACCCAGATATCTTAAAATGGTGAGAATTTAATGGACACCTTCTCATCTAGGGCTGGGCTGGGAGCATATATAGGTGGGCAAGGTAGAGTTGGCCAGAGGGGGAGGTGAAATCCACAAATGGTCGCATAGTAAATTGTGGTAACTGTTTTTTGTGCAAAGTTTTTTCGTACAATTACAAATACGGAACACAAAAGTCAATGTACATTCTGCACATGCAAATTATCGGGTACTATAATACGATACAATAGAACGTTATGTTCGGTAAACTGAGTTACTTTGATTCTTATTAGGGAGTTTAGCCAGTTTATGAGTTTCTAGCTATGAAAAATGCAAAAGTTTATCAATATAGCGCGAAGCGCTTGACAATTTTGATATTTTCACCGTTATCAGGTAGAATTTTCGGCCTTTTTTCTTATGTAAGCTCAAAATTGTCTTGCAGCGACTTTCGTTTTCTCAAAATCATTTGGCATTACCTGAATTTCCGAAACCTTAGGTAGGGACGACGCGTGGACTGGGGGTTTGGGGATATGCACCCCTCAGAAGTTCGAATACCCTCCAGTCTTTTTTTTCGGCAAAGATTTTGCCCGATGTACAAAGACTTTTCGGGACCGTCTTTGTACATGCACAAAGATTTTTGGGAAGATAAAAATTGCAAAAAAGGTCTGAAATTCGCAAAATTTTCGGCGCTTCGCGCCGAAATTAGGAATTGTGTGTTCTCTATATCTCCATAATGGCAGAAATTGCATTTCAAGAGGGAAGATGTTACATTTTTCGGCGCTTCGCGCCGTTTCAAGACGATTCTTAGTGATTTTTGCTCTCGAGACCCATAAATTAGCTAAAATACACTACCGAAAGTCGAGCAACTCTGTTTTTACCACACTAAAATCGCTACTGTACCATATTATAGTACCCAAAAATTTATTTGTACAAGATGTACAAAGATTTTTGGGAATACAAAAACTGTAAAAAGGTGTGAAATTCCCAAAAATTTTCGGCACTTCGCGCCGAAATGACTATATGTCCTGTATATCTGTAAAATTGCATAACTTGCATTTAGAATGGAAAAATGTGAAATTTTTTGGCGCTTTGCGCCGTTTTGAGACAATCTTTAGTAATTTTTGACGTCAGAAACCCAGAAATTAGCTAAAATACACTACCACAGATCGAGAACCTTGTTTAACCACACTGAAATCGCTACTGTACTATATTATAGTACACAAAAATTTGCATGTCCAAAATGTACAAAGACTTTTGGGGACCATCTTTGTACATGTACAAAAGGACCTTGTACAAAAAAAACACTGATTCCCTCCCCCAGAAACCAAAATATCCTCCTCCCCAGTTTTTTTCGTATTCGGCAGAGATTTTTCCTGATGTACAAAGACTTTTGGGGACCGTCTTTGTACATGTACAAAGATTTTTGGGAAGACAAAAAGTACAAAAAGGTTTAAAATTTGCAAAAATGTTGTGTAATTGTGTGTTCTATATAGCCTTATGTCAGAAATTGCATTTCGAAAGAAAAAATGTCAAAATTTTTGGTGCTTCGCGCCGTTTTGAGAAGATTATCAGTGATTTTCGCCCTCAGAAACCCAGAAATAAGCTAAAATACACTACCAAAGGTCGAACAACTGTTTTTGCCAAAAATAAAATCGCTACTGTGCCATATTATAGTACCAAAAATTTGTGTGTACTAAATGTACAAAGACTGTTAGGGACCATCTTTGTACATGTACAAACGGACTTTGTGCAAAAAAAACACTGCTCCCCCAGAATTCAATTTTTGAAAATTTGTTTTTTTCGCAATTTTTTATGCTAATGGATAGTTTTTTCGCCATATTATTATTTTTAAGACCATTTTTCGACCTTCGGAAATCTTGCACTCCCCTCAGAATTTTGGTGCTGCCCGCCCCCCTATGGTAGGGCCCCTGTCTTACCACTATGGAAAATTTAGTAAAAAATGTACCTACTTTAAAGTTGAATCGTAACGTTGAAATTTTCATAAGATCAATTTCATTTTGGCCCTGAAATCAGCTTAAAAATAGTCAAAAATTATTAGTAGAATTCTTTATCAAAGCCTAGAAATGTCTCTCATTCTTGATTCTTGCGTGAATTTCATTTTCTGCGTAAAACCTGCAAAAAAGCAAGTCGTAAATGCAAAACATGCTTTTGGTTGTATAAAGATTGAATATTGACTGCGTTAACCGTGCGTTTGGGACTGAATATATCACAATTCATAATTTTGAAATTCGGCGCCAAGCGCTGAAAATTCTCGGGATTTGTTGCTAAAAAAAGCAAAGGAGGGAGTAAAGAAAAAATAATTTTAAATTTCATTTGGAGGGAGGCACGTGCCCCTATCTCTCTGGATATAGGCCTGTTTTTCTCCCTCACCATTTTTCCTCATTCAGGGTGTTTGTGAATCAAAATTTTGGAATTGAGAAAAAATGTTTGGACTTGGTTCTCAATCTGGAAAATTTTTGGGTTTAGGGGTAATTTTTTATTGTTGCAATTGGTGTTTTTTTGCTCAAGGTCCGTTTGCACATGTACAAAGATGGTCCCCAAAAGTCTTTCTACATGTTGTACACACACACACAAACTTTTGGTACTATAATATGGTACAGTAGCGATTTTGGTGTTGGAAAAACAGAGTTGTTCGACTTTTGGTAGTGCATTTTAGATAATTTCTGGGTCTCTATGGGCAAAAACCACTAAGAATCGTCTTAAAACGGCGCGAAGCTCCGTCCTTTTGCAATGCAATTTTTGCCATTAAAAAGATACTATAGAACACACAATTACTGATTTCGGCGCGAAACGCCCGAAAATGTTTGCGAATTTTAAATCTTTTTTGCAAGTTTTGTCTTCCTCAAAATCTTTGTACATTTACAAAAACGGTCCCGAAAAGTCTTTATACATCGGGAAAAATCTTTGCCGAGTACAAAAAACATTGGTTACAATCATATAGGTGGGCGGCACCAAAGTTCTGAGGGGGGGGGGTGTGCAAGATTTTTCAAAGATCAAAAAATGACTTATAAATGAGGGTATGGCGAAAAAAACACAATTTTTTAACGTTTTTCATCGAGTACTATCCATTGGCATCAAAAAATTGCGAAAAAAACAAAAAAATTCAAAGATTGAATTTTGGGGGAGAATTTCGGTTTTCTGAGGAGTGCATGCATATCCCCCAAACCCCCCACGCCCAGGTATGGTTACAACGAAAAAATCGAAAAATGTGAACTAAAACTTCGTAATGTGGAAAACAATTGGATCATGAATCAAATTTAGAGCAAATCGCCTGGAACAAAACAGTAGTTGTCCTGAGCCAGGCTAGGTTTTTGGGTATTAAAAAAAGTTTATTTTCTCTGAAGTTTTATCTCGCTCACATGGAAAAACTACAAATGCATAACATGCGCGAAATCAGCATTTCTGCGTTTGGATGACACCTACCTTTGATTTTTTCAAAAAATATAAGTTGTAACCAGGCCCTTATTCAGGGGAGATAGGGGGCACGTGCCTCATCGAATGTGAGGATGATTTTTTCCTTTCAAGCGTGCGGTTTAAACACTCCTTAGCACACATGGGCGTGGGGGATGTGGGGGGGGTCTGGACCCCCCCACCAAAAGACCCCCCCCAGAAATCAATTTTTGAAAATTTTTTTCGTTTTTTTCGCAATTTTTTGATGCCAATGGATAGTGCTTGATGAGAAACGTCGAAAAATGGTGTTTTTATCGCCATATCACCATTTTTAAGGCCATTTTTTGACCTTCAAAAAATCTTGGACCCCCCAGAATTTTCTTGCTGCCCACGTATGCTCCTTAGTCTTTAGACAGCCTAAAAAGTATTTTGCATTTGTCTTCTCTTCTTCACAGGATTTATGCAGAAAATGGGATTTATGCAATAAGCAAGAATGACAGCAATTTTTCGGCGATGATTATGAATTTACTTATGAATCTTGACCATTTTAGGGTGACTTCAGAACCATGATTCGACTGATTCTTTAATAATTTTAATGTCACAATTTAAAATTTGAAGTGCTCTTACAACATTTTCAAGGGCTCTGCCCCGGACTCCGCTGGGGAGAAGCGCTTGAGCGCGCCATCCCAAACTCTCCAGTCCTAAAAGAGATGATTTCCATTGGATCCTCACCATACGTGGGCAGCAATAAAATTCTGGGGGGTGCAAGATTATTCAAAGGCCAAAAAATGGCCCTAAAAGTGGTGGTATGGCGAAAAAAACACAATGTTTCGACGTTTCTCATTGAGCACTATCTATTGGCATCAAAAAATTGCGAAAAAACGAAAAAAATTTTAAAAATTGAATTCTGGGGGTATTTTGATTTCTGGGGGGGGTATTTTGATTTCTGGGATGGGGGGTGTTTTGGTTTCTCGGGGGGGGGTGCATACCTCCAAACCCCTCCCACGCCCAGGTGTGATCCTCAGCGTATCTAAGGTATTCGAGTAGCAAAATTTACACACTAAAATTTATCCTCTGGTCCCCCCTTATGTTTTAGGAAAATTTTGGTTGTGGCCCCCTCGAAACAAAATCCTGGGCACGGGCCTAGTTGCAACCACACGTGGGCGTGCTGGGGTTTTGGGGGTATGCACCCCCCAGAAGGCCGAATACCCCCCAGAACCAAAATACCCACAAAATTCAATTTTTGAAGTTTTTTCTCGTGTTTTTTCCGCAATTTTTATGTCAATGGATAGTGCTCAATGAGAAACGTTTAAAAATGATGTTTCTTCGTCATACCACCATTTTTTAGACCATTTTTGACCTTTGAAAAATCTTGCACCAACCCCCCTCCCTAGAACTTTGGTGCTGCCCACCTATGGCGTGCTGCCTATGGGTGGCTACCTGATTATTTCTTATCAAATCTTCTATTCTACATATACAATGCTTTGTTGAATCCTGCATAATTCAGGGCCTTAATTCGAAATGTCATCATCATTGTCATTCAAATTTACGAAAAATTCGAGACCCAAACTTTCTGTCGAAAGCGTGAGAGGCGCCGACGAAGACAATACATCTTCTAACAAAAGTACAAAACGACAAAAAGTCACTTCCCTCGATGCCACAGGATTTAGCGGCAGTATTGACGAGAGATCGCACAAAATCGTAATTCCCGCCTTGAAAAATACGTTGAAATTCGGCGCTAAATCGAGCCACGGCTCAGATTTGGACATTTTGGCCAAAAAAGCGCTTTTGGACGATGCGCGTAGACTCGAGGGCGGAAAAACGGAAAATTCGGGCAGTGGGCGTAGCGATCGCACAAGTGACGTCATACTCGATTCTTCTAACGTTTCTTACCCGGCCGAAGCGGCTCAACAAACCGACTACGACTCGATTCCGGTCGATTGTTTCGGAACTGCCCTGTTGAGGGGATTGGGCTGGCAGGAGGGCCAACCTATCGGCCGAACGGCCAAACGGGCGGTGAAACCGTGGATCACCGAACCGCGCCCAAAGGGACTGGGTCTAGGAGCGGCTATATCGAAACCCCGAGAAGCGGATCGAGCTAACGATTCCCGCAAGGGAGTGGGTGATTCGGGCTTTAAAAAAGGCGCCCACGTTAAAATATCTAAAGCCCAAAAAGCCCAAAATTACGGTACTATCGTTTCCGTGGATGAGGATAATGCGAGACTTTTCGTCAAATTGGCGAATGGCGATCAAATTTTGAACCCGAGCCAATACGCCGTCAGTTTAATAACAAAAAACGAATACCAAAAGGCGGTGTCGGGCGATAAGCAAACGTCGGAGCGGGACGATAGCGGCAAATACGCGGCCGAAATGCCAAAAATAGAATTCAAAACGAATTCGGAATCTTGGCTACGAACCGACTTGAAAATTCGCGTAATCGACGACAAGGTTTACGACGGGAAGTACTTTAAACAAAAAGTCGTCGTCGCGGACATTATTACGCCCGACACGTGCAATTGCTTGGCCGAAAATGGCAAATTATTGGAAAATTTACACTTTACGCAACTCGAAACGGTTATTCCCAAAATTTCGACCGACGGCGAACGTCGTAACCAGCCCTCTCCGAATGTTATGATTTTATATGGCGAACACAAGGGCGAAATTGGGAGCTTGATCGAACGAGACTCGAAGCGGAACGAGGCCGTTGTTCGAATCGTGGCCGGCGAATCGGAGGGCGAGGTTGTATTGGCCCATTTTGACGATATTTGCGAATACGTCGGCCGTTATGCTTAAATCGTACGTACGTGGACTGCCTATATTTTTTGGGGGTGTCCGAAAGTTTTTATGGTCAAAAAAGTGGCGAAAAGTTGATTTTTTTAGGTGTTGTGAATACATGGGTACGTTGATCAATTAGTGTAAACCGTAAATTGGGGCGGCGCATGAAATGTGTGGGCTTCCAGAAATTTCTATAGGTCAAAAAGTGCAGAAAAGTTGATTTCATTTAGGTGCGGTGCACACATGGGCGTGGGGGTTTGGGGGGTACGCACCCCGCAGAAGTTGAAATACCCCCCCCCAGAAATAAAAATACTTCCCCCCAGAATTCAAATTTTGAATTTTTTTTGCTTTTTTAGCACTTTTTTGATGCCATTGGATAGTGCTCGATGAGAATCATCGAAAAATGGTTTTTCTTCGCCATACGACCACTTTTAGGACCATCTTTTGACCTTTGGAAATTTTTTCACCCCTCCCCCCAGAATTTCGGTGCTGCCCACCTATGGTGCGGTGTGGAAAGTACGTTGGTCGTTCGAGTAAACCGTACATACATTGGCTGCGCCTAAATTCTGGGGTGTCCAACAATCTAACAGGTCAAAAAAATGCCGAAAAATTCGTTTGAGAAAAAAACACAATTTTTCGACATTTGTTATCGAGCTTTATCCAACGCCATCCGCGGTTGCATTTACAATCGTCTTTGCATTCAAAATCATTTAGAATAAAGTTTTTGAAACGGTGGAATACAAAGTGGATTGGATTGAAAGTAATTTTTGCATCCGAAATCGCGAAAAAATGACGTTTTTTTCGAGAATTTAATTTTTATGGTCCTTCGAATTTTAAAGCACCAAACTCACGTCCACACATGGGCAGCGATCAAATTCCGGGGGTTGGGTGATGCGAAACCGGCAAAAATCCCAAAAATCTAATTCTGGGGGTATAAAGATTTTTTTTGGGGGGTTTGCCAGATTCTGGGGGCATGTGTGCTCACGTTTATGTGTGGTGTAAATAATATGTTTCGTATTACTGATTATTTTTGTTCCTGGCTGGAGTTTTGCATGTAATAAGAAAGTGGAGCAATTGTCATTATTTACCTGTTTGAATTTTTTTTACATTTTACACATTCATCCAAAAATAAGTGGTACATATAGGTGGGCGGCACCGGAGTTCTGGGGGCTGTAAGATCTTTTCAGGTCAAAAAAGGGCCCTAAAAATGATGGTATGGCGAAAAAAACATCATTTTTCAACGTTTCTCATTGAGCACTGTCCATTGGCATCAAAAATTGCGAAAAAAAACAAAAAAATGTAAAAAATTGAATTCTGGGGTTGTATTCAGGTTTTGGAGGGAATGCATGCCCCCCAAACCCCCTACGCCCAGGTATGGTGGTACAAGCGAGAAACATCATTTTTGGCATATTTTAAGTGAAGATGTACACTAACATCAAGAAATTAAAAGAAAAATTAAAAATTCTGAAATAAAACATTTAGGATCCAGTCAGTTTTGCTGATGTCCACACGTGGACGTGGAGGGGGGCCGGAGTTTAGAGTGTATGCAGTATGCACCCCTCAGAAGGCCGAATTCCTCCCCAGAAACATAAATACTTCCTCCCCGGAATCCAATTTTCGATATTTTTTTTGTCTTTTTTTCGCAATTTTTGATGCTAATGGATAGTGCTGATGAGAAACGTTGAAAAATGGTATTTTTTCGCAATATATCACAATTTTTTAACTTTTGAAAAATTTTGCACCCCATCAGAATTTTGGTGCTGCACACCTGTGCTGGCGTCTGTCAGATTCTGGAGATCCGAACCATTGCATGCGCGTAGGAAAGGCCAGGCTCTTAAAATGGGCAGAACATATCTTTTAAGTCCGAAAAATTTCAATGTAAACCAAAATACCGAAAAATTGTTGTAACCTACAATTCATCGCAAAATGAATTAGTTTTGACGTTTCTCATCTAACTATGAGCATGGCATCTAAAACCGTGGATAAAAGCGACTGAATTTTAGAATTTTAATCACGAGGTACAGCCAGACCAGCATACAAGCCTACATATGAGTCGTCGGCTTAGGTGGGCGGCAGCAAAATTCTGGGGGGTGCAACGTTTTTCAAAGGTCAAAAAATGGCCTTAAAAATGGTGGTTGGCGACCATGGGCATCAAAAAATTGCGAAAAAAACAAAAAAATTTCAAAAGTTGAATTTAGGGTGCTGGTTTATGGAGGGTGTACCCCAAATCCAGGTGTATTCGTCGGGGTTAGTTAGGCCACACCTAAAAACTAATGCGAAAATACGGCAAAATTGAAACCAAAAGTGGATAATATCGGTTTTTTTGTAAAAGCTGTTGACCAATAAAGGTATGTTGCCTTGTGTAAGTTTGTGATTTACCAATAAAGGTATGTTGCCTTGTGTAAGTTTGTGATTTCTTTATCTGAGCTGGTTGCCTTCTTCCTTATAGTGTGTATCTACCATAGGTGGGCAGCACCAATATTCTGGGGAGGGGGTGGTGCAAGGTCAAAAAATGGTTCTAAAAATGGTGGTATGGCGAAAAAACACCATTTTGCAACGTTTCTCATCGAGTTGGCATCAAAAAATTGCGAAAAAAAAATAAAAAATTTCAAAAATTGAATTCTGGGGTTATTTTGGTTTCTAGGGGAGGTGCATACCCCCGACGCCCACATGTGGTATCCACCGTTGCTTTGTACATATTTTACATATTTACGTAGGTATGTACCTACTTGTATGGTCGTACGCCCACATTAAATGGTATGTACTAACCAACATAAAAGTAAAAAAAGGTTGGTTTCAGTTTTAATTTGTAATGTATTGTAACGAACGAAACTGATGTACGCAACACGTAACTATACATATGTACATACATACGTCATGCCGGCCATGTACCTACATTAACTTTCATACATAAAGGCGCCCAAATTCTGGGGCCCAAGAAACTGTTGGAGTACGCACACACAAGAAAGCTACGTATCTTTCGACGTTTCTTATTCTTGGCTCGAGTCGTACATACATACATGTGTGGGCAGAAGTAGCTGGATTCTCAGGGAGTGAGCAGCACAGGTGGGGGCACGAAAGTTCTGGGGGGTCCGAGATTTTTTAAAGGTCAAAAATTGGCCTTAAAAATTGTGGTATTCCGAAAAACATCATTTTTCAGCGTTTATCATCGAGCACTATCCATTGGCATAAAAAGTTACGAAAAAAACAAAAAAATTCAAAAATTGAATTGGGGTTATTTGGTTTCTGTGCAAATGCACACCCCCACGCCCAGGTATGGTGGACAGTAACCAGAAATTTCACGAATGGGTTTAAAGATGTAAGGAATGGTTCCCGATTCACGGGTTAGGGCATGCATGCACAGCATAGGTGGGCGGCATCAAAGTTTTGGGGGTGCAAGATTTTTTCAAAGGTCAAAAACTGGTCTTAAAAATGGTGGTATGGCGAAAAGAACACCATTTTCAACGTTTCTCATCGAGCACTAACCATTGGCATCAAAAAATTGCGGAAAAAATTTCAAAAATTGAATTCTGAGGATATTTTGGTTTTTTTTGGGGGGGGGGGGGGTACATAAACCCCAAATTCCCACGCCCAGGTATGATGGGCAGTAGCCAAATTTTGGATGTTGTAAAACTGCAGAAATCTCCAAAAACGTGTATACGAAAACCTTAATTCTGGTGGTTTGCCGGATTCTCTTGGGTCTAGCTCGAGTTCCCAAAACACCCTCTTATTCAAGCCCACATGCGGTCGAGGTCAAAACCTTGCAGTCGAATCCTGGCGGTCAAAACCGGCAGAAATCACCAAAAACATGCTACAAAGTTCCAATTCTTGGAAGAGGTTATCGACTTATTTCGGGGGGTCTAATGGATTCTGGGTGTGTTACTGTGAGCCCGCGTGTCTTAAAAACCATATGTATGCACGTAGGTGTTGGGGATTAGGCCGCGCATGGGCAACAATCACATTCTGGGGTCTAATGACTTAGAGTAGCACAGGAACTACAAGACTGGGATCTATCGATTTTGGAACCTTCAAATGCTTAGGGGTACAGATTGCCAAAACTGAGCTGGTGGACACAATGGTCAAATATATTGCTGTGGCGATTCAGCGATTTGAGGAATGGTTGGGCCACCAGAAGTAGGCAGTGATTAGCACCAAAATTTTGGGAAGTGCAAGATATGTCAAAGGTCAAAAAATGGTGGTTTAGTGAAAAAGCACTATTTTTCAACGTTTCGCATTCAGCAGTATCCATTGGCATCAAAAAATTGTGGAAAAAAAACAAAAAAATTTCAAAAATCGAATTTCGCAGGATTGTTTTGCTTTCTTGGAATATTCGGCCTTCTAGGGTAAAAATGGTAAAGTCCCCAAAGCATGAAGTTACTTGCTTCACCTCTGCTGTAGGTGCGGGTGCCTACTGCCTATCCCCTGATTCACAGCCCTAGGCCAGCGCGTCTGAACTAGACCGAGTCTGGGTCACGGCGGGGCCGGTGTGACTGCACAGCAGCTGTTATTATCCGCCACAGTGCAGCTTCCCATTCATCGACCCCGGAGGGATGAAAGGCTGGGTTGGCCTGCCGAAAAGAACTGCGTCAATGTGGATCCGAACCTAGGACCTTGCGATCCGTAAGTTTAAGTGTTTACCACTCGGCGTCTACCCGACTCTTCTAGGGGGTGCATACCATACGTGGGCAGCAAGAAAATTCTGGGGGGGGGGGTGCAAGATTTTTCAACGGTCATAAAATGGCCTTAAAATTGGCGTTATGGCGAAAAACACCATTTTTCGACGTTTCTCATTGAGCACCATCTATCGGCATCAAAAAACTGCGAAAAAATTGAATTCTTGGGGTGGGTGTGCATACGACCATACGTGGGCAGCAAGAAAATTCTGGGGGGGGGTGCAAGATTTTTTTGAAGGTCAAAAAATGGCCTTAAAAATGGTGGTATGGCGATAAAAACACCATTTTTCGACATTTCTCATCAAGCACTATCCATTGGCATCAAAAAATTGCGAAAAAAACGAAAAAATTTTCAAAAATTGAATTCTGGGGGGTGCATACCCCCCAAACCCCTCACGCCCAGGTGTGGTGCATATCCCTTACGCACGGTGATCAGATTCTGATAGCCTGATAGAGCGGAGGCTAGAAATTCAGTGTCAGTGATTTGTTGTTCCACATACTCGGGGCATGCGGTGCGTACCCCGCGAAATTGAGTCCTCATTTGAAATTTAAACCACCTTTATACTGCCACCTGCCGCCCTTTTACGTCGATTGCTGTCTGTCATACAAGCACACCTGGGCATGGGGGGGGTTGGGGAGGGGTATGCACCCCCAGAATTCAATTTTTAGAAATTTGTTTCCGCAATTTTTTGATGCCAATGGATAGTGCTCGATGGGAAACGTCGAAAAATGGTGTTTTTATCGCCATACTACCATCTTTAAGACCATTTTTTGACCTTCAAAAAATCTTGCACCCCCCAGAATTTTCTAGCTGCCCACGTATGCATACAACCCAAAACAACAGCCCAATATTCTGTAAAATGCGAGCGGCATTTTCGAGGAAGCAAATAATGCAGCGCCACGATAGGCGGGCGGCACCAAAGTTCTGGGAGGGATTGCATGATTTTTTCAAAGGTAAAAAAATGGCCTTGAAAATAGTGGTATGGCCAAAAAACATTATTTTCAACGTTTATCCTCGAGCGCTATCCATTGGCATCAAAAAATTGCGAAAAAACCAAAAAAATTTTGAAAGCTGAGAGTCATTTCGCTTCTGGAGGAGGGGCGTATTTTAATTTCTGGGGGTGCATGCCCCAAACCCCCCTCCGGTATGCGCACAACCCAGTTGTCTTCTCAAGATAAGAATGGCATTTTATTCATAATTTCAGAACAAATACATTTAAAAAGACATTCAGTCAGACAAGCAACAAACGCAATTGGCAATCATTTGTGATGCGCCTGCGCTTTACGCATCGCCGTCAAAACGTTTTGCATGTCGTCGCGTTTTTGTTTGGCCCGTCTGTGTTGGCCAACCTAAAATTAAGCGATCAATTCATCAAAAAAAACTGATAATAATTGAAATCACAAAAGCAACTTGCATTTAATAAATAAAAAGAAAAATTTAAATTTATTCAATTAAATTTAATTAATATTAATTAAAAACTAATCGATCAAAGCACATTTTAGCCCTAAAACTTTAAATTCCCAAATACAATATTTCGATTTTAAATTATTCGACGATAAAACGTAGAAATAGGGCAAACAAAGAAAAAAGAAGAAAAATGAAGAAAAAAACGAAGAAGAAAAATGAGGAAGAAAAGAAAACAAAAAAGAATAAATGAAAAACAAAAAGTTTACTCGGCGTTTCAGGAATTTCAGAGCCTTCTTATCTTTGGAAATTCGGAGCAATTCAATGGCTCTTTTCTCATAGGGAGCTAAGCCGCAAACTTCCCTGACAATATCGCGGATAAACTTGTTGTGCTTGGTATTGCGCTGAAATGACGTAAAACAAATACGGTGAGAAGCTCTTAGTATAAATGGCGCAAATTAATAATCACAATTAAAAACTTATTTATATATTAAATTGATATTACACACCGCATTATATTAATAATTCTTTTATGCAGTGTTTAATTCTTTTTATGCAGTGTTTCGCGCTTCTATTTTTATCGATTAAAAAGGAGATGATCGAAAGTGTAGCAGAGGTGCTACCGCGCAATTTGAAATTGATACTTTGGAGTTAAACCCGTGAGGTTGATGTTATATTGTTTCTTAATTAAATCGAATATTAGCGCAGAATGCGAGCAAGAGCCCGAGTAGTCGGTCGGTTAGTACTACACACGCGATGCGATGCCGGGAAACCGGTCCGGGTGAAATTTTGCTCACATAACGGAGGATATGCGGCGCCGCCCGTTACAAAATGAAGGTGAATATTAATTAATTAAGCGCATTTTGGAACATATTTGACACGCATTTCGACCAGAAATTTGAATGAACGCCAAGATACGAATTGAGTAACCGGGCCATTTACAGACTTACGCCTTTGCTGCGAGTTGGCCTCGGCGCCCTCGTATGCTTGGTCACTTTGTGGCCCTTGTTCAATCCAACGGCTATTTCGTGAACGGCCATTTTTTCCAAATGAGCGATGTAGAATTTTTCCGCCTAGCTGTCTAATCCAGAAACCAACAGAACGCTTTCTGTAAACAAGATAGGATAATGGCATACGTAATCACCCGATCTGGGGCTGTTGTTTCGCATAGGTAAGCGGAACCAGAGTTCTGGGGGGTGCCAAGATTTTTTCAAAGGTCAAAAAATAGTCTTAATATGGCGGAAGAACACAGCTTTTCAACGTTTCTCATCGAGCACTATCCATTGGCAATTGGCATCAAAAAATTGTGAAAAATACAAAAATTTCAAAAATCATATTCTCGGTGAGAGAGAGTATTTTTCATTTCTGGGGGAGGGTGCATACCCCATGGTAAGGAATGCCGAAATAGGATATTTTTGATGCGCGTCCACCGTTTTCGAGCCCAGAAAGTACTTCAGATGTACACCCCCCAGGATTTTCCTCCGTGCACGTCTACTCAAGACCACAAAATTCCTTCCGAAATTGCTCATACTCGGGAACACACGTGGGCGTAGGAGGGTATGCACCACACCTGGGCGTGGGGGGGAGTTTGCGGGGGTATGCACCCCCAGAAACCAAAATACCCCCCAGAAATCAAAATACCCCCCCCCAGAATTCAATTTTTGAAATTTTTTTTCGTTTTTTCGCAATTTTATGATGCCAATGGATAGTGCTTGATGAGAAACGTCGAAAAATGGTGTTTTTATCGCCATACCACCATTTTTAAGGCCATTTTTCGACCTTCAAAAAAATCTTGCACCCCCCCCAGAATTTTCTTGCTGCCCACGTATGGTATGCACCCCTAGAAGTCCGAATACTCCCCTAAAATGCAATTTTTAAAATTTTTTGATGCCAATGGACAGTGCTCGATGGGAAACGTCGAAAAATGGTGTTTTGTTCGCCAGACTTTCAAAAAAATCTTGCACCCCCAGAATTTTGGTGCTGCCCACCTATGCTCGGGAAGCGTCTGAATTCTGGGGCTAATCAGTTTTCGAGGGTAAAAGAAATCCCTGAGAAATTGAGGAAAAAATAAACGATTCTCATCGAGCTCTATGCATCAGCATAAAAAATATATTTTGCTCCTAAAAATTGCATAAAAATATATTTTTTCCTGAAAATTCTTTCAAATGCATTTTTAGGGACGTTTTAATAGACCTTTTTCGATACACTAAATTTTAATTTTGCTTATAAATGACAGAAGGGTTTACTTAATTTTAGACAAAATGAAAATTTGATTTAAAAAATAGCCGCCTCTCAAACGCTGCATCAGGAAAGTTAACAAAACTCAGAATTCTTAGGCAAGTAATCGGAGACCACGAAAGTATCATTTCGGATTATTTTTTGAAGGATATTCGGAAAATAATATTCCAACGCGAAAATGACCGTGATTTAAAAATGATGACGTCACTAATGCATCGAGGCAGGGCCTAAATTTTGGGAGAAAATTTTAAAAAATCAAAAAAAGGTTGAAAAACTGATGGCGGGGACATAAAAAACGCGAGAACAAGGAAAAAATATGCGCCAAAAATTGAAAAAACGAACAAAAATAGAATTCGAACAGAAAGGTGGTTTACATTTAAAGACAAAACCCAATATGAGTCATCGTACGTTCTTGTCATTATCTCAACAGTTATTTTTATCTAAATTTTAAATATGCATGTTTTTGGAAGCAGACGAAATGAGCGTATTTTTAAATTCAAGTGATCAGCGGGGACATTTTTCAATTCGAAATAAATTTAGATATCCGAAAGGCAAACTGGACAACACCATACATGCACAGTATGGGAATTCTGGGGGGTCAAAACCTAGAGTGCCTTTTTTGGGCCCAAAAATGGCCGGTACGCGTTAAAAAACATCGTTTTTTGGCGTTTCTGACGATACTCTAATTTTTAGAGCATAAAATCATGAAAAAATTTCGAAGCAAGTCGAATAAATTGACCAATATAGCGCTTAAAACATGAATATATGGCGCGAAGCGCCGAAAATTTGGCCATTTTGAGCAAATAGATGGCCAAAAACCCTAAAGAAGACACTTTTTCTACCAATTTTCAGGTAAGTTTAAGAAACTTTTGAAAAACCGCCAATTCTGGGGGTGAAAAATGATTCTGCGGGGGGTGAAACCCCCAAACCCTCCAAGATCATGTATGGACAACACCATACATGCACAGCATGGGAATTCTGGGGGTGGGGGTGAAATTATTAGTGCCTTTTTTAGGGTTCAAAAATGGTAGGTACTATATATAATCTTGAGGATGTTTACCCCCCAGAAGTAGCAATTTTTTTTAAAAATTCCGAAAAAGTTTCCAACAATTTGTAAAAAGATGCTGTTTCAACCGTTTTGGCTATCTATTTGCTGAAAAAAGCGAAAATTTTGGCGCTTCGCGCCATTATACTCATGTTTTGACCATATTCAGGGGCGGATTTAAGGGGGAGGCCGCCCCCCATCGGCCCAAAATAGTGCGCAGATTTTTGAGCGATTTCCGGATTGAAACGGCTAATTTTTCCTCCCAAGTCAGGTTTCCGCCCCCCCATAGGAAAATCCTGGATCCGCCACTGACCATATTTCTCCCAACTTGTTCCGACTTTGTTGATATTTTTCAAAATTTTTTGATTTTATGCACTAGAAAGATAGAGCATGGTCAGAAACGTTAAAAAATGATGTTTTTGACGCAAACCTACCATTTTTGGACCCCAAAAACGGCACGTTATAATTTCATACCCTCTCCCCATAAAATTTCCATGCTGTGCATGTATGGTAGGAACGCGTCAAAAACATCATTGTTTAGCGTTTCTGACGATGCTGTATGTTTCTCGGGCATAACAACATTTGGAAAAATTGAAAAAAATCAAAAAAGTCGGAACAAATTGAACAAAATATAGTCAAAACAGTGCGAAAGCGCCATAAATTTCGCATTTTAAAGAAAATAGATAGACTAAAAACGCTTAAAAAGGCATTTTTTCGACAAATTTTAAATAATTTTTGAGGACTTGGAAAAAATCGCCAAATCTGGGAGAGGGGGAGGTTCAAACCCCCTAAGATCATGTACACACATATGGACCAAAAATATAAAATTTAAAAAGTCTTTAACTCTGAAACTGACTTTCAATTGGAAGGACTAATAAATGGAGTCTGAAAAATCAAACAATCTCATATAAATACAGTAACAACAAAACGGCAAAGAAAAACTTGGACGCGAGCCAAAATCCTCAATAGTTTATTCACAAACGAAGATGATACTAAAATACATGCACGTTAATCGTAAATAATAGGCTAGGCTAAAAAAATAGTCAATAAGTACATATACATAATTGCAAAAGTTAATGTAAAGTACAATTTTAAAGTAGTGTAAAGAGCGATTGGAGTTCCGCGCATCTCGATAAGCCATCCCAAAAAGAATAAGCGGGTGTAAAAACAAATTCAAGATAACGGCTGGTGTAAAGTGAAGAACAGAAGCGAAGAAAAATAGTTTAATCTACACTAAACGACTCAAAAAACGACGCGACCCAAATACACGATTGCAAAGTGTAAACTTACATAACAACATTTTGGGAAAATTAACCAATATGCTATATTGTACGTTACAACGGAGCGAATTTCACTCTAACGCTACATCCTAATAAGCATTACGCGTATTATACAACTACAGTAATAATACAGCTCGACTACGTATCCGGTTGTGGCTAATTGTTAGTATACCGCGGCAGCATGCATCAGTAACTCGAAGAAATTAACGCAGTGTTGAGAGCAATACGTCAAAACGTATCAATAAAACGCAACGCAAAAATAATTACGCAAGATAAAGGAGATACAGTAAGACCGCGCGATCGTTAGGCTACAGTAATCTTACGGAATCGTCAGCGCTCTAAAGTACCCAAAACGGTGCGCAACCACCCAGCTACAGTATAAGATTTTTTTGTAAAGTACTTTAAACCACTCTAGCGGCGTGCTTATACAGCCCACCGGAAACCGTAACGTTCTTGTTTGAAAAATAATTAATTACGCACCTTTCATTAAAACCGGAAGGGCACGGATATGCGCACATAACGATAACATTGCGTCCAACTCGGTGTAAACAAATTTTGGTGTAAACCAGTCGGAAAATTTATCTTATTGATGCATAGGTAACGCGTACGGCTTATTAAAGCAACGGCGGGGAACGGTGACGTCCACGCTGACGCCGGCGGCCGCCGTCGGCGGCGGTAGCGCCGACGACGGCGCGGCGGCAGACGCTAGCGTCATCGCCGACGCTAAAGACAAATCGCCGCCGCTGTCGTAGCCATGACCGTAATCCTTGACGAGGCGAGGCGGCCGCAAGCGTTCGCCGCGAACGTCGTCGCCGGCGGCGACGTCGCGCAGCAGAACGCCGACGTCGTCGGGCGACAATTGGCAAAGGACACGGAACGCCAGAGCGTTCATGAAGCGGAGCGCGTCGGTGCCGCCCGGGCCGTTGGCTAGATGAAACAATAAATTGGGGTTATATTACAGGGGCACAGTACGAGAATTCTGGGGGGGGTGGGTTAAAACCAGGACCTTGCCCGGGATTTTATTTCGGGGAGAACACCGAAAATTTTGAAGTCAACTACCTCAAGAACCTTTGGAGATGAGCAAAAATAATAGCATTTTTGAGCGTACAATGCTTGCCATGAAACATGACGCACTATAATCGTCAGATTTATATTAGATGATGCGTCGCGAGCGCCGCGTTTCGTCTATAATGCGCTATCATCTCTTCTTTTATTATTATAGGATATTTACCTGTATCATGCCGTTAATCTAGCGATGTAGACTGCGCAATTTAGCTATTAATAGCGCCAACAAGAGGGAAGCGCGCACGTGAATGCCGTCCTATATTCAGGAACGTGCGCGCTGCCGGCATTCATATGCACTGTATCTGGGCGAGCTCTATGCAATGCTAAAGAAAATATGCAAGAAAAGATTTCAGAAATTTTAACCACATTCCATATAGAGATGAGCCAGGCCCCGGCCCCGGCGCCGGGGCCTATAAAAACGATGAAAAATTAATGAAAATCGAACAAAATTAATCTTTTTTGCCGAATTACGCAACATAATATTTATTTATTCGCAAAAATAAGCTAAATTTGGTTAAAATTTAGCTTAGGCTACTGTTGTGTTTCGCTTCAGGTAATCTAATAATCAAGATTCGATACATTCTTGAATAGCTTGGCTCAATTAACAATTTTTATTGCGAAAATAAGCACGTTTGACCGATAATTCTTCGACAATAGAGTTTAAAATGCAAGGGACTTTCACCAGTGTCTGTAAAATTGTTTTATAAATCGATGTATGCACTTATGTACCTTAAAAAATGCTAGGGTACGGCAACTCATTTTATCATCCAGATAGAATTCGTTTGCTTTAATATATGCGATTTTTCACTAATTTCGGGCGCTGTGCGCCAAATAATAGAGCAAATGTCTTCATTTTTGTGTGGTTTTCAATTAATTTTTTAAATATTATTTTAATTTGATTATGCATGTTCCCTAATCTTGGTGAATGATTTTTCGTCGTACAAGCATTTTTCGCCCCTATGATATTGTTGATATTCTAGAGATAAGTTTTTCAAGCGTGTATGTAGTTAATCTCTGGGTTACAAATTTCTCGTGCAATGTAATCGTAATCTTTTGTATTGTACTATTTTGCTCGTCTATTTCTTTCATCGAATCAGCATAAATACTATAGAAAAGTCATATTCTGTTCAGCTTGGCTTATTGTTTTCTATGCCTAACAGCTATATTCACAATTATTTATTATTTTTTGTTTATTTCTCTTTTATCTGCTTATTTTTAAGTCTTTAATTCATTGAAGAAATATGTAATTGCTTACAATAGTAATACTAAGATGTTAGGTCAGTATAGAAATAATGTGGATGCTTGGTATAGCTTAGTAAGTATAGGGTATATGTTTTGTACAGGCGCCGGCCCCGGCGCCGGGGCCCAGGCCCCGGCAAAAAGAGCGGCCCCGGCACATCTCTAATTCCATACTCATATTACACAAATCGATTGTTTCAATAATCTACGCAATTAATTTCTCATTGCTCAATCGACGAATAATTTCCTAGCTTCTGTCTTTGTATATATTTAATCTTTGTGACTTATACAAAGGAAAAAAGTACAGAAAATAAATGATTCGGCGCGAAACCCCTAAAAATTCGATGTTCTACATGTCTGAGTGAAGTTCGAGCGGTTTTTTTTGGGGGGGGGGGATAAAAAGACAAAACCTATAGATACAAACAATAAATCCGGCGCGCAGCGCCGAAAAACTCAAAAGTGCGCTAAAAACCTGTTTTAGACCTACTTCGAGAATTTGATTCTTTTTTCTCTTGAACCTCGTATGTATGTATGTTTCAAAAATTATTTTTTTACTTTTGGGGAAAGGCCGCCTCCCGGCACCCCATGAATACGGGCCAGCTTGGAACCAATTTTTCAA